>JAJJMB010010315.1:5926077-5990656 GCA_023531105.1 Papaver atlanticum | reverse complement strand
CGAAACAAGTATTGTGCACACCAAAGATTATGAACCCAAAAAGTCTTATTGTCTTCAAATCTTCTTTAATCTTCAATTAGCACCTGCACACAATCAACTTGAATCTCTTGTGATCAATCACACACAGATGGGAGTCTGTTAACGTTGGATTATAACAAGACGTCTTTAGATCTATAAACAGTCTAAAGATCCCTGTCGAAACTTCTATCTAGTTTGAGTGAATCTTATATCAGAAGAGAAGATTCTCAAGCATAAACAAACTAGGTGCAATCAAAGTTCAACCACCGTTAGTCAATCAAATCAATCGAAAACTAAAATAAACTGCAATTTTCTAGTTTCCCACCAACGGTACTAATAGAGCTTCTCAATCCCAAAGAAGTATTTAAACTGAGCGTCCGTAAGATATTTCGCATAATTAGGTTACTTTCCTATCCGAATAGGCGGCTCCACCAGTAACAACATAACTAGGTAGCTTTGCTGGCTCTGGGGATTAGTTTGCTAGAAATGCAAACTTAAGTATCTATAGACAAGGAAGTTTGGACACCAAGGAATTTCCAAAACCGGATATTCTCAAAGATATGCAGTAAACACAAAATCGGTTTTCATAACTCCTGGAAATGCACAGTCCAAATATTGACCGAAATCCCAATAGAAAAATCTATAATCAGTTAATGCACATTACTAATTATTATTTTCTAAAGATATGCATTTAATTGCTGGAGATTAAATAGCATATAAACACTAAGTAACCTTAATTAAAATATTCTCAATTTATTTCGATCCTGGGATTCTCCTTTAGCTATTAAGGAATATCTTTGAATAATTAATGATAAGAGTTACTGCACATGTTCAAAGTATGTCGACATCTTGACTTTGCTAGTCCTTTTTCATACTTACAATCTTGGAAACGATTTTCCACACTTCTAAACAAGTTTAGAATTGGTTCGTCTTAATTCCAAGAACTATGTGATTGATTATCCTATCAAATCACCAATCATGGGTTTCACGGTTCTACCAAAACAAGTTTGGTTCTACCTCCATGTGAGTACTGTGCATAGTCACGCTAGTTACCAAAATTCGGTTGACTAGGTACTAGGATCGGTTCCCCACAACTTATGGTAACTACCTGTATTCGGTTACACATGTCCATAGGATCGGTTCCCCCAAAACTACAAACTTGTTGCACATGTTCATAGGATCGGTTCCCCCATCTACTAAAAACGTGTTGCACCTCTTACAAGGATCGATTCCCTTCTTGTAAATTTGTTGCACCTCTTACTAGGATCGGTTCTCCAATGACTAGATAAAAGTTGTTATTTACAAGGCATCGATCATACCATCTTGAGTGATTACTTAAGATCGGTTTCACTAATAAAAGTCATACCAATACATAAGTCAGGCCTTGTGAATAGTTTTACCAAGATACATAAATAAGTTTATGAGCGGTTATACTAAATACACATATTGGTAATTCAAAATAGATTTGCAATGAATAACAATACCAACAAGCCTAGCGATTTCCCTTTCGATTCACAAAACGAGTTTATGAACTTACTTCCTTTAAACGAATGTAAAACATTGTTTCCTAGGATGAAATCTTCACTCCTACCCATACATAATCATAATAGCATTCATACGATTATGTCGATGTCTTATATACAAAGTTTAATGGTTAAGCAATAAACCTCGTATTGTATTCCTTAATACTATGTCTAACTAGAGTATCATACACAGCTTCGCAGTTATGTTTTCAATATGCACGACTTGAAAGATACGTTAGGGAATGAAACAGTTCAAGTCAAATATTACTAACCTCAAGAGGAAAGATGATGTTTTTCGTTGTAGCTCCATACTTCTTCACATTCTTCAAGTCTTCATGTAATACTTGTAAGTCTCGTATCCTAACACTTTCAAGCTAACCTATGCGAAGTTGACTCTAGTATATAATCAAGAGACTCTTTAAATGAGTTTTGATTCACTAAAATATGAAAACCAAACTTGACATACCAACGCTTGGTGGGTTCAACCGAGCTATGCTCTAACAGTTGGAAATAATGTTTCTAGGGTATCCCTTATCCAACTTTTTTTCATAAATGTTAAAATACCCTTGAATGATTAGTGTTTAATTAGTGTTAATTTTATTAATTAGTTGTTAATGATTGTAGTTAGGTTAGTGTTAATTTAGGATAATAATTTTCTTATTAAAGAGGGTGAGTGAGTTATTTTGAAGAAGAAGAAGAGGAGTAGAATTTTTTTTTCTTCTTTGAGATCTTTGTGATTGTTGATAGATGTGTGATCCAAATTCGAGTGAGGAAGGTGAATCTTCATCACGTAAAGCTAAGAAAATATATATCAATTACTATGGAGATCCGGAGATGGCTTATTTGTTGGATTATGAAAATGATTTTACCCAAACTCAATCTCAAACTCAACTTTTTTCTCAAGCTCAAGATGATGACTTTTTTGAGCCAAATCCCAAAGATGAGTACATGGATGAGGAACCCAATGCTAATAATACACAGGTATAGTTGTAGACGTTGTTTAATGTCCATTTTGTAGCTTGAATTCACCAAAAGTTTGGATTTTTGTATGTAGTTCGGCGCAACATGGTTAGGTTCAGAAGATAATTTGTATGCCGAACCTTGATAAATAACAACAGTTCGGTTTGTACGATTGAATTCTTTATAAGCCGAACTGTCATTGAATTATTTTCGCGCCAAATAAATTACATGGTTCGGCTTGAAAAGGATGTGCTAATATAAGCCGAACCTACTACAAAAATATTTTTGAGTTACGGTGTAATGTTCGGCTCACACGTGATCCAGCCGAACATATTTTTCTTGTTTTGTTAAAACTTAAGTGTGGTGGTTCGGCTTATAAAGTTTGTCCCTAATAATCCGAACCCATGTATGTGTAGTTGTTCGGTTTTTGAAGGCTAACACGAATGAGCCGAACATGAAGGTCGACTTTCAAGTAGTAATACGAATGAGCCGAACCTAACCCTCAACGTATATGATATTGTTGTAGATTGTTCCTGAAATGGAAACTATGGAGGATCAACCACCGGCTGTTGATGTCATTCACGAAGATACTAAAGATCACTTCCAAACTGACTTGGTAGATAACGTAATTTATGTTTTTTTTATTATTTTTCAAGTATTTTGTATCCAAAATCATTAATAAAACTTAACTTTTGTACTTGTAACCATGTAGACGCGGAAAACTCGAGATGAAGCTGTTCAATGGGCTGAGGAACATGGTTTGAAAATCGATTGCGTTTTAGTTAAAGGTAGACAAAGCCGAAAGGAGCAGGTTGAGATGGTTTGTGAGAGAGGCGGGAAGAAAATAAGCAAGAATAAAAAAGGTGAGGTGTATATTGGGAAGACCGGGAAAAAATATAAGACTAAAACAAGGAAGATAAATTATCCCTTCAAGATCGTCTTCAATTGGAACATAAATGAAAATGTTTTCACAATGAATAAAGATATGGATTGCCGTCATAACCACCCACGTCCAAAGGATCTTCATGGACATTATAGAGCCGGAAGACTCAAAGCTCATGAATATGCGGAGGTAGATAAAATGACACGAGCATGTATGCCACCCTATAAAATTCTTAGCAAATTGAAGGAGGATGATAAGAATAACAAGACTACGTTGCAACAAATCTATAACGCGAGAAGTACTTTGATAAGAAAGGATTTGCAAGGTAGGTTGGTGATGCAACAATTATTGTGGTTGGCGCAAAAGAAGAACTATGCTTGCCAAAGAAATTGGATGATTTCGGCCATGTGATGCACCTTTTTATTTCCCATCCGGAATGCGTAAAGTTGGTGTTATGCTTCTCACAAGTTCTTATATTGGATTGCACTTACAAGACCAATAAGTATGAGATGCCCTTGATGAACTTTGTTGGTCATACGTCAACCAAGTCACCTTCACCGTTGCTTTTTGTTTTTTGAAAGATGAGTTGAAAGAAAGCTATGTTTGGGCATTGGAACAAGTGAAGTTAATCTTCCGGGAGGATGCTCTTCCAAAGGTCATGGTAACCGACCAAGAGGCGGCATTGATGTTTGCTATAAGGAAGGTATTTCCGAACTCGCAAAACTTTCTTTGTACCTTTCATGTATGGAGTAATGTTAGGAAAAAATGCCAACCGATAATTCAACCGCTCAAGTTGAAAGAGATAGAGTCGATTGCTAAATTACTAGATGGAGAACGAGAAGTGAAGAAGAAACAATTCAAGAAAGCATATGAGGCTAATGAAAGGATGTGGGCATGTTTCTCCAACGATTGGGATGCTTTGCAACAGTCAATCACCAAAGAAGTGTACGAAGAAAATGTTGCAAAACTCATTGCGAATTGGGGCGTCAAATACCTGGAAATCATTATATATTTACACAAGCAATTCTTGGATACCAACAAACATAGATTTGTTAGTGCATTGAAAAATCACCACAAGCACTTCGACAACCAAAGCTACAAGTATGGTAGAGTCGGCTCACTATCGTTTGAAGAGGAATCTATTTGGGTGTGTGGACACGTTCGTCACGGTGTTTGACGCAATGGAAGACTATTTCGTGAGTGATGTTATAAGAATTAAAACGTTATTCGAAAAAAGTCTAATGATGAAGCATGATGAATTTTTGGACGATAAGTGGCTCCGGGGACTAACCCATAGGGTCTCTCATTTTTTCCTTGAACTTATAATGAAGGAAGTGGATTTGATGGACAAAATGGATGCTAACTCCCAAGAAGAGTGTGTTTGTAAAATGAGGGAAAGCATGGGACTTCCGTGTCGGCATGATTTACTTCGGTACAAGGATTGTATTGTACCTTTTGAGGATATTGATCCTCATTGGAAACAATTGAGTTATGATCCTATCCCCGACGAGGACGATGACGTAGATATTTGGGACACACCTTTGGCATCCGAACTGTTCTTCGTTTGTAGAAAAAAAAAATAAGTTCGGCTGCTACATGTCAGCGGAACACTACTCTGTAACTACCAAAACCACGAGGAATCATCGATTACATGTCATGAAATCAATGAAATACGAAGAAAAAAAACAAGCAATGGGTTTGTGGGAAATACCTTTCTATGTGAAATTTTATGGAATCAAGGTCTATTTCTCGCTCTCCAACACCAATCAAACCACTATCCTCTTTATCTCCATCTTTTCCAAAAACCCTAGATTGAGATGCTACAGAAGCAACACCAGGATTCGGTGTCCTACCTCTATCACATCTCTTATAACGAGGTGCCATATATGGGTTTAATCGAGAAATGAATCGAAAAATCAGATTTTGAGAATAAGGAGGAGGGGTTCTGTTTTTTTTTTGGAGAAGAAGAGGAGAAGAGAATGAGTTTTTGATTTTGAATTTTTTTATGTTTTTAAAAAATAAATAAATTAAGTAACGGTTAATTAATGTGTAACCGTTAATTAGTGGGGTAATTAAGTGGGGTAGTTAATTAGGGGATGGGTTAATAAGTGGGAGAGTTTTAGGATTAGAATTTAATTTAGTGGAAGGGTAGTAATGTAATTTAAACTATGTAGGGGTATTATAGTAACTTAAGCATCATCAGGACACCCCTTATAATCTTGCATTGGATGGCATAATAAGTCTGTATGCCCCAAAATTTCTATTTATCCCCAAATCAGGGTTCATATTATGAATGTTTCTCCTTCTTGCAAGTTGTTCCCTGAATCAGGTGTCAAGATTTTTCTGGAGCGCACTTTTGTGAGAAGATAGCTTTCAAAATCTCAGCAGCTAACATGCCTACTCCAGGAGGTTTTTCTATCCTTGAAATGTTTGGGATTTGGGACAAGTTCACTTTCACACAAAAGGGTCCTGAAATATCAAAAGTTTATATTAAGCAAATTTATGCACTATCTTGTAAATTCACAAATTCCACCAAGTCGAGAGGAAAATTATTATACTTTTGGTGTACACTTGACTTAAAAAATTAATTTCTAGATGAAAACACTTGTGATTTTATGCAGTAAACATATGCACATTTTATGCCATTAAGTGACGGATTATGCATCAGTATAATATAATCAAGGTTAGGCAGCCGCTAGGTGTACCGTAATATAATGTCATAATATAAACGGGTCATGAGTTATAACCCCAAAGGTGTCACTATTCATCCACAAAAAACCCATCAAAACAAAAGTAACACAAAACCCCCAAATAATATGAATATTTGGGATTTTTGTATCAATATCCACCATTACCATCACCGAACACCACCACTACCATCACCAACCACCACCACCATATCCACCATCACTACGATCACCAACCACCACCACCATATCCACCATCAACTACCACTACTAGCAACCAACACCACATCCACCAACAAATACTAGCACTACCGAGAACCGAAACCCTTTTTCCAGTATCAAGTACCGGGTAGGGTAGGAGACGATGTTAACTCCCAAAAGTATGACATAGTTTTTACGCCGGCCTGTCACGTCTTGCACAACCCGCACTAAGTCAGGCAGAAATACTAGCACTACCATCACCATAAAAAGCACCACCACCAACCAACACCACCACTAACCAGAAACAGTACCACCAAAATTTGGTTTCATCATAAAATTATTGTTTCATCATTAAAATCTTCGGTTTCATGATATAAAAAAAAAGGAAAAAATAAGATGAAACCAGATTAGGTTTCATCATAGAATTTGATGAAACCGATTTTGGTTTCATCACAGAATTTGATGAAACTAATTTTGTTTGGGGTTTTTGTATCAATTTTTTTTAATATGGAGTTTTAATGGATCCCAACATTTTAATGGAGTTTTTGTACTCCAAATTTGGTCACCTTGGTGTTTTACTACTAGTTCTGTAATATAAAAAAATATTGTTATCGACATGGTAAGGACACTTGAAGATAACTTACCATATTGTTGGATTAATCAGCAGAATATGACTCATGCTTATGCGTATGTGTATGTATCAATAATTAATCTCCATATTAAAATGGGTTTTATCAACGATAACTAATTCATCAAGTGTATTAGGGTTTTTTTTGTTTGAAAATAAGACTTATATTACTGGGCCTCCGTTAATCTGCGGATTCAATATCTTCAGAGACAGACTCATGATGAGTTTCTCTTCTAATGACTGAATTTCTTGGATTAACATCGACTAAAGAAACTACAGAGTTTTTGTTATTTAGAGTACATATATCATAGGATTTGACAGTGTCAAAAGCGATTGCAGGAATTAAAAAACTAGGAGCCTGATTATTCCAGAAACTGTGTTGATTGAACTTCTTCCCTTCTTTGCCAAAAAGTCTGCCACCTTGTTTGCTCTTCTGTCTACGTACTGAAAACCTAAAAATGAAACTAGTTGATCTGCTAATGTTTTAACTTCTTATAATATTGTTAAGCATTGCCACTGAACAGTTGATTCTTTTCCTTGAAGATACCGAATTGAAGCCTGATTGTCCCCTTCTATCACTAGATTTTGTATGTTGTTTCTGTTGGCCCATTGAGTTGCTCGTAGCAAGGCTACAACTTCTGTTTCTTCAGCTGAGAAGGTCATGCATCTTCCCATTTCTGCTGCTTGAAATGTTCCTGTTCAATTACGAAGGATAAAACCAAGACCAGCATTAGTAATCTCAGATAACCAGGAAGCATCACAGTTGAGTTTGTTTGTGTTTGCAGCTGGTAAATTCCAGCAAATATTGAGTTTCTAAATAGTGTTGTTAGTTTCAGTTTTCGTGGCTCTATTTTCTGGGTACCAGTAAGAAAAATGTCTGGTGATATCTAAAGCTAGTTATTCAGGGGTTCTACATTTATCTTATAAAACTCTAAGGCACCTTTCTTTCCTATAAACCATCACTTGGTGGCTTCCAGTGCCATAGAAATGGATTGCAAGTTCCATGTTCTCCATTCATTATAGTGATTAAAGAAAGATTTATTAGCAGTATTTGAGTTTAGATGTACTCCCTGTGTAGCCATTGGAGGTAAGTTCCAACAGTTTTTGCGTAATCACATTCAAAGAACAAATGATAAGAAGACTTCACCACATTCTGACAGATTACACAATTGTTGTCTTCATCTATAACAAAACCCAAATTTTGCTTAGTGGATAATGCATCTTGCAAACATTTCCAAATAAACAATTTTACTCTCTGTGACATATCCATACTCCACAATTCTTTCCAGAACTTTCTAGAAGAGTGTGATAATAGATTGGAAGGATTTAAGAGCTTGCCATATAAGGACTTGACAGAAAATTCACTATTCCTAGTCAAAGTCCATCTTAGTTTGTTTTTCTTCAGGTGACCATCCCTTGTAATGTAGAGTTTGATGTTCATAAGAATTCAAAGGCTTTTATGTAAATTCCTTTAGAATTCGTGTGTTTGCTTCACCAAAAATCTCGTTGTATATCATTAATCCTTTTAGTTATTTTTTTGGGTAAAACGAAACAGCCCATACTAAAGATGGGCATGCTTGAAGGCACAGATTTGTTCAAAACAATCTTACTAGGTTGTGAAAGGATTTTCCCTAGCCAAGATTTTATCCTTTGTTCCATTTTCTCAATAATGTTATCAAGAGCCTTTAGTTTTGACCTGTCAATGAAGAGGGGTATCCCTAAATGGATGTCTTTTATATTGATCTTTTTTTTATTCTCATTAATCTACAAATAATTCCCTGATGTTTATTATGGACTTTCTTACCGAATAACAATCCATATTTGGCGAAGTTTATAACTTGTCCTTATGCTTTTCTGAACATCTGGATAGCTTCAAGAAGATTCTCGCAGCTGTTTAGGTTTGCCTTTGTAAACAGTAGCAGGTCATCCGCAAAAAAAAAAAGATGTGAAATGGGTGTAGCTTTTGGTGTCAATTTAATACCCTGAACCTTCTGTTGTGTTTCTAGATGACTTAGCAGTCGAGAAAAAACTTCCATACATAAGATGAAAAGATAAGTTGACAAAGGGTCCCCTTGTCTTATACCTCTAGTAGGTTTAAAATTATTACAAGGATTCCCATTAAGCAAAACATCAATGGTGGTTGTTGACATACACTGATGAATTAAAGTGCACCAATCCTCCGAGAAACAAAAAGATTTTAATAGGAAATTTCAGCTGACCCTATCGAAGGCCTTGGACATATCAATCTCGAGACCTATATTGCATGTTTTCTTTTTACTTTTCTTCATTGAATGCACTATTTCATGTGCAATAATGATGTTGTCTGAAATCTGCCTAGAAGAGAGGAAAGCTGATTAGAGAGGAGATATGATATTTTCTAGTGATTTTTTGTATATGTTAGCCATCAACTTAGCTATGACTTCATATGGTGTGTTGCACAAGCCAATTGGTCTGTAGTCTGCAGGGGACTTAGGATTTTTTATTTTTGGAATTAGAAATATGAATGTTTTATTGAGGTTGCTATTAAGATGTTTATTTTTGAAAAAGTCTTGTACTACTGCCACTAGCTGAGAGCCTACTACATCCCAGTTGTGTTTGAAAAAGCTCACCAGGAATCCATCTGGCCCCGGTGCCTTATTGGACTTAAGCTTTTTAACCACTAGACAAATCTCTTCAGGAGATGGTACTTCTGTTAAGGTTAAGTTTTCTTCTAGAGAGATGGTGCTCTTGATGTGAGAAAATATTTCTTCTTCAGAATCAGTAGATGATTCTGTGAAAAGCTCTGAGAAGTGAGAAGTTAGAACCTCATCAATTTCTTCTCTTGATGAGACCACATTATTGTTCTTTATCTTGTATACAATCAATGTGGTTTCTTTTTCTTCTCTTTAAAGTATAAATGTGGAACATTTTTGTGTTTCTTTCCCCTAGGGCTATGGTATTGTTTCTTGACTGTTGCTTTGCGATTTCTTCTTGAGTATCGTATAGAGTTTCCAGTTCTAGAAGTTTCTTGTTTATTAAGATTTTTGTAGTAGGTGTATTAGACTTTGCTTCTAAAGTTCCTATAGTTCTTAGCAGACACATAATCTTTTTATTAGGCTTTCCAAAGACATAATTTTTCCAGTTGCTCATATTAACACCTAAGTTTGATATATTCTCAATAAAATCTAAAACTGGATTATTGGTGTTAATGTACGATGACTTTTTTATAACCTCAATTCATGTTGGTTCTTTAAGCCAAGTATCGTAGAATTTAAAAGTAGGTGTTAAGTGTGCATGCAAAGAGTTTAAAGAAAGGCATATTGACCCATGATATGAACCAATTGCCACAAGATTTTGCAGAGATGCTTCTTAGAATTCCTCATTCCAAAATGCATTTGCAAGAGCTCTATCCAACCTTTGTTTTATATTAACACTACCTTCCCTCTTGTTACTCCAAGTAAAGATATTTCCTTTAAAACCTAGATCCTTTAAACCTGTTCTCTGAATTAAGTTCATTATTGGCTCTATTTTTTGTCTATCAAAGGGAAGACCCCCTTCTTTCTCCTCATTATTGAAAACTATGTTTAGGTCTCCTATTACAAGCCAGGGAATTGCATTTAAGTTAACTCTCTGAGCTATGTCTTCTAGATACCCCATAATTTCTAACTTATTATCGTGTTTTGGTGATCCATAAAAACAAGTTAAGAGCCATTCCTTAGAGTTGAAATTGTTTATAACAATGACAATAATCAAACAAGTTAAGAGCCATTCCTTAATGTATTAGGTTGTTCACTTCACGTCATTGATTATAAATATCAACTACAAAATGCCTAGTCGGTTTGATTATTTTCATTATAATTTTTCTTTGGCGACAAGTCACATATATCATACTTAATTAGCATAAGAATATGACCGTCATATTCATATAACAGTTGGGAAATTTGATGCAGTCATGCAGATTAGGATCCACGGCAACCACAAATTTTATTTTGGCACTTCGAGAATCTAAGAGTTTTTTAGGCAAAAAGTAAAGTAGAATTTCCTCACTCACAGGGGACAACCACGTTATGCCTACGGTTTAGAAAGTCCACATTTAAGAAAACTAGTAAATTTTGGTTGTCGAATGTGAATGCATTTGTATACTTATAAGACATTTGCCCAAGAAGTGCTTCGAGTTTCTAATTGATGTATGAATTGTTTTCTTCCAAAATAGAGGAAAGGAATCTCTTTTCCCAGCCGCCTAGCCGCCCGAATCAACGGATTTTTTTTTTGATTTTTTTTCATGGAAAGAGAGATTATATTATAAAAGGAAGATTGTACAAAGTCTGCCAAAGGAAGAGAAAGGAAAGGAAAAAAACTAAATTATAAGAATAGGTTTTCCTAATTATTGAGCAGGGAACTAGCAAAGTTAACATGAATTTTCCGTCCAACAGTTGCAACCCGGGTAAGGATTAATGATTTAGCATCTTCACCTAGATCATTATCAGTCTTGAAAGTGCGCTTGGGCTTCCAAAATGTTATTGTTACTCTCTCTCCAAATTTTCGGGATCATTGCATCTGGCATTAAACTCCAATCGTAGTTACTGTTATTAGAGAAATTGGTATTATGCCAACAGTGAGCTAATATCATCATCGGTCTAGGCATGACCCATGCAAAACGATTGCTTCGCAGCAGCGTCAACCAGACTTTAGAAACAACTTTAAAATGTAGAAACAAATGGTCTTGTGTTTCAGAATCATCTTCGCAAAGCACACAAGAGTTGTGTAGCTGAATACCTTTGTGCTGAAGTATTTCTATTGTATTTAACTTGATGTGAATCAAGCTCCAGACAAAAAGATTAATCTTTGGTGTTATATAAGCCTTCCAAATGAAATAATAAGGGAAATTATCTATGCCAGAAGATTCGACCAGTTTAGAATACAATGATTTAACAGAAAAAACACCTGTTGCTTGTAAAGTCCATCTTCTAGTGTCGATTGATCCATCTAGAGTTGGAGGAGTGTCACCGATGATAGAAATAAGAGCAGCAAAGTCCTTTGTTTTTGAGCTTGTGAGGTTTCTTTTGAAATCAAATTTTTAGCTACCCTCCGAAGTAATTACGTCTGCAATCTTGATATATCTTTCTCTGGATATCTTGTAGAGAGCAAAAATTAGCTAGTATATTTCGTCCATACCAGAGATCATTCTAGAAAGCAACATTTCTCCTTGAGTGTATATTGAGAGTAGAGTTTTCACTTATCAAAGTAGCAGTGTCAGTAAGCTTGTCAATGGAAGAATATCCGTCGGATATTAAGGAATCCGATATCCGACAGGTTAAGCACTATCGGATATTCGATATCCGATAATATCCTATAGGATATCAAAATCAGATATCGATTCCGATATGTTAAGCTATCGGATATCGGATAAATATCCGACAATATCCGTTTCTGTCCAAAAAAAAATCAATAACCTGTAAAGCTTCAGAGGTGAAATTTAAGTTTCATTTCTCGTACATAAACAGTCTTAAAACATTACTCTTAAATAGTTATGTCTCTAAGTCTCTCACTCACACATATATGAAAAGAAACACAAGCAAATGCTAAAGAAAGTAAGAAACTTCGAAGCACTAAGTATGATAAGTAGGCCTGTCCAGTCTCCAACTCTCTTGTCTTCAGTCTTCTTCGATTTCCATATCTGCATTATAACAAGTCAACATTTAGATAAGATATACAACTACATCTATAAGTAGTAATAATAAAAACTAGGAAGAATAACAGATGAAAGATGCACTGAGTTTAAGCAAAAAAAAAAGAGAGGAAGAAATGTTACCTTCATCAAAGAAATCTGGCAACCAATCGCTTAAGCACAACAATGCTTCAACAAGCTCTGGATCTAATGAAGCTATGTGTGTTGTAAGCACTCTACCACATCTAGAGGTCAAATTATCCAATGCTAGTTGCAATTCTTATTTCTCTTCACGAAAAAAACTTCATCACATCACTTCTAGTTGTATTTCTACACATGATCTTAGCAGCAGGGTTCAAGGACTTACAAAACATTCTAAAGTAAAAATGTCGAGCCATGTTTAAAGGGTAATCATGCTTAGCAATCATTTTATCCATGTATTCCCTAGAAACTGCAGGATCATACTTGTAATTAGCTAATTTTACAGCTTTGTTACCTGTTGTTTTCAGTGAAGCAGTAATTTGTTGTTTTCCAGCCTTGTTCTGTGGTCTCTCTCGACAAGTCTTTAGATGATTAGACAACCTGGTAGTACCAGTCTGACTACCAGCATCAATTACCTTCTTGCAATGATTGCATGTACCTAGTACAACAGCTTCCCTCACATGTTTTTTGTTACGTCTTACTTCAACATCCCTTTCAAATTCATCCCATACAGGTGACCTTGTTGTTCTAAGTCTTTTCTTCAGAGAAGTTACCAATGGATCCTCATCAGCTTCTCTATCTTCATCATCTTTATTAGAGCCTGGCATGGTATTATCAGTTGGGTTCTCTTCTGGTTCTGGTAATCTCCTAGTGTCACTAGTACCATGTGTTGAGCCAATTGCTGAAGCTTGAACACTTTCACTTTGTGATTGTGAACCATCCATAGAAATGATGTCATTTGCTTGAGATTGAGGCAAAGGGGTTGACTTTGAGGTTGCAACTGTCTTGCCCTTGGCTGGTTTTTTAAACATTTTTGCAATTGCCTATATTAAAATTAAACACAGAATAAGTTACCAAAGAAATGATTGAGAACAAAACCCAAATTTTGAAACAGCAACAGAAACCCTAATTTGCAATTTCTGATTTCAAAACCCTAATAAATTATAATTTCATAGGAACTCATACAAATTCATCACTCTATATCATCAAATTCTATCAACAAACCCCAAAATAAAATAACTTTCAGAGAGAGTCAGAGAGAGATTAGTACCAGCGTAATTTAGGGTATAGCTTAATCCATTACACCCTCGATCTTTCACGCCAAGTTTAAGAAATTGATGTTGCAGAAGATGACCAACTCCTGATGCTAAAACGAAAAAAAAAGAGAATAGAAAGATTGATTTGTTACAGAGATTCAGTGGAGACAGTGGAGAGGCGGTGAGAACTGAGAAGAGAAGAAAAAAAGAAAAACGAAATGAGTTCCACTTCGAGTCTTCGACTGCTAGTTAGGTATAGGAAAAATAGAAAATTATAAATACGCCCCTGTTATATCGGATATCGGATATTAAGCAAACGGATATAGCCTAATCCGATTCCGATATGTTAAGGAAGAAATATCCGATAAATATCCGTATCCGATATCCGGTAAAACGGATAAAATCCTATAGGATCTCGAATAATCGGAAATGGATTCCGGATATCGGACATATATTGACAGGCCTAAGTGTCAGCAATATGCCGCCAACAGGACACACCATGTGTGAGGTTTACTTTACCAGAGATCCATCAAGAAAACTCACACCCATATTTGTCTTCAATAATTTTATACCACAATTTATTCTTCTCAACACTGAATCTCCAACCCCATTTAGCTAACAAAGATAAGTTATTAATATCAGGTTGCAAACACCTAAACCAACTTTTTCTTTAGTAACAAGAACTAGGTCTCAATTAACCAAATGAGAAGTCTTTGTGCCTTCCTTGTAATCCCAAAGAAAATTACGCATTTTCTTCTCAATAATCTTAATGACGGAGATTGGAGCCTTAAATATAGAGAAATAATAAGTAGGTAAAGAAGATAAAATTCATTTTAGGAGAGAAAGTTAACCCCCCACCCCCACCCCACACACACACACCCCGCCCCAGATAAATACATCATTTTCCAAGTTGACAATCTAGCATCAAACTTCTCAATAATTGGATCTTAAATACTTTTAGAGCCAAACTTAGCACCAAGCAGCGTACCCAAATACATGAAAGGCAAGCTATCAATAGAACAACCAAATTCTTCATCCCACGCGTTCAAGTAAAGAACATCTCCAACTGCAATAATCCTGGTTTTAAAGGTGTTACCTTTAGACCAGCAATGTACTCAAAGCATTGTAATGCTGAAAACAAGTTACAACTCCTCCTTTTTATGATCAACAAAATACATTGTATCATCTGAATAATGAAGATGATTAGCAATAGTATTGGAGGGTGATACATCAAAACCACTTAACAGACCTTGATTTATAGCTCTGTCCATAATCTAGAGAAACCCCTCATTGCAATGTTAAACAAAAAGTGGTGAAACTAGACAACCTTGTCAAACACCTCTAGAGTTGTTGAAGTAACCAAAAGAAGACCCATTTGTAAGTACAGAGAAAGAAGAAGTAGAGTATCAGAATCTTAACCAGTTGCACCATTTCCTACTAAATCCCATCTGATTTAGCATGAATTCAAGGTATCTCAAATTAATCCTTTCAAACGTTTTCCCAAGATATATTTTACACACAATACCCGCTTCTCCAGACCTAAGTCTAGAATCCATCAATTCATTGGCAATTAAGGTGTCATCAATAATGTGCCAACCCTCAATATATGTACATTGTACAACTAAAATGAGTTTGTCTATAAGAAGCTTGAGCCTTGTTGTTAATTACCTATCCATGATCTTGTAGACACTAGTTAAGAGACAAATAGGTCTATAATATTTTATAGTTTCAATATGATCCTTTTTAGGCACAAGAGTAATAAAAGTAGAGTTGTGTTTAGCATCAATTGTACCTGAATTGCAAAACTCATCCACAATACTCATAATATCTTCTTTGATGAAATGCCAACTTTTCTGAAAGAATATAATTGGGAATCCACCAGGGCCTGGAGATTTGTCACTGCCTAAGTCTCTAATGGATTGTATTACCTCTTCCTTAGTAAAGCAGCATCGAAAATTTCGGACTCAATATCAATGATACAAACATAATACCCTCCAAATCAGGTCTTATGATCCCTGCTTCAGTGAATAATGTCTTGTAATAGTCTCCAATATTCTTCTGCAGTCTAGTTCTATATGACATCAATTCACTACCAATATACAATTGCTTGGTTCTATTGTGTCTTCTTCTAGCTGAAGCATTGCTGATAAACAAAGATGTGTTTCTATCTCCTTCTTTAAGAAACTTAGTATTTGATTTGATTCTCCAGAAGGTTTCTTTCATCGTATAAATCTTCTCAAAGTCCTCTTTATTTTGAAGTTGTGCTTTCAAATCCTCTTCAGATAGGATGTTATCCTCAGCCATCCCATCAAGAGTATGGATTTCTGAGAGGATTAGTTTCAGCTCTCTATTGATGTGACCAAATACTTTTTTTTTCCTACAAACTATTATCTTTTCTTTAAGTGATTTTAACTTTAGCTATAAAACATTACTGGGAGTACCTGCAAAACAAAATGAAAGCCACCAATCTAGCAATTATAAGAATATGTTCTCCAAGACCACATTACTTCAAACCTAAAAGGACTAGGTCCCCAGGATGGATTAGAGATATCTAAGATAAGACATATATGATCCGAAGTAGGTCTGCCTTTGACTAATTGGGAGACAAAATGATAGTGTTTTTCAAAAGATGGTGAGATGAAAAACTTGTCCAATCTACACATAACGGGATTTGATTGACCATTTGACCAAGAGTATCTAGCACCCTTGAGTGGTAACTAACAAGATCATGCTCAATTATGAACGTGTTAAAATTCTTCATGCTCTGTGTGATCTTCTAACAATTCTTTTTCTCATCAGACTTATTAATTGCATTGAAGTCACCACCAATATACCATGGAATATCAATCCAATATATCTACAGACATTGTCTAGCTTAATCCAAAGTTCAGTTCTCTTAACTGAACTATTAGGACCATACACATTTGTAAAGAACCCATTGTAAGTTGCCAATCTTGTTTGTGACATATATATAAAGGGTATATTCACTAACAGGAGAGTCACAAACTTCAATAAGAGAGTCACAAACTTCAACAAGAGTGTCTCTTAGGGGTGAACGAATATGTGGCACTTCTTCCGCCGTTAGGGGTTAAAAAAAAAAAAAAAAAAAGAGTGTAACATAAAGGTAGGGGCAAACCTTCATATTTTTTTTTTATATATGTTTGTTGTCTTTAACCTAAATACACTCGATCATACATATATCATTTACTTCTCATAGCGGCCAAGTCACCCTATAAAGTCTTATCTACTTCACTTTGACAAGAATATGTTGGTTTAGGGGAAAGAAATTATCAAGTTGGATGAACGGGGTTAAAGTGTATATTGAGAGGTGGTTGATATTCTTGGGGTAATAAAACAACTAAGTTTTTTTATAATAACTGGGTGTACCTAGGCCTTCGAGTTGAGCTAAACCACCACAAAGTGGTTATTAGACTACGGCTCCGCCATTGTAAAATTAGAGTTGTGTAAATATTAAAACGTAGAAAATCGAGCGATATGGCCCACTAAATGAAAGTACATCTTTATGCTTGAAGTCATACAAAAGTATCCCACTTGATTCAGAAGAAGCCCGTCGTCATTTTATGTGTATTTTTAATCAATGAAGAGTATAACATGCTTAAATATATTTAAATTTTAACGTTTGAAGCTGATCTAAACTTATTTTGGGATTTAATATTAATTCACATACCCGATGTGTAATATAAATTTACACCAATCGATTTTTTTCATCAATATTTTAATCATACTAGTAGATTTAAAACATCGATAAAACACAAGAAGTAGTAATTTATTAACTTTTTTTTAGTCAACATATTAATATGTTTCATCTATCTCTCAACTAATTCCAATTTTCATTTTTAGACACAATAAATGAAAATTTTATTTGAATTGGTTTTGAATTTGTTTTCTGATTTTTGATAACTAAGATGAAGAATCATAATGGGTAAAAACGTTGGATAAAAATAGGGTAAATGCTGAGATGATGGGGTTCACCTTGTTCTTGAGTAGGTATTGAGTGAAGAAAGTAATAATAGAGGGTATTAAAATAAATTGACATTTTGAGTTGAGGATATGAAAGTAAGTACACTCAAAGCTATTGGATTTAAGTATTCGAAGTTAATTAATGCAATGCTAACTCAGACATTTGTTAGGGGAGAGTGTCAAAAATCCATTTGGCAAATTATGACGAGATCACATTGTATTCGCAGTTGTGACGATGGCTGAGATCTATAATCAGGTTATTTTACACCTTGAGCAAGACTGTGTGTTATCTATCAGGGAGAACGCTCGTCTGCAAGGATTCCCCAACTTGTACAAGTTGTTTGGGACAGTTAAACAGAGATATATATGCATGTACAATGTTCGTACCTGTTGAACAAACTCTTGGTTTTACTCTTGGGAAGGCAATTAACAGAACTTCTGATAATGGTCATTTTCTTGCACACTTCTTCCTTCTTTCTCCAGATGAGTGTTCCAAGATTACTAAACAATTAAAATGAGGATTTGTACATCATGATTAAGTGATTATTATGTGTTATGTAACTTGTGCATCAGATAATTGAAAAATTAAATATTTCCTCTAATTCTCAAAAATTGAGTTATTTATTAAAAAAATTAGTTTACTAGAAGTTGAGCTATTTTATTAAACAAGGTAATATTTCTAAAATTACTCGTTTGGTTGATTATTATTGGTATAGAAAATATGTAAAATTTTGTAGTCATGTTTATTTTCGTTAAGTATGTGTTTTAAAATATGTTCCAACGATATAACGTATCCTTCTCTCCTGTAAAATGTATGTGTTTTAAAATAATATAAAATATCTAAAAGTATCTATCTCTCCTCATTCCTTAAAAATTGTGCAAACATGAAATAACTCAAATTTTAGGAAACGAACAGAGTACTATGTTAAGATAAAAAAAAAAAAAAAGGTTATATTATATAAAAAAATATTTATAATCCTAGGAATAGTTCATCACAAGAACAGCATGTGAAGAACCGTTTCCCATTTGAACAAAATCAAATTTACATCAATTCCTCTAACAAGTAAACTAAACCCCTCTAAGGTTTTCTTTCTGTCCCCAAAAATTCAATTATTTTTTTCCTCCCATAATGCGAAAGAATATCATGATTTACCTTCGACCAAACCTCCTTAACTGACCTCTGAGGTTATTCAATCTTCATATTTGAAACTATTCAACACACTAGTTGGACAAACCCAAGAAACCTTCAATGCCTTGATGGAAAAAGATCACAACTCAAAAGCAAAAAAAAATCAATGCAAGAATATATGATCAACATCTTCTTCTTCTTTCTGAAAAAATAAACAAAAATCACTTTGCATATTCATGCCCCTTATCCTTAGAATAAAATAATATGTTAAGCTTATTGGGTTATTTAGCAAAAACCTCACAGATATAAATAAAACGTAAACATATATATGATAACCAAGAAGTAAGAAGGCCCATGGATTTGAGGGATCTAGATGGTGGTTTCGTACATCGCCTAGGTCCAATAACAGTCTTGGCGGTTCCTTTTAAGATAGGTAACTTGCAAGTTCGATTAAAGCTAAATCATTTAAGTGCCCATCCAATAAAATCTATATAGGATACAATGCAATGAGAAAATAAAATTTAATAGATCTTTCGAAATAAACTGGCGAAAAGTAGTTGTTTCAGAACTTAAAAAAAATTTGCCGAAAACATCATCCCAGATTATAGAAAACGAAAGCCTGAGTTATAGATAAAGAAGCTCAAGGGTCCGATGCGTGTAAATAATATTCTCGGTATTTACTTTGTATATGTTCGTAGTGATCTAACCTACATATAGTTACATGTGATAAATAATTTGTATAGTCGAAAAGTTAGAACCATATGCTTTTGTATTAAAACATCCGAAAATAAATTACAAAAGGATAAAATTAGGGAAACGATGCCAACATTTTTGGTAATTGTGGTAGTGGCAGTAAACATTCCAAGTTAACCTCAGGAAAAGAATTATTTGTTTAGGTTATTTAGTGTTTGATACTTAGGTTTTTACCGGTTTTAGTGTGGTCTAACATTTGTCCAGGTTGGTGTTTGCTACTTGAAAAAAACGTTGACCCGCATAGACTCTTTGAAAACTTGACTTGTGTTTAGTATTTATTAATGAGTTTTTGGTTACCAAACTTGATTCTGTTTAGTAAAACAGATGCACCAATTTATTCATCATCTCCATATATAAGTCGCTAAACCCAAATCTTACCAGTACAATGTATACACTTCAAGTTTGTATTGTCAAAAGCTTTCTCAAAGTCCACCTTGCATACTATGCCAATCTTACGAGGAAAAAAGCTCCCTGATAGCTATTAATGATAGAATAAAAATCACTTTCAACCTCCCAACTAAGAGTTTAAAGGTTATCTTGTACACACCTCCAATTAAGCTGACAGTCATTAACTTGCTTAGTGCAATTTATCCTCCAATAAAGAGAAGACTTTGTTTCAAATTCTTTAGTTACCCTCTTCAAATTATACTTTATAATGTTCCATGAAACTTTATAAAATTTCATCGTGGACCCATCCGTCCTAGGAGCTTTTTTGTTGCCAAAAACGCAAATTACATTTTTGAATTCTTCTTAAGAAAATGGCTTCTTTATAACAATACTATCAGCTAAATATATACATGGTAAAACTAAATCCTCAAATATAGGACTAATAACATATTCTTGAGTGAATAAAGCAATGTAAAAACTTTTGCTTCAACTGAAATCTTAATTTTATCATAGCAAATGGGGCCTTCAATATCAAGATGCTTTATATTGCTACAAATGTACTTAAAAGAGGCAATTTGATACAAATACATTGAGTACTTTTTTCCCTCCTTGGCCACCTTTATTTTTTTCTTTAACCTAATTTCATTGCCAAATTCAAAGTTAAAAAATTGTGTTTTGCTTTAGCCTCTTCTCTTGCAACAACATCGGCAGTAGATAATTGTGAATCTTCTTTAGTAATATCTCAAGAGTCAATAAAGTCTTCTAATGATTAACTTGAGGTTGAATGTCGCACGAAGATTTTTTCCAATCCTTATTAAAATCTTTGATCCTTGAAGTTTCTTAGCAAATACATAGCTTGGCTTATCAAGAAAACCGAATTTTTCCACCAAATCTTCAAATTATCCAGAAAAGAAGGATGAAGCAAATGTCTAAAAGGAGCTTTGAATTTCAAGGCGGAGGTTCCATACAATAAAATAGTATAATCTGTAGTTGGTCTTCTAAATCTCACCTAGGGGTACACAATGGGTCGGGTTTGGCCTCACCCCCACCTTACTCGTTGATGACGGCTGATTGAAATCATCACCGCACCCTACCCGCCTTATAGCTTTTTGGCGAGTAAACAAAATTCCATACTCGATCTCATAGATACATATAGAATTATGTGGAAAGCCGGGCCTATTCCTTTTCAAAAAGCCTCCTAGAACACAGATGCACTATAAGATCATATCCTGGAATAATTTTTAAGTTCAGATGTGGAATCCAAGCTAATCTTGAGGTTCCGGAAACCATCTCTCCCATATACTTACTTTTATTTGATTCGCCAAATACATCAACATCATTATTGTATACTCTTTCATACGTATAGCGCAACCCAATTCGTGTTTTTCAAGTTTCGAATTCCGTACTCATTTTAATCTAAGATTATCAAAAAAAAAGAAATTCACTCTTGACAGTGCTATATGTTGTATATGTAAATCCTAGATGTAAAACTATGCGGAATTCGTCTTTGAAAAGGTAGAGAAGAGGCATAGAAATATATGCTGAAATAAGAAACAATAGTTAACGTGATAAAAAAATAATCGTAAATAGAGTTTTGCTTCGAATTCCACTGAAAATATGGGTGGTATTGTCTATAATGCTAGAGAACTGAAACGCTCCCTCATGGTTTTTATCCATTTACCTCGTTTTTTAGGTTGTGAAACTTGAAAATTCACTCACTGAACTAGTAACAAATCGAATTGGAGTCGCTTGAATGATACCAACGAAATCAAGTACTAACTCCTATTTATTATGATACATAACTGACTCCCCCGGCGTGTAGATATACTTGTTGTTAATAGGTCGTTAAGAGTATTGTTCCAATAGATAACTCTTCTATAGAGTTCATTAATATCTGAACTCATCAGTTTTCCCCCATTTATTTGAATGATCGGTCTCAATTCGGGGGGAATGACTGGTAGTATGCACAAAACCATCAATTTTTATTTCACATTTGTTCGAATAAAATGCTTAGCTAATTCCATGCGTCTAACCAAAAAAGCCTCTTTTTCTTCCGATTTTTGTATCTTCCCATTCATTACCCATGGACCCTTCTTTCCCTAATTCTTTTCATTCTACCAATGAGAAATCTATAATAAGTCACAAATCCAGATCGGCTAATTGTTCTCTGATAGCCCTTGCTCCAGTAGAGACTTCTCTGTTTTGAAATGTATCGAAGCCTCGAGTAGTAAAATAAAACAGGGTGTTGAGGTTAAATCAATCATCAGAAGAAGAATTAGGCCAAAAATTAGGATACATTCTAGGAAAATAAAATATCCATTGAAGATAAGCAAATGAAACGCTTTCATAAAAATTCTCGTAGAATCGAGAATGAAGTTTTCATTCTGTACATGCCAGATCATGAATTAGTAACTGCATCCAATCTCCAAAAAAGTTCAATTGTTTCTAACTTTCTAATTTTGGAATGGAATATTTACGGAATCCCTATGAATATGATCAAACCTTATTTCATGGTATTTACATGAGATTCCTCTTTCTTATTCTTAAGCAATCCCCGAAGAGGTCTTAGTTGATCCATTATTTTTCTTTCATCTTTCATTTCCTTTTTGTTTGTTTCGAGAAAGATATCGATCGTCGTTCTCTGTCACTTTCTTACTCTCTCTTTCTCTTGATTTCTATATTTATATAAGTTTTGGGTTTCTTTTATATTTGTTTTTTTATCCTCACTTGGTAATGGTTTTTTTCTCGTTAACTGTAGCTGAAGTAATATAGGAGAAGCATTAATCTGATCTAGATTGTTAGAATTTTACAACTAGAAGATGGGGGCAAAAAAAAAAAAAACAGTTTCAAGAATGGTATTGACTGACTGGTCCGATAGTGGTCAAATTGGTTTCTTTGAAGAAACGACAAACCCAATTTCTGCTTCCTGATTCAGGGTTTTTTTCTTCGTCAATTCCTTTTTTGTTTTTCTTAATTATGTAGTGTTTGTGGTAAGTTTCTATGCACATCTTGATAACAAGAGAGACGGCGAGGGAATATATTAATGATAATAATAATAATAATAATAATAATAATAATAATAATAATAATAATATAGAATTGGTTGATAACTGATGTAGTTTTTACAGTGGTAAGAAAAGATTCGTTCAAGACTTGTGAAGATGTTGGTTTCAGAATAATTTCTAATGCTAAAATAAATAAAACTTAATTGAAAGTGATATCGGGATTTTATAAATAACCAAGACTCTGGATTCCACTACTACTCATGAATGAATGATAAGGATTTCAAAACTCTAATCAACTTTTAGGTACTCTTTTTTTTATCTTAACTCACTAAAATCAGACAGATTGTCAAATATTACTTGTAAACCTTAAGCATAGATTATCAATAGATTTAACAAAGCATAACCTATCAAATTGAATGACAAATAATTAGGAAAATCATGCAAACAATTTAAACTTCTGCAGAAGCAGTGATTAAGTGAATTATATAATAAAACTAGAAAAATAAAATAGTTACCCATAAATCATGCGTAAGTAGCTTCATCCATTGCCTTTGTTACGAGGGAATTAGCTCATCATAATGGAATCACACTCAATATATGAATTCATTGCTCAAAAGGTGTTCACAAATAATAATTAGGAGAAAAATTGATTAAAACCGGGTTTGTAACACTTATATTTGTTACAAACTCAACGGTTATAGAAAAGTGGAAATTGAATAATTGTCCCTATTATTCATGGGCCTTCACAAATATCCTTGGCCCCTTTAATTATATCCCTACTTTTTTAAAAGGAAATTAATTTAATAATCAATACCAAATTTACCCTTTCTATCATGTTCTCACCGAATGAAAAACCATTTCAATTTTGTTCTCAAGATCTAAATTCTTTTTCTCTCCTCCTCTCCTCCAGCAACAACCATCACCATGAATGTTTCTTCTTCCTCTACCTCTTTCAGCCACCACCACCGTTTCTACTTCCTCCACCTCTTTCATCCACCACCACCATTTCTACGTCCTCCACCTCTATCACCTCTTTCTGTTCTCAAAATCAGATCTAAATTTACTCGGCCATTACCGCCGCTACCACCTCCGCCACCACGAGCAGATTAGCTACCTAAGAAAAATCAATTCGTACTTATTTTTCGTTCATTGCTACCTTCTAAATCTGAAGATCCAAAAATAATAAGAGAAATTATTATTGGTTGTTTTGATTTTGTCGATGAAAACTTGGGTTTATATACAGATTATTAGAAGAATTTTGTTATCTTGGAGAAATTATACTCCTTCAGTTCAAAGGTGTAAGTACGATCTCACTTAAATCCCCATTAGGTTGTGATTTATGTGCGTTTTATTAGAATTTATTATGAAGTTATATTTTCAATATTATTTATTATTCCCTAATCTGTAATCATGGGAAATCCTCAATTCATTTGATCGGTTTTTATTTAGAACTGATTTTGTAGGTTTTAAATTTTTATAATATTGTGTAGAGATTGTTGATTTCAATGTATAGTCTTGATATTGTATTGTTGGTGGTAGATGTTGTGATACACTGGTGTTGGTTTCATGTTGTTGATGTGGTGGTGGTGTGGGTGTTTGTTGCAATGGAGGTGATGGTGGTAGCCTTTGTTGTGGTAGTGAGGGTGGTGGCGGTGGCGGCGGGTGGTGTAAATTGTGTTGGTTTCCTGTTCTTATTAGTATTTTTTACTGCTTGGTGAGGTTTTCTCTTACGTCATCGTGCTATAGTTTTCAAGTCCCTACCGTGTACTTGCCTTGATTTTTTCACAATAGTTCAGTGAAAGTAATACAAAATTCACAGTCGAATTCATGCTTAGTGTTTTAGATTTATCATATTTAGACATGTCTTGTGTATAAGTTACTAGTGTCTAATCTAAATTGTATCACAATAAAGTTGATTGAGTTCTAGGACATTTTGATGCGGTTGTAATTTAATTTCTTACTTTCTTTATGAACACAGGGTTTTCATCGACATGCTTCAGAGGAACTGGAAAAAACATTTCCTGGTAAAGTGGAAGCTTACTGGGAGATACGTGGGACTTCTGTTGTTGTCAGTTAACTAACTGAATTCAATGTTTTATGATGTTGTGTTGTCACTAATTCATATATTGTATACTGCTAATAAAAGTCTTTACTCGAAATGTTTCTTAGAAGTCTGCGACATCCTACAGAGTAATTTAATGTTTTACTCATTTTGATATACTTATCTTGGTGATATGTACCACTAGTGACACACTATAGAACAATTAAATGCATATTTAGGATTTAGAAGCATTATAAGTTCGTAGGATACACATAAAGTTCAGTTACAGTAGTTAGAGGTGAGATAAAATATTAAAACTGGTTTGGTCTTTTGGTGCCACCAAGTACAATCTAACCACAACTATCATTACTCTTTTCGGTTTTCTTCCTTTACTGAAGATATATCGATCTTCTTCTCGGTCGATTCATCTCTTTTAAAACAAGTATCAACAAAAGATGATTTCTTTAAAACCATACCATCTTTGTGTAGTTAAATAAATAAATCTCCAAATTTATATTCTCAAAATGAAATTGAACCCTAATTATTTTTTTTCTAACACTTTTTCCATCAGCAATCTCTTTTCCGCTTTCGACTTCGATAGTGCGTTTATTTGGATCGACAAAAGTAAAGGCAATTGGGTTTTGGTTTTCCCACACAACTGTGTGTAGACTGATTTCATTAGAGATATATATATTGTTTACATATGAATACAGATAAGAATACATAACAGTAAAAGCTAAAGAATAGCTGTAGCTAGAAAATAGATAGCCTGAGCCCAATGAACTAAAGAAGAATAGGGAGAGTGGTTGGCACAACAGAAGAATAAGTAAAACAAGTGTAGGTTACAACAGTATGTACGTGGTAAAGTCAAAACGAACGCCCAACTTGCTAACCATACTGCCAAAATGTGGAGCTCCTAATGGCTTAGTAAAAATGTCTGCAAGTTGATTTGAAGACTGTAGGTGTTGTGGTAATATCAAACCACTTAGCAGCTTTTCACGAACAAAGTAACAATCTATTTCAATATGTTTAGTACGTTCATGAAAAACTGGATTTTGAGCAATATGAATTGCAGTTTGACTATCACAAGAAACTTTGATAGGAAGAGGACATGAAATGTGCATGTCAGCAAAAAGATAGCGTAACCATTGTAGTTCAGCTGTGAGATTAGCCAAGGCCCGATATTCTGCTTCAGCAGAAGATCGAGCCACTGTAGGCTGTTTCTTGGATTTCCAAGAAATAGGACTGTCACCTATTGTGACAAGATAACTTGTCGTTGAACGATGAGTCATAGGGCAGCCCGCCCAATCGGAGTCAGTGTAGCCATGCAAAGATAAAGAACTGGATGAAGATAAAAAAAATACCATGGCCGATTGTACCTTTGAGATAACGCAGAATTCGATGAGCAGCATCAAGATGAGATGTGCTAGGTTTCTGCATGAATTGGCTTAAATAATTAACTGAATAAGTTATATCTGGACGAGTGACAGTAAGATACAACAGACGGCCAATATGATGACGAAAGGGACTCAGATCAGTTAACTCCTTACCATCAATAGGGACCAACTTGAGATTAGTATCCATCGGAAAAGATGAGATACGAGCCCCTGTGAGACCGGAGTCTTTTAGAATGTCTAAGACATATTTTCTTTGACATAGAAAAATGCCTTTAGGAGAACGAGAGACCTCAATCCCTAAGAAATATTGTAAGCGACCTAGGTCCTTAATAGAGAAATGAGTAGCAAGACGTAATTTGAGTAAGGCAATGAATAAGTCATCTGTGCCAGTGATTATTATGTCATCGACATAAACAAGGACAAAAATAGAGTTTGAACCTTGATTATATGTGAAAAGAGAATTGTCACATAGAGATTTTGTGAAACCTTCAGCTAACAAAACTGAGGATAATTTGGCAAACCATTGCCGAGAGGCTTGTTTAAGGCCATATAGAGATTTGTTAAGTTTAAAAACTTGAGACTCACCTTTACGAGCTAATCCAGGAGGAACTCTCATGTATATTTCTTCATCTAGATCCCCTTGGAGAAACGCATTATTGACGTCCAGCTGATGTAGAGACCAACCCTTAATGGCTGCAATGGACAGTAAAACGCGAACGGTGACAAGTTTAGCTACAGGTGCAAAAGTATCATAATAATCAATACCTTCCTGTTGAGTGTGACCTTTAGCTACGAAATGAGCCTTGTAACGTTCAATAGTGCCATCAGAGTGAAATTTTATTTTGAAAACCCATTTGCATCCAATTATTGTTTTTCCAGGTGGTAAATCAACCAGGATCCGAGTATTATTAGCCTCTAAAGCAAGAATTTATTTTGCCATAGCTGCTCGCCATTTAGGGCATTTGTTGGCTTGAGCAAACGTTTTTGGTTCTTTTGAGAGAACAACAGCAGCCAGAAAGGCTTGATGAGAAGGTTTGAATTTATCGAAGGAAAGATAATCAGTGAGAGGATAAGCGAAAGCTGTTTTGCAGGTGGTTGCTGAACAATGATAATCCTTCAAGTAGATTGGTGGATTTCTTGTACGAGATGGACGAGAGTCATTAGGGTTAACAGACTCAGAAGATGGTACAACGATAGGATATGAAG
The DNA here is from genome assembly GCA_023531105.1 of Papaver atlanticum. Taxonomy (NCBI): domain Eukaryota; kingdom Viridiplantae; phylum Streptophyta; class Magnoliopsida; order Ranunculales; family Papaveraceae; genus Papaver; species Papaver atlanticum. The sequence goes on along the minus strand of JAJJMB010010315.1, from coordinate 5,962,972 downwards.
ATCGTGCCGAAGTTTCGGGAATATCTGGTGCAGTGTGATGCACAGGAGATGGTGCATTAGTTGGAACCACAACGACATCAGTGTGGGTATTAGGGTGTGGAGATAAAACAGAACTTGATGAACCACGGGAAGCTGGTGGTACTGGAGAATGAGTGTCTATGGCATGCTGTGAATCCTGACAGTGAGGTTGAGAGGTAGAAGACCTAAAAGAATTGCCATTTAAAGGCAATGGTAAAGATGGAGACGAAAAAATGGGATCATAATATGTGTACTCAGATTGTGGTACAAGAACTGAACCAGATGGTGTGAAGGTAGTATTGTAATCATGAAAAGGAAAAATAGTTTCATGAAACACAACATCTCTTGAAGTATAGATAGACTTTGATTCAATATCATAAATCGAGTATCCTTTTTGACCATAAGGGTAACCAATGAAAATGCCTGGCTTGGCGCATTGATCAAATTTGTGAGAAATTCTTGTATTTCTCGCAAAACAGAGACAACCAAATACTCTCAGGGATGAATATTTAATGTGGGGGGCGTATGACATGGAAAGAATTTATTTCTTTCCGTTTTTTACTTTTATGTCGACATAATGTGAAGTTATTCTTACCGTTTTGGAAAATCTCGAATTAATGAAAATTTATTCTGGCTTTATTATTTTATTTTCTCTTTAATTCGCTCTTAATGCACATTATTCTCGACTATCTCTCTTCTCCACTATATAAAGCCTTTGGTTTCTTCATTCCAATTTGTGTCCAGAAGAAGCTATTATCCTTCTTCTTTTTCGTCTCTCTCCCTCTGTGTGGTTTTTATTCTTTGTGCCATTGCTGTTAAGTTCGTAAGAGTGGGCAAGTACTGTAGTGCTAACGGTACCTGCAACGGGCAGTTTTATCCTGGATACGACTTCACCACAGGGTATAGGCATCACTCATTATTGAGGCGTGCCGGTGAACTATCGTGTTAAGGACAGCTTGATGATCAAGTGACTCTGTCCTCTGTTTGCTATTTCTTGAGTCTAGTTTATTTTTAAAGTTTCAGAAATTTATTTCTTAACATCATTACTTTCAGTGTTTTGTTGTTACAGTTCCAACACAAAATACTTAGCATAGGTAATAGATGGGTTTGAAAAAGGTCCCCGGATATCAGCATGAATTAATTGAAACGGATGTTTAGATAAAGAAGTACTTTTATTAAACTTCGATCGAGATTGTTTAGCCCGAGGGAATACATCACAAACATGACTAGAAGAAGAACGAATGAAAGGGAAATTGCGAGATAAAATTTTTAAACAATCCACACTTGGATGGCCGAGATGGCAGTGTCATGTATCAACTGGCTTATTTGCAACGAAAGATAAAGCAAATGGTTGAAAACAAAAATGGTAAAGGCCTGCAATTTGCCTACTCCATCCAATCTCCTTGGTCGATCAACGGTCCTGAAATATACAAGATCCGTGTGAGAATTTGATGCAGCAATTAGCTGTGCTAGTTAATTTACTAACGGAGATTAGATTGAACTTGAAGCTTGGAATATGAAAGACATCAAGTAGTTTAATTGAAGGTGATAAATCAACTGTGCCAACGTGAGTCACAGATGTATGTGAACCATCCGGTAGTTGGACAGTGAGTGGTTTTGTAACCACAGTATGAGATGAAAATAAAGAAAGGGATGAACAAATATGATGTGTTGCTCCACTGTCAACTATCTAAATATTCGTAGAACAAGAAAGAGTAATACCTGCAAAATTTGCATATGGAGCTATGTCATTATTCTCGTTGTCAGGTTCCAACGGGGAGAGAAGTCGTGCATATTGTGCAACGCTGATGGCAGGTGCATCAGTAGCAGGTTGAGACATGGCAGGTTGATACACAGCAGCAATGGTATGAGAATCCAAATCTTGTTGCTTCGGCAAATCCTTCGGATACCCATTGAGTTTCCAGCAGGTCTGCCTTGTGTGACCATGTTTGTTGCAATGATCACAGAAAGGGCATTGACGCTTGTTGTTACCATTGCTTGGAAAAACCCTAGGGTTGCGCTGATCACTGTGTGTGACATTAAGAGCTGTAGACTCAACAGAGGTGAGAGAAGAAGATTGGATTACCTGCTGTTCTTCTTCCTGACGAACATGATTGTAAATTTTGGGAGGTGATGGCATGGGTTCCATGAGCAGTATTTGACTTCGCAAAGGAGAAAATCGATCATGTAAACCCTGTAAAAACTCCATGGATCTTTCCTGATTGTGATGATCCACATGGTTCTTTCCAGCTCTACAGATACATGGTTCAATTGGCCTAAAGGTGACCAATTGATCCCACAGCGACTAGAGCCGAGTATAATACATTGCAACACTGAGGTTCTCCTGTTTCATCATAGCAATGGATTGCTTCAAAGCATATAACTTAGATGCGTTATGAGGAGAAAATCGCGATTTGATTTCCAGCCACTGCTCATGAGCAGATGGAAAGTTCATGGTACTTGATCTGATTTCTGGATCCACAGAATTACTGATCCAGCTGCCAACTAAGTCATCACATCTCGTCCAATGTGCGAGATCTGATGGATTAGTCGGCTTCTCTACAGTACCGTCAATATAACCAGTTTTTCCTTTCGCAGAAAGAGCTTTGGTCATTCCTCTGCCCCAGATACAATAGTTGTCATTTATAAGGAGAGGGGTAAAGATAACAAACGTAGGATTGTCTGCTGGGTGCACATAATAAGGACTGGAAGGAGATAAACCAGTGTCCTTATCAGTGGTGATGAGATTGTGAGACATGGAAGGGTCTGATTGAACTCCTTCGATAGTCATTGATATGAAGTTGCTGGAGTAACGAGCACCTCGGCTGAGTTGCGGTTCTTTTCGTATCCATTGATGGTAAAAACTCATACCTACTTGTAAATTTACTTCTTTACTTGTTTATTATCTGTGACCGTATAATACAATTAGTCGTTAATAATACCTAATAATATTGCAGTCTTAGTTTTGGTCATATTTCTGATGTCTATTTCCTGTGTAAAGCCGAAGAATGAGTTAGTTCAAGATCCGTGGCCGGGGGGTAGGTTATATGATGAAGACCAAAGAGACTTGAAAAGAGACACACGGAGTGATCATACAGGTTCCCATTCACTGGTTGTTGTGCGTAGCCAGATAGACAACTTCTCATTCAATTTTGTAGTATGGTCGCCGTGGGAGGACAGTGAATGGAAAACTAACCCCGAGGTGGTAGAAGCAAAACGAATCTCTGAATCATGGAGGGTCGTTTATGATCCTTTTGGTCACAACGCCTTGTACCTGGGGGAACGGTGTCTCAAGCAAGTTCTTGGAATCACAGTAATACCATGCAATCCTCCAGATTAAAAAGTAGACATCAACACCCACTACTTGTACGCCGACACTGCACGTAATCCCTTGCATTATGTGGAAGTATCTGATTATGAGTATAAGCTGTGGTGGAGCAAGAGGTCATTCGGGAAGTACTCAGGTATAATTGTACATGAAGGAAACCGAGATGTGTATGGTACGCAAGATCCCGAAGCTTATGTACGTCAACCACCACCGCCTAGGAAATGCACATACACAGAAGAGTTGGAGCCCGTCGATCGTCATCTCTTCCCATATCCACCACAAATTCCGACATGTCGAATATGCGGCCCAGATATTAAGGCAATTGATATACCTATTGGAATGGAGTATTTGGATCAGTATCCTAAACCCGATTATAATGTCAATCAGGGTACAACTGTGAGTATCATATGTCCTTTAATTCTTATATTTTTTATTTGTGATAAAAAAATTAAACTCATGTCGGTGTTTACTGTTTACAGGAGATGTGGTGCGAGGCATATTAGGTTGCACAACAAAAAAACAGGGCTCTACAACAATTCTATTTTGACCATACAAAGGAACTGCAATGCAAAATCAAATACAGTTCAACTTTCCATGAGAGATTTTTCAGAGAGTATCTACCACCACATACATGTGAGTCATCTACCACGGGTCAGTCTCGTGATTTGGGACCATCGTCGGATTCTTTTGTTCCAAACAGTCAAGAAGATTCTGTTTACCATCCTTATAATCTGTCCGAACAACTCAATCAAAGTACAATAATGTACCAACATCAGGGTAATGAACAAGATCCATGGTTGCATATGCCGGATCCGTACAATCAAAATAATTGAATCGACAATTTTTCAAATTTCGTAGCGACTTTTAGACTATGAAAACAACTAGTTTTTTTTTTTTTACTTTTTAACGGCTATTTTTATATTTTATATGTACTGGTCATTTTCACTTTATAATGGCTATTTTTTTGGTTTTCTGTGTACTGGTAATTTTTACTGTATAACGGCTAGTTGTTTTTTTTGAATTCTATATGCTCTCATCATATCTCTATATATAGAAAATCAATTTCCAAATGAATCTATCCAAACATTCTATTCTATTTAGTTTTACAAAATGCGATTTAAAAAAGATGAAGATGTTGCTCTTGTGCAAGCATGGATTGAAGCAACAAACAATATTCTGAACACAGTTCAAGCCACTAGCAACCAGTTCTGGAAGAATGTACTTGAATTTTTTGATAACTTATCCGGAAATCCAAATGCGAGAAACAAAGGAGGTCTTAAAACTAGGTTCAGCGTTATCAACAAGGAGGTCATCACTTTTGTCACGATTCAGGTCGAAGTTAACATACGTAATCCTGGAATGTCCTATGAACAATTTGTAAGAATTTTATAACAAATTTCTATTATTTCCTAATTTTTAACTATTTTAAGTTATGTTTCTTTTTAAAAATTTCAGAAAAGTGTTGCTCGTTTAGACTATCTTAACCAGACATGCAACAATTTTCCTCATGATGAATGTTATTAGCTCTTGAAAGCAAGTTATGAGCCCTACAATCCCGATGAAATATAACTTTATCGTCGAAATGTTCCTGCATCATATGTTAATCAAGTCTTCGGAATCACAATCTTGAAGAATGATTAAATTTGAATATTTTATCTTATATTTATGTAATCTTCTGTCTTTTTGTGTTTCTGCATCAGATGTTAATCAAGTCTTCGGATCTATAGTCCTAAAGAATGATTAAATTTGAATGTTTTATCTTATATTTATGTAATCTTCTGTCTTTATGTGTTTCTGCATCAGATGTTAATCAAGTCTTAGATCTACAATCCTGAAGAATGATTATATTTGAATGTTTTATCTTATATTAATGTAATCTTTTATCTTTATGTGTTCTTGCAATCTAGATATGATCTGATGTTCTATCTTTTATTTATTTAAAGTTTAATATAACTAAAATTGAAATTCCACAAAATAGACAACAAGGTTACAACTATTGAATAAAAATCCAAATCACTTGTCGTAGTAATTACGGATGCACTTAGCACGTGCAACAAGCCTTTAAACCCCTAGGTGACCCTAGTGGACAAGTTATAGTCTCGTGAGGGTTTACACAGAGATTTACCCACAAAATCTACACAAACATTTATTATACTATCAATCTTCATTGGATGAATGAGAGGAATTGTCCGGCGATTGATACTCTGGGATTTCGAATACCATGAAATTGTAGCTTTCATCAAATGTGAATGCTTCCCCCTTTTCCTCTATATATCGCGCTTTAACGACTTCGTGCTACAATAACAAAACACAATATACTTATTGCTATAATTTAAAATCAATCAATTTAGCTTTTTACTCTAAAATACATACAAATTGTTGAGGGGACAGGCTAATATGGCTGGCATTGAAGATCTGTTGTTGAATAGCTATAAAATCGCATACGCTTTTTTGGATAATTTGGTATCTATCATGAATTTGTTGAACACTTCTTCTCTTTGGATTACCATAATCTTGTTTATATTGGTTATATATCTTCGCCCAAAAGGTTTTGGGCTCTGCCATTACAGGGGAGAGATCTATATATTACTCGACTTTCGGTGTACCATGATTTGATGATTGCCAAATCTTGTGTTTGTATGAAGAGGTATGAGAGGTATAGAAAGAGGTGATTAGGAGTTTTGCAAAGTGTATGGAAATAGGTGTGTGTTGTGTAAGAGCACTGCTCGGTCGAACTCGCAAGCGTTGCTATCTCAAGCTTGTTTGTCAAGTTTAGTTGCCAAAACTATAAGTCATGATTTCCAGTCTACTTATAGCTAAGTCTCGGACTAGGATAGAAAGTGTAGTTGAGCTCTAGATTCCAAGATGTTCATCATACAAAGACAAATAACTACTCAAGGAATTGGTGGAACTTCATCGACTAAAAGGTATGTGGAGACTTGAACTTATCTATCACTCAAAAGTCTATCTACTCTATCTCCTATCTTGAGACAAAAGTCTTATTTCTATATAGACTTCGATTATATACATTTGCTATTTTGAGCAGAGTTTATCTCGCTTATCTATTTATCGAAATATGTGTTGGTAAGATTTCGCTTTGGCCAAGTTCATCTTTACAAGTGACGAAAGTCATGTTGATTATTTCAATATCTTGAAAATTGCCTTGATGAAGAATAGTGTATGAATAACCTCTATTTAACATCCTGTAAGAATGTTTCAATAATTGAAATGAGAGTTTAGAATATATAACCTTAAATGGATATAAACATTGTATGTGAATTCATACTTGTGTAAGTCCAAAATCCTTGAACTAAAGTATGCGTACTTTACTGGTTCAGGATGTCCAGAAGCTAAGTCCGCAAACTCAAACCGGATACTTAAGTATGCGTACCGGTATACGTACTTGAGTGGGTTATTTTCTAAAAACGGTTTATTCGTGAATGTAAACTTATATAAACTAAGGAATGCATATTTGCAAACCGTGACTATAAAGTTCATGAATCGATTCGAGTGAATCAAAATCGTTTTTGCTTCGATTGTGTCTTGTATACTTCTATGAGATCTAAGCAATTGAACAACTCTCTAACTAGTTCTTTTGAGTCAATTGAACTAGTTAAGGTGAAGACGAATATGATTGATATGGAAGTGCTCATATGGCTAACCATTTGGTTAACTACTGTTGAACCAACGACTTGTACACGTTTAGGTACGGTTACACAAACCTAAATGAACGTGCATTTCATTTGTGTATAACAAGCTAAGTTCGATCTAATGGTTGAAAGATATTAGCTTGAATCTAATCAGGTTTTCATCTAACGGTGAATATTGAATGCTTTGTTACCAAGGTAACTTAGATTGCAAACCCTGATTTGGAGACTATATAAAGGAGAACTCTAGCAACTGGGAAACCTAATCCCTACACCTCCTATGTGATACTAGTTGTATAAGGTAGAGTCGATTCTCCTTTAACCTTAGGTTTCTACCGAGACCCTGTAGGTTAACGACTTAAAGACTTCATTGGGATTGTGAAGCCATACCCAACTATTTTCTTTGTAGTTACGTGATCTAATCTTGCTGTTTCTATCGTATTTGAGTACAATCGTAAGATTTGCTTGAGATTAATTTCTCCGATAGGAAAGATAGAAAAGTAGTCACAAACATCTTTATCTCACCGTTTGTGATTCCGCAATAGCTTGTTTCGCTAGTCGATTAAGATTATTGTGAGGTGATTGATAATTCTAGGCTATTCTTCGGGAATATAAGTCTGTGTTATCGATTGGTTCCTGTTTACCTTGATTTATCAAAAGACGGAACAAAACTCGTAGGTATTTCTGTGGGAGACAGATTTATCTATTCCTGTAAACTTTCCTGTGTGATACAGATTTGTTTATTAAAGTCTTCAACTTTGGGTCGTAGCAACTCTTAGTTGTGGGTGAGATCAGCTTAGGGAATCAAGTGCGTAGTATCCTGCTGGGATCGGAGACGTAAGGAGAGAAATTGTACCTTGGATCAGTGTGAGATTAATTTGGGTTCAACTACAGTCCATACCGAAGTTAGTTTGTAGTAGGCTAGTGTCTGTAGTGGCTTAATACAGTGTGTGTTCAATCTGGACTAGGTCCCTGGGTTTTTCGGCATTTGCGGTTTCCTCGTTAACAACACTTCTGGTGTCTGTGTTATTTTTTTTCCACATTATATTTCGTTATATAATTGAAATATCACAGGTTGTGCGTTAATTCAATCAGTTGGTAAATCCGACCTTTGGTTGTTGATTGAAATAATTGATACTTGAACATTGGTCTTTGGTAACGTTCAAGTTAATTTCTCTTGTATTCAATTAGACTCGCAGATTTCTATTTGTTTGAGTAAGTATTGAATCGAGAAATTGAGATATAACTCCTTGATATACTTTTTATTAAGATTGAGTCTGACTGTCTAGTTGATTCTCTTAAAAGTATATTGGAGTTAGTCCATATAGATTGCTAAGCGAATTATTGGGTGAGGTTGTTGTACCCCCACTTTTTCATGTTGTTTGGAGATGATAACACAATTTATAATATCCGTCAAAAGTAGCCGTTATAAAGTAGTCGTTGGGATATAGTCGTTTGAAAGTAGCCGTTATAAAGTACACTACAATTATTGAATAAGAAGCTAGGTTACTTGCACTTAGCATGTGCAACAATCCTTTAAACCCCTAGGTGACCCTAGTAGACGAGTTATAGTCTCGTGAGGGTTTACAGAAGATGTACCCACAAAATCTTAAACAACACCCACATATACTAATCGCCGGGTCCGTCTTCTGGAGGATCACCGGCATTCATTTCCGGATTGTATTCAGGAATGTTATCCTTAAAGATTAAGTAGCACTCATAACATGTAAATTCTTTACGAGTATCTAGTCCGAACACAAATTTGGCTATTTCCTCCTACGTAAAACAAACATAAAGCAATAGGTTATTGTTTATTTGGAAACAACATTTCAAATATCATAACTATTTATGATGACCTACAGTAATCGCAATTGTCACATGTTGTGGGGCATAACCATGAATCCTTCTTTGAATGTTAATGTACTTGCGAACCGCTATTTGAATTTGAAAAATCTGTTGTTGAACTTGTTGTCTGGTTCGGTTATTAACATTTCCAAACGCTTGTACAAAGTCGTCGAACAACAACGTCCATTTTTCATGGGCGGAGAGTTCTTGAACATCTTCATTAGGCAAAATAGCAGCATTTACAAACGCTATGGTGATTGCAACATCTTCTTCTACGGTATACCCAACCATTACTATGTTATCTTCAGAAACAAAAATAATATGAGATATAAAGGATACTAAGTGTCCTATTTTGGATAGTTTGTGTTAAGGAAGCTTATGACAATTGATGTACTGTGGATGTCCCATATCAATATTGGAGCACCACTTATCTTCTATCATTGAAATACTTTGAATATGCCGAATATGCCCTTGGAGCTAGTATAAATTAGAAGAGATAAGGTAAGAGAAAGGAGAGTTTTAGCTTGGTTTTACCATATTTGTGAGAATGAGAGTTTTCTCTTCCTCAACCCTATTTGTGTTCTCTAGGTGGAATTAGATCATCTAATTCTAGAGATTCAACTAGATGCCTCTTAGTATCTTTTTAGTTTCCAATTTATATTGGGGAGAAACCATAAGTTGTAGGAGAATAATCTCCATTTTTAGGTTCTTCCTTTATTTAAAGGGTAGAAGAAACTAATTTGGTAGATTATTTATCATTTCATTTTATCAGTTTCAATTATAAGCTTCCGCTTCTCATCACAATTTATAATAGGCACTGAAAATAACTGATAAGCACGTAAGTGCTACATTCTATACCCATATTTATATTAATTAGGATTCGATATTTTGCTAATATCACTGTTTTAGTGCTTTTATATTAAGTACAAGAAAATTCGGTCATCCGAAAATAAATGGTTAAAATGGAAGCTAATTGGCGTTCGCAACAAAATGCAACACACGGCACCAAAGGAGACGGCATAATCAATAAGTTTGTAGGCTGGCTTGTTATTTAATTTTTTTGGTCGTGCCACTTAAAGCCATCTCAAGGCCAGATAAACAAAGAAATTGTTTTGTTTATGCAAACACATGGATGGAGCTCATTAGACCTTAAGGAATAGTGGGATGTGGTGCTGTTGAGTTAAAAGATTGGTGGGAGACGTGTTTAGTTCCCAACCACATCTCATTTTTCTACCTAGCAGAGAATGGATTCTCTTTGCTCTCTTCCAAGCAGCTATGCGACCTTTTCTTCATGGAGTAAGATAGATATCACTGGGGAATATGGAATATGGAATGAAATTGGATTACGATGGGCGTTCATGAGGAATAGTGGATTAAATATATTCGATTGAGACATGAAGTTGCAGCAAACCACGCAGGGTCTGTACTCGCATATTCGTGCCTGACTGTTAGAGCTGCGAATGTGTGGTGACGATTGGGTTAATGGAAGGAATCAGTGGGGCTTTGTTGCCTGTTTGATCGAATGGAGGATGGGTGCTGATTTGATTTGGTTGAGTTCGAGTTGGTGATGTTCTTGGTGAATAATTAAAGGCAGTGATGGATTTTATGTTCTCGAACTGGCGCTGGTTATGGTGATTGAAAAGAAGGATTGTTCAAGATGCCTGCTGTTGGTGCTATAAGCCGAGACCGAGAGGGAGATGATGAACAACAGACGGAGTTAAGAGATGAAGACACGAAGATGGACCGGCAGAGATGGTTCAAGTCTAGTGCTGTTGGAGCAATTGCTTAAAATAGCCTGCAAAACAATAATAAACCAAACAAAAAAAATGTTATGGCTGAGTCACGATCAGGTCGCTCTCTTTAAGACGTTTCGCGGCTCTGCCCAAGATTGTGCAAGCAGTTCTTCCATGTCGCGTCGTCCCCAGGATAAAACAGCCGAGTAAAATCTCTTTCACAATCACTCTTGCACTTTGAGAGTATGTGATACTTGTACACTTCTATTCTTACTCAGAATCAAACTTGTAGAAAACAAGTGATGATCACACACTAGTTTTCTTTCTCTCAAAAATTCATATTTTAGCTTTAGAACTCCAAAAAACTTTAAAATGAAAACTCTTTTTATTTCCAACCAAACAATCTATTTTTGTTCTCAAAAATTTCAAAAATGAGTTTAATGAAAACTTTTATATGCTTTAATAATAATCATTTACTCTTTAAAATGAAACGGTCAAGCAATTTATAACAATAATAAATTGCTTTTATGAAGATCATTAAGACTATTAAAAATAATTTAAATAAAAAGTAATAAATGGAAATACATTTTTGTTTTAAACATATATTTCCAACAATCCCCGCTTATATTTTTAAAACATTGAGCAAGATCTATATAGTGTTGTGCATAAGTAAAGGTATCTTTCGATTTTGAACCTTTACGTAGTGTTAGGCTCTCAAAAATATGACCATAGAGTGAACATAAGTCTTTGAACTCTAGGAGATAAGAAGATTGTCTAACACACACAAAACTATACTAGTGTAAAGTCTAAAGCCAGCACATTACGGCCATGTGCTTGAATCCCGGTTTAATGAATGATCTAGAGAACTGCCCATATTCTCATAGAAAGCGGCCACACTTTCACATCCATGTAGGTGAGTTTATCAAGAGTACTCCTGTAGCTAAGTACCTCACTTTAAATAGAGATATAAACATCATTAAGAGTTTTTGAAACAAACTCAACCTCAACTCGCTTCGGGATATCATGCCATGGGATGAATTCTCTAAAGCATGATTCTGTGTTTACATATATTATCCGTGACTTAGCCCCATTTGAACCTACATTCTCCATTCATAGGTAGGGATTACCTTTTGAACCTACTTCTGGAATCTTGACTGATAGGTTGGGTGTCAATCACGAACAACTATGTCCATATCATTTGTGAATCGTTATTCCCTTTGAACCTATTTCTAGGTGGGTATCCATCACAAATGACTCAATTCTCAATGGGCATTAACATCATCCCATAAGATGTATTCACACCTTCTTATTGATCATTTCGTCAAAATATCAACGATAACTCTTTTCAGACCATATATAATCCATTCTCATAGCATAAAAAAATGCCTTTCTATCACCATATATGTCGACTCTACCGTTGTAACTAACGGTTCTCAACTCTTGCAATAGCCGCGGTACTATCGCATTGGATTAATATGTTTGTTCTTCCTCTATCTAGTAGAGAACTGAATCCCTCTATCCCTTGGAGGATTCATTTGAGAATATATCTCAATCAGCATCGCAATGATATCCTTAAAGGATTGCGGTAAACATTTTTAGATAGTATATTTCTAGGTTTAAGGTTCTTTTCAGACACCTCATAACCTTCTCAATGTTTTACTAATTATCCATACATGGATTATTAGTAAATCTGCATATATGTAACCCCCACTACAAAAGTAATATACATATAGTCCATCACGTGGCAAAAAGCAATGCCATGCTACCATACTCATTTTTTTTTCTAGTTCAATCGCACACAATCACAAGCACTATAATACTAGAATGAAATGAGTGAAAACTAGTTTATAAAGACTATATTTTTTTATTTCTTTTCATTGTATTGAATATATTCAAAACAAGAACAAATTCAATTCAAGTATATACACTATCTTCACTCAAGTCTTTCATGTCAAATATATAGTAAACTAAACATGTCTTCAGTTTCATGAACACCATATGAGTTATAACACAATCAACGAGTCCCTTTTGCATATATAACATTCAGTCTTATGCGTTTGTCACCCTAATCAACTTTGAAACTATTTGAGTTAACCAAGTAATCAAATTTCTCATTCAATTGTTTAAGAGCTTGTTTCAAAATATATGTTGACTAATCAAATTTATATGCATTTTGTTCTTATGGGAACTACAAAGTTTTTCATGCTTGGTTTACATAGATTCAACATTTAACTCATTCAATTTATTTTTTCTATGTATGATATATACAACAAATCACGCATCGTAGAAACAATATCACCAATCAAAAATGTAAGTCCAGTGACATGAAAGCAAGTATCAAAATTAATTTATCTTTTCTCTATTTGTAAAACATTTGGTTCCGAAAACCTTTTTCCAAAGATTAAAATCATGAGGATCTAAGTATCTCAAACAAGCTAAGGTAATAATTATGACTAAGATTCTTTTTAGTATTACCACTTACGTAGGTATAAACTCATTCTCAATGACCGTATGATCTCCATTTCTAGCTAGTTCTTTAATCTAACTTTAGTATTCAAACATACATAGGGTAAAGAACCCCCACTATTTTCGACTCAAAATAAAATTTCAAATTAAAACCAAAATATCTAAAATTGAGAAGTTACTTATGCAAATTGCATTTCTACCCACGTTCATTATTAAATTTCTATAGACTTCGTTAGACGTCGGATTTTGGTGTTTAATACCAATTCAAAAAATAGAAAGTTTCCTCATTCGTACAAAAATTAGAAATTTTTTTTTCTAAGCGCAAATAATTTCTCTAAATTCATATTTGACGCGCTATGCGTTCTTGCTCATAACTAATAAAGTAATTATCCAATTTCAAAATCCTTTTGGCACAATATAGAGGACGAATAAACAAACCTTTTTCGTGCAGACAACATCGCCTAATTCATTACTGAAAATATCATTTTTGGTTACCAAGTTAGACTACGTGAAATACCTAAAATATCTTATAAAATTCTCAAACATTTTATTTTATCCGATGCTTTTAAAAACTAGCAAGATTGAGAGTCTGCATGCTTTGGTGTGTTGGGTAAAATTTCATACATGTCACTTAAAAAATCCTTACAAATTTTAGAGGAAACACAACATGCTCATACTCATCACTAACTCCAAAATTTCATAGAAGCAAGATAAAATCACATATTTCAAGCACTCCAAAGCTTCTGTCATATCATATAAATAATATAATATTTGGTTCAAACATTCCATTGATAACATTTCTATTGTAGTAGTGCAATGATCAAGTTCAACAAAAAAATTAATCTCAATCTTGTTAAAAACAAGATAGGCGGAAACTAGATTCTTTCTAATTTTGGTGGTATGAACACCTTTAACAAGATAGTTCTACCCGAAGCAAACTTTTGAGACCATACCAATACCAAGAATCCTAGCGATGTGAGTATAACTCAACACCACTTTCTTTCAAATGACGACTCGGTTCAACTTTTGAACCATAACCTATCAAAAAAAATATGCTGTAAAACACCAATATATATCACCTCTTACCGTATCCACAATTCACATTAACTTAGCTTGAAAAGCATTGTTAACAATATTTGATATTCTTACAATGCCGAATGCAAACATATCAAATAACTTCATAATTAAAATTATGTTCATTTCTTGGTGAGAGTTGGTATTCGTATTTGTTTTGACCAGGTCTCTTATTCTTTCGGTTTTGGTTTGGTGTCAAATTCAATCTCATAAGTTCCAAACTTGTATGAGTCACACATTTATTGTCATAAACAATAATTCTCAATATCTAGTTTCCGTACAACTCATTCTAAGGTTGAACAATCAATATATTTTCAATCTAGAATGCAATTATTTGATCACTATAATAACTACAAATAGTTCATCAAACATACCTCATTTGCTTTGAAAGCTTAATTGGTCATAAACCATTGTCCACTCTTTCCACACCAACAAAGAAATCAGCAAAACCATTGCTCCATACATCGATTAATCTCCAGTATTTACTCGCAATTTTTATTTTCATTGGGAAACAAAAACTTGCTCAAGTAAGTGAAATTATCACCTGTCACAATCATTTAAATGTGAGCATTTGTAACCCAAAATAAGTAAGGTATGCACTTATATAATTACTTAAATATCAAATGAAAAATATTACCCCAAGTATCAAACATAAATAAAGTTATATAGTTATAACGTTATAGATTATAACTTTCTACTAAGCATATTATCAAACATACGGCGTGCACTAGTTTAATTTCCAATAGTGATCTTATCTTTTCATTACCAAAACAAGAATAAAGTAGTAAAATCAAAACAAGATTTTTATTGTAAGTTCTTACATCTCTAACCACTAAACTCAAGTATCACGACTCATACTTTGGACATACATACACAACAATTTTAAAATCACAACATCTCTCAAACAAAAAATCTAAATAGAAATTTTCAAAATTGGTTTTGAAGATAAGTTCATGATCTACAAGTTTCATGCTACGCACGAATTCAAAATATATACACAAAAATCAAGAATACAAATTCAATTAGGAGTAATTTTTCCACTCGTCAGAATTTTTCAGCAACGTTATGCAGTTTTCTAAATTACTTTAAAAATACTTTTAAAACTCCAAAAATTATGAAATTTTACATGGAAGATCCTCATGATGTCTAATATATACGGTATAAATTTATAGACCCAATTCATTTTCGTTAAAGAGATGTGCATAAAACTCTATAATATGTTATAATCCGTGTCCAATACGATTAAACATCAAAAATTCAATTTTAGTTATAAATAATCTAAAATTACCAAGCACCAAGTTAAATCGTTAATGAATAATTATCATAATGATTCAATATAACAAAATAAACAATGATACTTATCGTGTTTCAGCAATAGTTTCTCGTTTAATCTCTTTGGCAGAAGAAATCGTCTTAAAATTGTTGGAACAATTGCTGAAAATAGCCTGCAAAACAATAATAAACCAAACAAAAAAAATGTTATGGATGAGTCATGACCAAGTCGCTCTCTTTAATACGTTTCGTGGCTCTTCCCAAGATTGTGCAAGCAGTTCTTCCATGTCGCGTCGTCCCCAGGATAAAACAGCCGAGTAAAATCTCTTTCACAATCACTCTTGCACTTTGAGAGTATGTGATACTTGTACACTTCTATTCTTACTCAGAATCAAACTTGTAGAAAACAAGTGATGATCACACACTAGTTTTCTTTCTCTCAAAATTCATATTTTAGCTTTAGAACTCCAAAAAACATTAAAATGAAAACTCTTTTTATTTCCAACCAAACAATCTTTTTTTTTTCTCAAAAATTTCAAAAATGAGTTTAATGAAAACTTTTATATGCTTTAATAAGAATCATCTACTCTTTAAAATGAAATGGTCAAGCAATTTATAACAAAAATAAATTTTTTTTATGAAGATCATTAAGACTATTAAAAATAATTTAAATAAAAAGTAATAAATGGAAATACATTTTTGTTTTAAACATATATTTCCAACAAGTGCTGAGTTTTTTGAATCGATGGTGTTAAATGAGCTGTGCAGTGATGGTGGTTGGTAGAATCACGGGGTTTGCTGTGGCCGGAAATATGGTCGCTGCCAGAAATAAGAAATGATGGGGAATGAGCTGGTCATTATTGCAACAGCTACAGGCGATGGATGTGATTGAAGGCTTAAGAGCAGTTGATGTGAGTAGAGTGAAGATTTCGATTGCGTCTATTGGGGACTGTCTATGGAGATGACAGTAAATGTTGCTGTGACCGAGATTAATGGAATTGTGTTCGAGTGGAGTTGGTGTTCAGTGATGAAGTACTTTAGATGGTCATGGAATATCGATTGGTGTTGTAACCCGAGTTGGAAGATGGTTCTAATCGCATGAAAGGCCAGTGGTCAAGATTCAGAAGACCCAAGGAGTAGAAATTGCAATTTCCGGTGGTCAGGGTGGTAGTTGGCTAAGCTGGACACACTTGCTCTGTTCAACTAGACAGAATGGGAAGTGGTGGAGACTGGAGCGTGTGAACTTGAAAATGTTGAAATTGGTTTCGGTCATTGGACTGGGCCTTGGGCACAAGATCCACTAGGTCTTATTTTCTGGCACCATGCACATATATTATCAACAGTGAGAGATGGAAAAGGGAAGAGGCTAACGCGGCACAAAGCCTGAGAAAACTAGGGTTTGGAGTTTTACTTCTCCAAATCCGTTTTTGCTTAGCTAATTTGATTTGAATATATTTATGGCTTTTGAGAAAGCCATGTCTAGCTAGAGCCATGTTAGGATTTAGGTAGAAACCAATTTTATTGTGAAAACTCTACATTTATATGCTTAATAATGATTTGATTAATTAGTAGTTTTTCTTCATATAGCTTGGTATTTAATTGGTCATGTGATTTTCTTGATTATTTATGCTTTTCAATTGATATGGCGTGCTTGGGTTAAATTCTTTGACGTGATATGCTTTAGAATCATTACCTATGAAGCGAAGAAAATTACAACGGAGAAACAGTATTTGAAAATGCATGGAATATATTTTTAAAGATTAGTAGAGTTTGCATAATTAATTGGTGGAAACCGAAAATCCTAATAACCCATTCCCATTTTGTTTATCGTTAAATTTATTTATTATCTCATTTTGTTCCGAATTTCTAAAAATCGTTAAAACATCATCTTGTTGATTCCTTAGTTTTTGGTATTAGTTTGTAGAGTATTTCACACTCCTCGTGAGAACGACCTGTACTTGCCACTATCTACTAGTTAGACGTTGTGCACTTGCAGTATATTATTATAGGTTTTTGAGTCTACCAAGTTTTTGGCGCCGCTGCCGGGGAGTGGTTGCAAAATACTCTCTAGTTGATATCTTTTTGTACGCAGTTTATTTTTATTTTATTTTTGTACATAATTTACTCTTCTTTTTCTTTTAGTTCTTTTTTACGTTAGCTTGTTTGATTTTTTTAGGTACCTTAGTTTGAAGTGCTACAATTGAAACCAGTAGCGGGCGAGGAAAAAAAGAAGTAAAAATGCACTCGCAAAGCTTTTTCAAGAGCCATTTGGAAGATCCATTAGAGGTTTGCTTAGCTCATTTTGGGTATGATTTTGATGATGATAGTGTTATTTGTGAAGTCAATGCCTTGTTAGACTCCACACCGCTGCTAGACACTAATAAATGGAAACCCAAACTAGAACCTCTAGGTATGCCAGAGTCTCGATTACTTCCATTAGTCGAGAAAGCTCTGACCTTGACCCCTAAGCCATTGTCTGACATATCAAGCTCTGATTTTTCTCATCTTGATGATATTAATAATGAAACCGTTGTAGACGATAATGGGTCTATGAGTCATGAAATTATTGCTCCATTAAGCTCTTGTTCCGCAGAAGAATTTGAACCTACATTTGTTCGGGTGTCCCATTTTGCTGAATTTTAACCAATATCAACCGCAGAAGTTATTTCAACTGACCTTGAGCCCGATTTAGAGCATGCTTCCCAAATAGAAACTCATATACATTCGATGTTTGTTGTCCATGTGAGTGATTTACTTATCTCTACTAAGGACTATTTTATGCTGGGAATAAATTTACACATCTTTTTGGAGGCTTATAATGTTTGCAAGTGCATATTTTCAACTGACCAAATTAGTTGGGTTGATTCCCAACTTTTCAGACTCTATATATATGATTGGCATCTTACTTTGGGGTACCAACCTCACCTTGTTTGAGAACGTGCTACTGGAAAGCAGGGAAACAAATACCTTTCGCTTCATGGGAGTCAACCCATCAGATTTGTTTCTCTATCTTTTATTTTTATTTGTTTGCTTGAATTTCCCATCTTAATTTCTACGTTGGATGACTCAATTACATTGAGAACAATGTAATGTTTAAATGTGGGGGAGTGACACTTTCGTTAGAAATTTTGATTAAAATAAAATAAAAATGAATGATATGAAAAGCTGATGAGCGGGTCTAAATTTGAATGATATGACCAGCTGTTGAGTGGGTCTTTAAAAAAAAATATTGTGACCAGTTGTAAAGCGGGTCTTAAAAAAAATGGTATTTATTTTCATGTTATGATATGACCAGCTGTAGAGCGAGTCTATTGTAGGGTATTTTCTTGCATATTATGACCAGCTGTTGAGCGGGTCTAATCAAATAAATAAATTATGATCAGCTGTTTAGCGGGTCTTTCTCGATGTTACTCTATACCGGCTGTGGAGCGGATATATTCTTTGTTTTGCTCGAGTACTAACAAAATATAAGTGTGGGGGTGTTTGATAAGCACGTAAGTGCTACATTCTATACCCACATTTATATTAGCTAGGATTCGATATTTTGCTAATATCACTGTTTTAATGCTTTTATATAAAGTACAAGAAAATTCGGTCATCCGAAGATAAACGGTTAAAATGGAAGCTAATTGGCGTTCGGGACAAAATGCAACACACGACACCAAAGGAGACAGCATAATCAATAAGTTTGTGGGCTGGCTTGTTATTTAATTTTGTTGGTCGTGCCACTTAAAGCCATCTCAAGGCCAGAGAAACAAAGAAATTGTTTTGTTTATGTAAACACATGGATGGAGCTCATTAGAACTTATTAACTTGAGGAACAGTGGGACGTGGTGATGTTGAATTAAAAGATTGGTGGGAGACGTGTTTAGTTCCCAACCACATCTCAATTTTCTACCTAGCAGAGAATGGATTCTCTTCGCTCTCTTCCAAGCAGCAGTGCGACCTTTTCTTCATGGAGTAAGATAGACATCACAGGGGAATATGGAATATGGAATGAAATTGGATTACGATGGGCGTTCATGAGGAATAGTGGATTAAATATATTCGATTGAGACATGAAGTTGCAGCAAACCACGCAGGGTCTGTACTCGCATATTCGTGCCTGACTGTTAGAGCTGCGAATGTGTGGTGACGATTGGGTTAATGGCAGGAATCAGTGGGGCTTTGTTGCCTGTTTGATCGAATGGAGGATGGGTGCTGATTTGATTTGGTTGAGTTCGAGTTGGTGATGTTCTTGGTGAATAAATTAAAGGCGGTGATGGATTTTATGTTCTCGAACTGGCGCTGGTTATGGTTATTGATTAGAAGGATTGTTCAAGATGCCCGTTGTTGGTGTTAGAAGCCGAGACCGAGAGGGAGATGATGAACAACAGACGGAGTTAAGAGATGAAGACACGAAGATGGACCGGCAGAGATGGCTCAAGTCTGGTGCTGAGTGTTTTGAATCGATGGTGTTAAATGAGCTGTGCAGTGATGGTGGTTGGTAGAATCACGGGGTTTGCTGTGGTCGGAATTCGATATACCGACCTCAGGAAAGAAAGATATTGCCGCTGCAAGAAATAAGAAATGATGGGGAAGGAGCTTGTCATTATTGCCGTTGCCTACGTAATGTGGGTTATGCAAGGCGTGGCTGGCCGGCGTAAAAGCTATGCTATACATTTCGGAGATTCTATCTCCAGCCTACCTGGTACTTGTTACTGGAAAAAGGCTTCGGTTCTCGGTTCTCGGGGAAGGAGCTTGTCATTATTGCAACAGCTACAGGCGATGGATGTGATTGAAGGCTTAAGAGCAGTTGATGTGAGTAGAGTGAAGATTTCGATTGCGTCTGTTGGGGACTGTCTATGGAGATGACAGTAAATGTTGTTGTGACCGAGATTAATGGAATTGTGTTCGAGTGGAGTTGGTGTTCGGTGATGAAGTACTTTAGATGGTTAGGGAATATCGATGGGTGTTGTAACCCGAGTTGGAAGATGGTTCTAATCGCATGAAAGGCCAGCGGGCAAGATAGAGAAGACCCAAGGAGTAGAAATTGCAATTTCCGGTGGTCAGGGTAGTAGTTGGCTAAGCTATTGGACACACTCGCTCGGTTCAACTAGACAGAATGGGAAGTGGTCAGCGACTCAGCGGTGGAGACTGGAGAATGTTGAAATTGGTTTCGGTCATTGGACTGGGCCTTGGGCACAAGATCCACTAGGTCTTATTTTCTGGCACCCCGCACAAATATTATTAACAGTGAGAGATGGAAAAGGGAAAAGGCTGGCGCGGCACAAAGCGAGAGAAAACTAGGGTTTCGGTTTTACTTCTCCAAATCCGTTTTTTCTTAGCTAGTTTGTTTGGAATATGTTTATGGCTTTTGAGAAAGCCATGTCTAGCTAGAGCCATGTTAGGGTTTAGGTAGAAACCAATTTTATTGGGAAAACTCTACATTTATATGCTTAATAATGATTTGATTGATTAATAGTTTTTCTTCATATAGCTTGGTATTTAATTGGTCATGTGATTTTCTTGATTATTTATGTTTTTCAATTGATATGGCGTGTTTGGGTTAAATTCTTTGACGTGATATGTTTTAGGATTGATAAGTAATGCTTTAGAATCATTACCTATGAAGCGAAGAAAATTACAGCGGAGAAACAGTATTTGAAAATGCATGGAATATATTTTTAAAGATTAGTAGAGTTTGCATAATTAATTGGTGGAAACTGAAAATCCTAATAACCAATTCCCATTTTGTTTATCGTTAAATTTATTTATTATTTCATTTTGTTCTGAATTTCTAAAAATCGTTAAAACATCATCTTGTTGATTACTTAGTTTTTGGTATTAGTTGGTAGAGTATTTCACACTTCTCGTGGGAACGACCTGTACTTGCCACTGTCTACTAGTTAGACGCTGCGCACTTGCAGTATATTATTGTAGGTTTTTGAATCTACCAATAGTCGTTAAGAATTAGCCGTTAAAAAGTAGCCGATAACATAGTCGTTACAAAAGAGCCGTTGGTAGAAGAAAATAAAATTCAAATTGTCGTAACTAGAAATATAAAAATTAATATTACTGAGAAAAAGGAAACTACATTACCGGAACTGAAACACGACATTACTTAAATAAAAAACAATGAAACTAAGCTATTAAAAATAAAAATATAAACTCAATAACTTAAAACTAACAAACTTTTAATTAAAAATGGAACCGATTATGTTGTTGCCTCTCCAACTGCTTAGCCAATATGGCATTCTGTTTTAATTCAAAGTACTTTTTTTGCATTTGGAGCCAGCGATTGGAGATCCATTTGCATTATTTCTCTTTCTTCTCTCTCTTTATTATGTTTAATTTATTGTTGTGTTGTATCTAGCAACCTTTCCATAATTTGGTTTTGTTGTTGCTGACGAGGTGCGACTGTCACTCTGGATTCTTTTAGATAATCAACAAGTTTACTGCCGGCGTCGCTTATTTGGGAGTCTTGCGGTGAAGGTGTAACGGGTGTGGTTGGTCCAGAAACGCTTTTATTAATTTGGGCTTTTTCCGAAGCTCTCGACTTGCGTTTATCTTCTTTAAATCCACCTGACGATGTTCCAGGTATTGTACTTGGGTTCGTACTAGGGGTGTATCCTAATGGAAAAGGGATACCGCAAGGGACATTATAAGGGTTTAGAATTTGATTTGCAAATGGAGTCTCGACGAATTGGCTTGCAGATGGATTTTGAGAAGATGGTTTGAGTATTAAACATATTTGAGAAATTTCCATGATATTGAGATGACATAGGATTAGAATCTTGATCCATATCTTCAGCTACACCTACTTGTACGTTTGGTACATCTTTAAGCATCTCATACTCAACATCTCGATAGAAGGCTTTTTGGTGTATTTCAATATAATAGCTTCTCGCAACTATCATCTACATCAATGTAAACAAACCATAAATAAGATACCCATAAGTAAAACTATTTACAAACAAAATATACAACAACTATAATGAACATATTTGGATAACATACCCGGTTATTAGAGTCCAAGCCCGGATTACTTGCAACGGCTCTTGCAACACATTCAGAAAAGTTATCCACTTCATTCTTGATTACGCTAAACCTATTACGAACGTTGTTTATAGTACGCTCGTGTGGATTCCCACCACAAGCTTCCACAAATTTTTGAAAAACGGTTTTATAAAACTTTTTCTTATCTTCATAACTACTTTCATCTAGAGCACAGTACGTGGTAACAATGTGAACGTCTTCCAAATTACTAAATCTCGCTCTATGTTTCCTTTTTTCCCCTTTGAGTCTCCGACATTGATGAGCAAAAAAAAATTTAAACTCTTAAAGAAGATAATTTGAGAGATTTTAGTGAAGAAAACGAATTGTAAGAAGAGGATTTGGGGTGATTTGAATAGAGAATTAGAGTTGTATTTATAGAGTATTTTTGAGAAGTTTTTGAAAAAATGACCGTTGTGATCCAACAGTGGAGAAGATAGAGCCGTTGTGAATGATGGATGGTTAGGATCAGGTGTGAGAGAGGTGTAAAAGAAAAAAGGTCAAACAAAAAAAAATTACGGAAACGGAAACTCAGTTACCGTGTAGAATGCCACGGAAACTGAGTATCCGTTTCAACTGCCAAACGGATACTCAGTTTCCGTAAAGCAGGATTTTACATGGAAACTGAGTTTCCGTGTGATTTTCCTTCCCTACAAAGCGGATCAGATCTGATCCACTTTGCCAAGTAAAGAAGGGACAAGTAGGGATATGGGAGACCATAATAGTTGGCAATTCGGATTTTTCCCTACATTTGAGGGATAGAGAAGGAAAATGGGGCACCATAGTGCTTGGCCTTAGGAGTGGATGGGTGTGTGGAACTTCTTCCCTTTGGGGGTAAAAAACACTAAAGAAGAATGGAAACAAGTGAAATAGGAAAGTAGGCACGACTTTAAGTTCGACTTTTTTAGTATATATTTTTGTCCTTTAACCTACAAATACTCAATTATGCATATACCTTCCGCTTTCCATAGTGGCCAAGAAATCTTACAAACTCTTCTTTATTCCTCATTGACAGGAATAGGCTGATTTTGGGGAAAGCAATTACTCCCTTCGTCCCAAATTAGATGACCTAATTGTAGTTTGTATAATTTTTAAGGTAAGGAGGAAATGGGAGTATGTTTAAGTATTTTTTACAATTATACCCTTATGGATAATAAATAGTAAAACTTAGAAATGATTTATCTCTTAAACTATACCACGGTTTTTCTTAAACTTTATACCGTTGAAAAGCACTTTAAAATACCTACGTAACGAATATAAACATGGCTATCAAATTATACATATTTCTTATGGTAACAATAATCAATTAAAAGGGTAGTTTTAGAAATATCCCCTTGATTATATAGATAACTCATCTATTTATGGGACAAAATTTAAAACTAACTAGCTCATTTAATTTGGGACGGTGGGAGTATAATTTTGGGTGAATGAGGTTAAACGATATTTTGAGAGGTGGTTAGGGGGTGTCCTGGGCTATAGAAACGACTAAATTGTTTATAATAACTAGGTACCCCCAGGCCTTTGACTTGAGCTAAACCACCGAAATTGGGGTATTTGGTTGCGCCTTCGCCGTTGTAACATTTAGAGTTCTATTATCAACACATAGAAAAGTCGAGCGATATTGCCCACATAATGAAAGCAAATCTTTGTGTTCGGAGTCACAAAAAGTCTTCCAGTACTTGATTCAGAAGCCCATCAATTCTAAACTATATATGTTTTTTAATCAAGGAAGGATAATACATGCTTATCCTATATTTAAGTTTTAACACTTAACATTGACCGAAACTTTAGAAATTTATTTTTGGATTCAATACGAATCCACATATCCGGTGTGTAACATGAGTTTTACACCGGTAGATATTTCTTCATCGATATTCTAATCGTATTAGTAGACTTATAACATTGATGAAACACAAGATGTAGTAATGTCTTAACTTTTTTCTATCATCACATTAACATTTTCATCTATCTCCTAGCTAATTTCTATTCTCATTTTCAGACACAACAGATGAAATTTTTTATATCAAATAATTCTAAATTTTGTTTACTGATTTTTGATAATTAAGGTGAAGAGTCATAACTAGTAAAAATGTCAGATAGAAAAAGAGTAAATGTTGAGGTGATGGGGTTCCTCTTGTGCTTGAACTAGAAATTGGATGAAGATAGTTTAAGTTGCGGATAGGAAAGTAATTGCGTTAAAAGCTACTAAATTTAGTAACAAAAGCTAATCATTACAATGCTAAGTCTCGTTAAAAAAATTAACGGTAATACGTTGTTAACGAATAAATAAACATTATAGTGTAATTAAAAAAATCGGTTAATAATAAAAGACAAAATTTGAATATTCAAAAGTATTGTTTATATGAACTTTGATATTATAACCCCCTTCTACTAAATGGATCATTCATTATCAACTCCATACTTTAGGAAAATGATATTACTAGGCCCAAAAAATCAATTTTTCTTCAGATCTGACCCATAATTAATTATTACGAATTTTAATAATGACAAAACTACCCTTTTGTATATATACAAGAGAGAAATCATAATATATTTTCATTTTTAGATTTTGTATCTCTCTCCTCCAGACGAGATTTTCTTCTGCAAAAATGGTTTCTCGTCAGATTCTTCATATCCAGATCCGAAACAAGATTTCTCTCCCCAAATCAAGTTCTCACACAGAACAACATCGTCAACAACTCTTTTTCTTGCGATTTCAGTGCATATCGATGAAGAAAAATGAATGAAAAACGTCAACAACAACTAGAAATGAAGATTTAATCATCAAATCATGATGACAAAGATAAGTTCGATATATCTCCATCTTTTCATTCGATTTAAACTTCTGATTTGTTTATTTCCAAATCGATATCAGAAGAAAGAAAAAATTACTGTTGAAAACCTAATCGATCTGATTTTATCTAGAAATATTTATTCAAAACATGATCAGAATATAGATCTATAGTTATTTCATCTTGATCTCTCTTTTGAGATTGAAAATTTCAAAAAAAAATTGTCAACAAATTTTCTAGGGTTTCGAATTGAAAATCGATTTAGCTTTTAATCTGTATTTCCGATAGAAAATCTAAGTTTATTTATGAACTCAGAGCATCTTAATCTCCGTTACCCATCAAATGAGATCGGAGATGGAAACAACACGATTTTTCTTAAGTCAATCGATTCATGTAATTTGAATCTAGGCACGTTTATGTTTGTTATTGTTGATGTTGTTTTTGTCGTTGTTTTAGTTTCGATTTATTGTTTTTTATATTTCAATTTGATTTTATAGGGTTGATTAATGGTGTTGGTGATAATTTTGATGGAGAGGTTGAATAATAAGTGGATAAAATTGAAGGAGAATATGAGAAGAAAGAGCATGAACCATGTTTAGTTTTTGTTGCTGGTGTTGGTGGCCGTCACATGTTTGAGTTTACTGTTCTTTCGTTCAGAATTTGATTAATATTTCAATGCGATTGAGTTTCTCATTTTGATGATGATCTAAATTGCATGTGTAACTTGCGTCTACACATCCAAATTGCATGTGTAACTTATGTCTACACATCCAATTAGCTTGTGTAACTTTCCTCTACACATCCATTATATATTAAATACTAGCTGAATAGAACAATAAATAATCTCATCAATATTTGTGATTATAATTTGCAGCCTCCCAAATTAAAAGTTGTTAAGTTGTTAAGGTTCACTTCAATTGTTTAAATCATGTGGTTTGAATGTATCATATTGAAATTGTATAAACTTCATGGGTTTGAGTTTACTGTTCCTTTGTTCAGAATTTGATTTATATTTCAATGTGATTGAGTTTCTCATTTTGATGATGATGCATAACATGTGTAACTATCGTCTACACATCCAAATTGCATGTGTAACTTGCGTCTACACATCCAATTAGCTTGTGTAACTTTCCTCTACACATCCACTATATATTTCAACTTTTAATTGAAGTGAACTTTAACAACTTTTAATTTGGGATAATTGTTGGTTACATTGATGTGTATTTTCTAGTTACACATGCTTTGAATATGTTTGAATGCCTCTCTGTAGATTTACTGTGAATGCATGTTATGGTTTACTTGTTGAAATAGAAATATATGAGTTCAAGTTAACTATGCTAATACGATTGAGTTGTGTCAACTGGAGAAGGAAGTTGCAGTCTTTGGTTGCAGAAACCCTGAAGAGATCCCATGGACTGAGACTGAAGCTAGATACATTATTGAGTCATCTGGAATGTTCACTAACAAGTACAAATCTGCTCCTCATTTCAATCTTTGATATTATCCCATACTCTTTATTTTCAAACCCAAGTTCCTTTTGAGAAATGAACTCCTACTAGTCAGTTGCATGTGTAACTGAAGTATGTAATCTTGTAGGAATTGCTTTCTTTGAGATATGATGTTGATATGCATGTTTAACTCCTATTTACACATGATATATGCATGTGTAACTGAGGACCAAGTGAAGAAGATTGTTGACACACCAATGGTGCTGAAATTGCATCCATAGATGTCGTTGGTGAGTGGATGTATTGATAATGTTGTGAATACGTTATTACATTTGATATTTCTATGGATTAGAAGTATTTAAATGTAGTTGGGCATGTTTTTTGTACAGAGGTTGTGGTCAGTCCTCCATTTGTGTTCCTTACCTCGGCTAAAAGTTCATTGTATCCTGAGATTCAAGTGGCTGCTTGCTGGGTGAAGAAAGAAGGTGCTTTCAATGGTGAAGTTAGGTATGCATGTGTTCAGCCTTTGCATATTTGATTAATTACTTTGCGAATATGATCATCATCTCATATTTGATTGAATTTATCCATCCATCAATTACTAGCCATATGCATGTGTAACTCCTAGTTACACTAGTCATATGCATGTGTAACTGGAAGTTACATAAGTCAGATGCATGTGTATCGCCTAATTACACATGTTATATGCATGTGTAACTCTCAGTTACACAAGTCAGCTGGTGTAAGCTTACACGATGATATGTCTTTATATGATTCTTGGTTCATTTATGATCAATGTATGATGGAAAACATTGAATGGTGCTGGCAATAATTTTGATTGCATTATTTGTTTTTGAATTATTTTTTGTAATGGATTGACTAGCTACCTCAAACTACACAGAGCTTGCTCAATAGTATCAGAAGTACAAGGATCAAGGTTTGTGTTTCGATTTTTAAAAGCCAGTACCTTTGGTTTATTTCTTCTGAAACTTATACAAGCAATTCATTGGACTTGACTGATAGACTAGCTTTGGCAATTGATATCATGAGATATATTGACATATTTAAACTGAACCAAGAATGTTGTTCATGTGAAACCAATCCATTGAATCTGCAGTTTGATTTGCTGTTTTGGATGATAGCCATAAGAAGTTTGAATCATGTTCTTTTATTGTTTGTTCGACTTGTTTCATTTCATCGATGGCTTCTGTGAGGTTTCTGTTATTGTAATTGGCTTCCATTTAAAGAGCATGTTGCTAAGCTTGGCTTCTGAGCTTTAATTGTTTTAAATGTCCTTTGGAAAGTGATTTGTAGGCTCTGTTATAGTTGTTTTCATACTCAGTTACCCTCTCTTAGTGTATGTATCACTTTTGAAGCTTTTGTTATACCAATGTTGCAGATATGCAAGCATTTTGGTATCGAGGAAGACAAGAATGGATGGGAACAGTTCTATTATAGGATGTGGTGGCTCATTTCTAGGATTTTGCTTTGCATATCAAGTGTTTTAACTCGTGTATTGTTATCAATAACAACTGATTACTATAATTGATAGACGAAGAAATTATTGTAAATAAATATTAAGGCTAATACATGTAACTTTTGTATGTTTCTTTTGATGTGCAACTGTTATGGCATGTGTAATTGTGGACTACACATGGCATATGCATGTGTAACTTATCATTACACATGCATATAACTAATGAGTACACATCCATATGCATGTGTAACTTTTAATTACACATGTAATATGAATGTGTAACTTTTGGAT
Source organism: Papaver atlanticum (assembly GCA_023531105.1). NCBI lineage: Eukaryota > Viridiplantae > Streptophyta > Magnoliopsida > Ranunculales > Papaveraceae > Papaver > Papaver atlanticum. The sequence continues at coordinate 5,934,546 of JAJJMB010010315.1, read as the reverse complement.
ACACATGCCATATGCATGTGTAACTTCTGCGTACACATCCATATGTTGGTGGTGGTCGGCGGTGGTGGCGGGTGGTGGTTGGCGTAGGGTGGCGGCGACGGTTGTCAGTGGCAGTGGGCGGCGGTGGTGGTCAGAGGTGGTTGACGATGGTGGTCGGAGGTGGTATGACGGTGGTGGTCGGAGGTGGTTGTTGGTGGTGGTGGTCGGAGGTGGCTGGCGGTGGTGGTCGGAGATGGTTTGACGGTGGTGGTTTGTGGCGATGGTGGTCAGAGGTGGTTGGAACATCATCACACTATATTTTAATAATTTTGGGCCTAAATTTTAATTTTATTTAATTATGGGCTTGACAATATGCATAAGGGTATCAACGTCTTTTAATATTTCGGGGCCTAGATTTAAACTTCTTTTAATTAAGGGCTTGATATTATGGGTAACCCATGTATCGGGCCTTAGCCTAATTTTCCCTATTAGAATTGTCACACATCAAAAAATTCTATTTTATTAAAAAAAAAAACATTTCCATAAAAATGTGTGTGGCGGTTTTAAAAGTGAGAATTAACAATCATAGTTATTGAAAAAGTGGGGGTATAACAACCATACCCAATATTTCGTTCGGCAATCTGTATGGACTAACTCTAATATTATTCTGAGAGCACCAGCTTATAAAGCGAGCTCAACCAAGAAAGATATCAGAGAGTTATATCTCTTTTTCTCAAATCAATCAGCAAATCAAACAAATAGAAATCTATGAGCCTCATTGATAAGAGAAATATCTTGGACGGTACCAAAGACCAATGTCCAAGTGTCAATCAATTTATATCCAACAACCAAAGGTTGGATTTACCAATTGATTGAACTACACACAACCTGTGATGTTTCAATTATATAAATAAACAAATATAATGCGGAAAAGAAATTAAACAGACACCAGAAATTTTGTTAACGAGGAAACCGCAAATGCAGAAAAACCCCGAGACCTAGTCCAGATTTGAACACCACATTATATTAAGCCGCTACAGACACTAGCCTACTACAAGTTAACTTCGGACTGAAATGTAGTTGAGCCCTAACCAAGTCTCACACCGATTAAGGTACAGTCGCGTTCCTTACTCCTCTAGAACCACGCCGGATTCTGCGTACGTGATTCCCTTAGCTGATCTCACCCACAACTAAGAGTTGCTACGACCCAAATTCGAAAACTTATAAACAAATCTGTCTCCCACAGATAAGTCTATTCTGATAGATAAATTTTTATCCCACAAAAGTACCTATGAAGTTTTGTTCCGTCTTTTGATAAATCAAGGTGAACAGGAACCAATTTATAATCTGGTCTTATACTCCCTAAAAGAATCCTAGAAATATCAATCACCTCACAATAACTTAACTATATGGTAGTAGAAGAAGTTATTGTGGAATCACAAAGAATGAGACGAAGAGCTTTGTGATTACTTTTTATATCTTACCTATCGGAGATAAATCTCGAGCAAATCTTAGAGAAGATAGTACTCAATACGATATAACAAGTAAGATCAGAATACGCAACTACAGAGAAAATAGTTGGATCTGGATTCACGAATCCCAAATGAAGTCTTCAAGTCGTTAACCTATAATGGTTTTGGAAACCTAGGTTAAAGGAGAATCGACTCTAGTCGCAACTAGGACACAGGAAGGTGCCGAGATTAGGTTTTCCAGTTGCTAGAGTTCTCCCAAATCAGGGTTGCTTACAATCAAAGCTAAGATAGCTTAGTAACAAAACATTTAATATTTACCGTTAGATGAAAACCTGATTTAAGATTCAAGGTAAGTTTGCTTAAAACCAAAGCAATATCTCTCCACCGTTAGATGATCTTAGCTTGTTACACACAAATGAAATATACCTTCATTTAGATATGGGTAACCGTACCTAAACGTGTATATTGAGTTGACTCAATAATAGTTAACCTAAGTTAGCCATATGAACACTTTTTTCTTAACCACATTCATCTAACACCTCTAGATTAAATATGATGATCAATCAATCATGAAAGATAATCAAATGAATCTAATAGTGTTACTCATAGAGTTGTTCAATTGTTTATATCTCATAGAAGTATATAATAACCAATTGAAACAAAATCGTATTGATTCGTAATTGTACAAAGTACTTATATACAAGAATCAATTCATGAAAATTAAGACACGGTTTGAAAAGATTACATTCATTAATTTATAAATGTATTTGTTCATGAGTATGGAATCATACTTAACCGATTTTAGAACTTTAACCACTAAGTTTGCAAACGGGTACGCAAACTATAGTTCCGGACTTCGGTCTTGTCCAGCCGTTTCGAAACGGGTACGCAAACAGCCGTCCCAGACCTAACTCAAGTAGAACCGTTCGCATACTGGTATGCAAACTTGGTTCCCGAACTTTAACTGTTAAAACTGTTCGCATACTAGGTATGCAAACAAGGTTCCCGGACATGAATCATGCCAAAACAGTTTGCATACTAGGTACGCATACCGTGATGTATCCATACAAAGGTCTTTGTTCTAAACTCCCATTTCAATCATTGATACATCATTAGAATACGACAATAGCTGTCTCACACAAACTATTAGCGTATAAGTAATTTTCAAGTGATCGAATGATCAATACGAAACTTTTCGAGTCGATATCAAATGATTATCTCACACAAATCATGTAAGATGTTTCAAGGCAATTTCCACATGATCATGTTTTGACTTATTATTTAGTTTCCAAAAAATAAATTGTTTCCAACTAAACTCGTCAAGAATAATGATGAACGTAGCTAAGGCAAATAGCTTCCAACACTTATTTCGAGAAATATATAAGCGAGTTAAATTCAGCTCGAAATATCAAATGTGTATGATATAAAAGTCTATATAGTTATACGACTTAGTCTCACTAGGAGATAGAATAGAATAGACTTCTGAGTGATAGCTAAATTTTAGTATCCACATACCTTTTGTTGATGAAGTTCCTCCAAGCTCTCCTCAGTAGATCTTCGTCTTCAATCGATGGACTTTGTGAATTCTAAAGCTCAACTACACATTCTATCCTAATCCGAGACATAGCTATAAGTAGACTAGAAATCAAGACTTATAGTTTTGATCAACTAAACTTGACAAACAAGCTTGAGATAGCAACCCTTGCGAGTTCGACCGAGCAATGCTCTAACAATCTCCCCCTTTGTCAATTTTAGTTACAAAACTATCAATACATATGGATTACAAAATAAATAAACTTTGTAGCTTCTCATCCAACATGCTTGATTTCCTTGGTTCTTCAACATTACTTGAATTCTTCGCCGCTCCCAGTACTTCAGTGATTCTGAACGTGTTCAACTCAGCATCATTGTTGTTGAAGATCCGTATCCATCCATAACAATAAGAAAACAGTTGTTCTCAATTATTGTTATACAGTGTCATAGTATTATTACACATCATTAAAGTCCAATTTCATCACAACTTTGACAATAATACTATGCTGATATGTATCACTCCCCCTTAGTCAATACTTCATCACACAATGAAAACCACTCCCCCTTACATAATGATCCATAAACCATATGTATGTAGTGTGAACTACTAAATAATTCTCCCCCTTTTTGTCAATATAAATTGGTAAAGGTACGAAAACTACGGGATCATAATGAAATTCTCAAAGAGATAATTCATGGATGCACTCTGTACATGTCTTAGGGTCAGTCAAATTTGGTTGTCATCAAGTGTGCATGGGACATACGTAATTAATGAATAACTTGAATATATCTCCAAGCAAAGGCTTATGCTGGCCTGAAAGCTTTTCGATCAGAAAGAAAATCTACAATAATAATTAATGAATAACTTGAATATATCAGCATAAGCAAAGGCTTATGCTGGCCTGAAAGCTTTTCCGAAAGAAACTTTCAAGGACGGGGAAATTCAAGCTTGCAGTAGATCCACGAACCTTGCCAAAAAGTTCAAAAAATCCTTATACCTTAATTATTATTTTTTCAAAAGATAGGATAAATCCTGAAGAAAACATCATCTATTATTATTCTCTTAACTAGTAAAATCAAAATGGATAAATACAGATGAAAATACATCAGTGCGGAGGTACAGGGGGTTCAGTCGATTGACCGAAGCATAACATCTCAAAGAAGACAACTAACAAATAAACAAGAAACTGAAATTTTGAGTTACTCCAACTTGATACTTGCTCAACTGATTTCCGACTTCCAAATGTATGCCAGGAGGTTTCTAGAACACAGTCTCCATTCTAATGTGTCGTAATAGGTTACAAATGACCTGCACGGATAAGGCAAGGCAGGAAAATTGATGGAAATGATATCCTTATTCAGCATCTACAAAAATGGCTCTTCCTCATGAACCCCAGTTGGGAAGGTTGGCCGTTGCCTCATTCACCATCTTCACAAGAGTTACCTGCAATGTATTTTAATTGCTATCTTAAACACAACACATAAAACTATATTTTAGTGATTAACCATTCTTAACCATCACGTAAAATATGAACTATAGGCAACATGAACAAATAAGTATATTTGAAGTCGCTCTTTTTTACAGCCATTATTTAATCTTTCAAGAATATTGTCACTAATGAACTGCGCACTTAGCAAACATGTCCAAAGTAAAAAAATTCTTTTCCCAGATCAGGCTAATCAATTAGACACTAACGATAACTATTAATGTAATACACTAGTGTGCTGCTTTATGTTCTGTGTTATTCCTGAAAGTATTATTGGTTCAATATTTGAAGCTAACCAAAATGAGGTCAGAGTTAGTGCGCGAAGCATTACTGACAGAGAACTGTATGAGAAAATATTATCAATTTAACCCATAAGCACCAAACGGTGGGTTATCTATTCAAGATAAGTCGCAATGCACAAGCTTTTCCTTGATGCTCAACTTCGCCGCAACAATTCTGGAACCTAATACTTTTATTGCCAGAGACATGGTTTATAATGAAATAGGAATTACGTACTCTGTTCTGAACTAGTCTATAATGGAGGACTGACACACCCTAAAAACTACTACCCCCGTTTCAGGAAAAGTGATACTTTCACTTTTTCATTTTTGCCTAAAAATCAGCCAAATTGAAAAAGTGAAAATATCACTTTTCCTGAAACAGAGGGAGTACTAAAAGCTATCCGAGATTTATGGAAAATCTCTAAGGACGCTCTATCCTTGAGAGAGCTCTCAAGTCCCACCCTAGTTCATGTTCTTGGTTACACAAACATGCAGAAATGATAGAAAATTGTGCTGGAGAAACATACCACACTTTCTGGTACACCAGGTGGAGGCATTGTAAGGTTTCTTGGAGGTACAGTGTCGGTAAATGATCGCTTGTCAAACCTCCATTCTCCAATCTTCCCATATGTTGACTTACCCTGAAATTACAACACTGCTTGTGTCAGAAATATTGAATAGTTTAATTTACATAAAAATTATGATACACAGAAGCATGGCTAATCATATGAGTACCTGCATGTCATAATCACATCCGTAAGTATAATGAATTATGAACTTTTCGCCGATTTCCAGATCCCATGGAGGCTTTACACAATCAAAGAGAAAATAAATAACAGTTAGTGGAGAACCACACATATAAAGTCAGAGTAATAGTCAACATGAAACCGTGGAACTGACAGCTTGAAGCTATTTAAGTGCATTTTTTTTGTTGCATTTAGCTGCTCTGTGAAACTTCAAAGCACATCCCATCCTATTACTGCCTACTAGAAACTGATCCTTGCAGATCTTTGTAGGGGCTTTGTAGGCACAAAATACTTTCTTTTATAAATGGAGACGATACCTGTAGCATGAAGTCCTTGCGCAAGATGTTAGCCACACCATGATGAGCAGATGCAACAGCATAAGCATACCTTAATATACACATGACATAAAAGCAGAATATATAATCATTAATCAGTCAAGAGCATAACACTAGATGTCACGACTTTAGCTTCAACGAGGTCAAAGTATTTACATTTCAAGAACCCAACCAAAAGCTTTATCAGCCTCAGGATCCTTCTTCATAGCCAGTGAAACATTCATCCATGTGGGAGCTATCTTCTTAAGAGCTTCCTATATCCATATGCCGAAATAAGAACACAGTGAGGGAAGGCTTATCAAGTTATCCGACACACACCAAAATAAATGGGTCAAATGAGACAAATATGTACCTTCCCAACAATGACTGGAGAATTCCCTATTGGGTCAATATTGGTGATAGGCCCCTCTTCCTCGAGATAGAACTTACGGAGCGTGGATTCGTACTTCTTGGGTTCAATGTAAAAGAAAGGGAATGCGGCTCCAAGTCCACCTTTGGCTAGATTTGGTATGGGCCTGACAATAACGTGGTCTGGTTCCGACATCAGTATATAACTGCAGAAAAAAGCAAGCAGGTAAACATGAAAGTTTTGACGAGGAAATACTCACTCACTTACTCAAGACAGACAATGATAATTAACATAAATAAATGAAGTTTCATACTCTTCTTTAATATCTGCTTGTTGAAGCCACTGTACGAATGCCCATGGTCTGTTGAGGACAATATAACCCTGATATTGAGAAACAAGATGCACAATCATCAATGTAATCCTTCCCCAGTAGTAAAACAAATGAGAAGACGATCCAAATAAGGCAAATTTACCAAGAAGCATTTGATGGCTTCTGATTAATGATACACATTACTTAATGTTCAAAAGCAAGTGTCGTGACATTGATTACTGAACTCTCTCCCTTCTAACATTCTTTCGCTACTTGATTGGGTTAATTAGTCAAACACTAAGAGCTCTAATCTGTGAATCATAAATTTCATGAACTACTCTAATTCCCAAGCATCATCAGTGACCAGATTTCATAAGTAGAAAAGCATAACATTGTATCATGTCGACGACGGTCAACACAAGAAAAAAAGATCGAATGCCCCATTCAACCAAAATGCTTACTTCCCTCCCAGAAACATAATCACAAAGTTTTCATCCAACCAATGAACTACATTATACTAAAACTTTCTATGTCCTCCCAAATCCTAATTTCAACTCAAAACAGTCCACAATCACAAAACCCACAAATATTCAGAAACAAAAAGACCATTACAATTAGTAAACTAACCTAAGAGACTAAGAGAAAGTAAATCCAAATCATAAAATTAAAGTTAAGTAATGATTACCTGATCCATTCCAGCGGGCAAGGGTTGAGCAACAAAAGTAGGCATCTCATCCATATACTTATCAGGTTTCCCATTATGTAAAATCCTAGTAAACCCACCCATGTCAGAATTAGGTCCATTCTGATGCTTCTTAAACCAATAATACATAATTCTAACTTGCCATGTATTATAAACTGAATCAGAAGCTGTAACAGCTGTATGAAAAAGCCTTCTTTGTGATCTGGGTACTGCTCTATTCATAGGCATTTTGATTATAGGATCAATTGAAGATAAATCATTTCCAGGTCCTGGAAAATCTAGTCTAAGTGGGACATTTGCTGATATTATAACATTGTATGTTATAAGTGCTACTGAAAATGTTATTAGAAGTGTATAAATGAAGTTTGAAAGACCCATTTTTTTTTCTTTCCCACTCTAGATGCAGAGAAGAGAAGAAGAAGAGGAAAGAAATGGAGTTTCGAAAAGTCGTCTTCTTGCTTTAGTGAAATAGAGTAGGTGGGGTTAGCTTACCACTACTGAAGCATTACTTGGCGGCGCATTTTAGTGGATAAAGCAAATATCCTCTTAAATTACGCGGTTTTAGTAGAACTAAGATGTGCCCTTGGGTTAGTAGAATGTTTTTAAGGCAATAATTGGGTGATAATTAGGGGTGTGTAACTGACGGACTAATGCGGATTAGGGGTCACCCTATCCAATACGTTAAAGTTGCGGATTTGGAAAATTTAACCGTGTCCGGCCCAATCACCCGCGGATTTAACATCAACAGATCAGCGGATGATGCGGAACGGATATGGATTAACCGCGAATTTGGTCAGGATAAAAGAACAGGTTATTAATTAACTCTAGCTGGTGCCTGGTAGTGATGTAGCAGATCAGGTACGGTTACTTTTGGGGCAATAATTGTCGCCCTTGCACTGTTTGACCGTGAGAGAAACATATTAATATGCATGTTCAAATCTGTGCCAATACAAAAGTTCATAGAGGAGCTATTGGCTCATGATTTCTTGGTTAAGCCTGGAGCAAAGCTTTTCCTCTTTGATGTTAACCTGAAGCTTCTTTATGGTGTATATAAAGCTACATCTAGAGGTGAACGTAGCCTGGAGCCAGCTGCTTTTGGAGGAAGATTTCCTGCTCAGGTAACTATCTAACTCACGCGTTCCGTGGATTTCAAACACTTCCAGGGAATTCATATACGTTAACTAGAATTATTAGCAAATTTTATTTTGTCACACAATCTTTATGGGACCTTCTTAGATTTGCCTTCGTTTTGCAGGTGAGATGAAAACATACCT
>JAJJMB010010315.1:5911206-5925677 GCA_023531105.1 Papaver atlanticum | reverse complement strand
TTTAACTTTTCTTTTTTAATCTGAAATTTGAGTGCAGGTATAGAAGCTAATTGCTTTGTTTCGTTTCATAGATGGGCCACCAGAGCTTGTGCTTGCGACTCCACCACGACATTTACCACCAGTAAAGATCTATCAGAATCAGCGACCACTATTACATCACTTCCCTACGGTGCGGGTGAATCCGCGGATTTCAAAGTTCAACCGCAACCGAACCGCTAAAAATGCGGATTTGAGAATCTCACACGTGTCCGACCTATAAAGCTTGCGGATTGGGTTTCACCCGTAATTTCAAGGACGGATACGGATGAAATCCGAGGTTCTGGACTTTTTGCTCACCCCTAGTGATAATGTGAAGCGAAAGCCCAATTATCATGCCTTTTAATAGCTACCAAATGACAATCCGAGTAAAGTTATTGGGCGGTGATATCGGAGTTCGAAAGTCGTCTACTAAACTCATCGATATAGCATAATGGTGTTAAGAATGTAATTCTGTTTAGTCGAGTCAAGTCAGTTTGACTTGAAAGTCTGGTCAAGGTCTGTAGTAATTGGACAATCAAGGTTTGTAATAATTGGGTATTAATACTGTCTAAACAGTATTCTCCCTGTATCTTTTTACACAATTTTCTCATTTGATTACTTCTTCTGATATTTCTCATGGTATCAGATAGGTTTAGATACAAACCCTAAAAAAATTCCAATCAACTTTTTCAACAACAGCTCAATATCTTTTTCTAATAATATTTTACAGCTGATTTCTAAGATCTAAATCTTGGTTTAGATTCAGTTTTTTCTTCACATCAGAAACAAATTTTCCATCAAATTTTTAAATCAAGATCGTCTGCATTTTGATTCTGGTGTTTTCATTATTGGGTATGCAATTTTATGGTTCGAAGAAGCAAACGTATCAATCCTAATATTGAAGTAAACAATACAACAATGTCTTCCGCTGCAACAACATCTGATGGTAATTCATCCACCTTTACTCTTCCTTTCACCAACATCTCAAATTTCGTCTCATTGAAATTAGATAATACCAATTTTATTCTATGGCGTGACCAATTTGAGTCAATTTTAATCACAACTGACTTATATGGTCATGTAAATGGTGAAATTTAAGAACCAGAAGAAAAAGTAATGATTTATGGTGTTCTTAGTTTGAATCCAAGATGGGTTTATTGGAGGAAAATGGATATGTTTGTGGTTAGTTGTATAAAAGCTACCTTTACATCTGCTATATCTGGGGATGTTCTTGGTTTTACTACAGCAAGAGAAATATGGGAATATCTTGAATCTTGCTTCAAGACTCGGTATAGGGCACTCAAGAATATGTTGAGAGCACAATTGTTTGGCATTAGAAAATGAAATCTCCATATACTAGTGTATTTACAGAAGATTAAGACAATTGTTGACTCCTTAGCTGCCATTGGTGAAAAAGTTAATGAATCTGATTTGATAATGCATGTGTTGAATGGTTTGGGAAGAGAGTATGACAATTTTGTTGTCTCAGTACAGAATAGAGATACTCCATATACTTTTGGTGAGTTGAAGGCTAGATTGCTTACACATGAACAGTGGTTATCTGATCAAGAAAATGATACTATGTCAACATTTAATTCTCATAATAATTCTGGTCTTTATGCAAGAAGTGGAAATGCTAGTTCAAGCACTGGTTATCAACCAAATAATAATGGTCCTAAGAAAAAGAATGGAGCACAGTATCCTTATGGTAGAGGAAATGGAAATAGAAATGGACAGCATGGCAGTACTTCATATGGTTCACAACACAACAATGATACAAGGGGTGGTTCTACATCTACTGGTGATTCTAGAAGGATGGACTTATCTCAAGTTGGTTGTCAAATTTGCAGAAAGAAGGGCCATTATGCAAGCAGGTGTCATTTTAGATACTATCCTCCATCTAATTCTGGGTTTGTTGGTGTTTCTGAGTCTCCACAGACAGAAAATGGGAATTCCACTACTTGTGCACCTCAAGCTTTTACTAGTCAGCAGACAAATTCAGTTCATATTAATGATGATCCTTCAAGCTCTACACTGTGGTTGTCAGACTCTGGAGCATCAGCACACATGACTGGAGATTCCTCATTGTTACAAAATACTTCTACTTACAAGGGCAAGGAATCAGTCAGAATTGGTAATGGTAAGACCTTACCCATTTCTTTAACTGGAAATTCTAGATTACATACTCCAAACACTAGTTTTCAGTTACATAATATTCTTCATGTGCATGCTATGAAGCATAATTTGTTATCAGTGGGTCAGTTCACTTCAGATAATAAGTGTTATTTCAGACTAGATCCTACAGGGTATGAAATTAGAGACTTGTCTAATGATTCACTCTTGGCTAAAGGTAGAATAGTTAACAATCTATATCCTATTTCTTCCTTAAGCTTACATCATGCTTTATCTGCTTCTCCAGAAATTTGGCATAGTAGATTAGGTCATCCATCTGATAAAATCATTCAACAACTTCATTCTTCTAAACATATTGTTGTGCATTCTTCAAAATCTTCTAAGTCCTTATGTCATTCCTGTCAAATAGCTAAAAGCAAAAAGTTGCCTTTTCAATTATCTCCATCTCATGCTCTTGCTCCTTTATCACTAATTCACTGTGATGAATGGGGACCAGCTCCAATTTCTTCTTTACAAGGTTATAAATACTATATTTTATTCATAGATGATTTTAGTAGGTTTCATTGGATTTATCCAATGGAACTGAAAAATGATGTTTTAAAATGTTTTGTTCATTTCAAAAATTTGACTGAAACTTTATTTTCAACAAAAATACAGTCTTTTCAAACAGATGGTGCTAGTGAACTTGTTAAAGGTCCATTAGGAACTTATCTTTCTTCACATGGTATTAATCTCAGAATTTCTTGTCCTCAAAACTCCTGAACAAAATGGCCTTGTTCAGGAGTTTGTTCAGGCACATAATTGAGATGGGCAATACCTTGCTTTTTAATGCTTCTTGTCCTAAACATTTTTGGTATGGTGCTTTCTTAACTGTTACTTATCTCATTAACAGAACACAACCTCCAGTTTTACAAAATAAGTCTCTTTTTGAAGTTCTTCATAACTCTTTACCTGATTACAGTTTTCTGAGAATTTTTGGCACTGTTTGTTATCCATTTTTGGGTCATTCTAGACCAGATAAATTGTCACCTAAATCTGTAAGGTGTATTTTTATAGGTTATAGTCCTTTGCATAAAGGATATAAATGTTATGATCCTATCTTAAGAAAGCTACATATTTCCAGGTATGTAGTCTTTTCAGATTATGAGTTTTATTATCCAAATCCAACTACAAATTCTAATCTTTCTTCATCTCCTGCATCTCCTGTTACTTATGATTTATCTTCCTCTCATGTTAATTCTGATTTACCTTCATCCCCTGTTATTACTAAGTTTCCTTCTGATTCTCCTATTTCTGCTCCTTCAAATACTGTTATCACAAGGTCTATGAGGGGTATTGCTAAACCAAAAGTTTTTCATGATCATATTATGCATTGTTCTGTCAGTTTGACTTGAAAGTCTGGTCAAGGTCTGTAGTAATTGGACAATCAAGATCTGTAATAATTGGGTATTAATACTGTCTAAACAGTATTCTCCCTGTATCTTTTTACACAATCAATAACACAATTTTCTCATTTGATTACTTCTTGTGATATTTCTCAAATGGTAGGTTTTGATAACTAAAACTGTAAATCTTTTTATGCCTTTTTTTCTTTAATAATGATTTCAAAATAAACTATGAATGCATCATTTCACGTAGTAGAATCAGGCAATCAACTCAAGTATACTCATTTATTTATGATAACTCCGTAGATATCTTTAAGATTACTCACATCACATGCATGAAACCATCTTGAGATTCGAAATCGGCTCATTGATCGGACATACAGTATATGAGAAGGAAAAAAACGATCCTCTCGTTTACTCTGAAAAATCATGTGCCGTTTAACGAGTTCATATAAAATTAGCTTATAATAGTAACAGAGATTAGCAACAGTTCTTGTCTTATTATTTTGATCAGATCAGACAAATTATGACTATCAAAAACAAATGCAAGATACCATGTGTTAGCAACAGTACTTGCCTAACTACATACCAAGAAAGTGGGACTTTGGCATTACTAGATTCCCATGTGTTCCATACGCGATTTAGTAATTCGCAGAGTGCAAATCAGTGATAAATCCAATTAAAGAAGAAAACTGTCATATAAGGATAATTACAAAATGTACAGTGAATATCGAGTTTTGAGACAAAAACAATCGAACTCTCCACTCGAGAAAGCAGCTCAGGAGAACATCCATAGCTATGCGTTTGTTCATTTTACCAACGATAAGAAAACTTGCTATTTTACCATGTCAACAAAATGTGATCATCAACGAAAACCGAACGAAAACCATCTAATTCTTCTCCAGCCGGTGTTCCAAGTTTAATTTTGCACACTTTCTAACCAGTGTTTGTATATTATCCCAATGTTATCATTTTTTTTTCTTCGATATACCAAGTACTACCCAATAGACTCAAAGCAAGTTTAAGCCGCCTTCTGAACAAAGACATACTCAATGGTACTGAAAATGTTATTAGAAGTGTGCAAATGAAGTTTAAAAAGTCCTCATTCTGGTTTCCTCTGTTATTAGCTTAGTGAAAGAGAGGCAGGTGAGTTAGCTGACCACTACAAGAAGAAACTGTAATTTTTATACAGTAACGGAGTAACAAAGCTAGTCTATAATATACACAAATTTTCTAAAACTAAATATACTTTTGCTACAAGATTGGGTTTATTAATGGATCAATTTCTTCTTCTGTTACTACTTCGAGATGCATTTTTAGCATTGCTATTTGTGGCTTCCATGGATACAACCATACCATTCGTTATCTCACTTGATGCGGATACTTGTTCCTCTGTATTCTCAGCTTCAATGTACGCCATTAAACCTCTAAGCTGTAGACAAGAAAAGGAATTATGAGAACCATCTTAACAGATATAAGTCGGACGAATAATACTTTCTTACACCCAACTTGTTAGATTAACCATGTCTTTACCTGTTCCTCCAAGGCCTCTATTTTTGCATCCCTCATTTTCAACGCTTTTCTTTCCCTGCAGGAACCAATCAGTATTAGATCAATTAGCATCACAATTGGTTACTAATAAACTGCTACTGGTTTACCATTTTACTGAATTACGGGCCATACCTTTCTTCGATTTCCAGAATCTTTGACTTCCAGAAATCTTGATTTTTCATAAGATTCACATTGACCTACACACAATTTTACATTCTTTAAGAACAAGAAATAGCTTTACACGAATTCGAAACGATACCAAACTTCTAATTGTTTTGCTGGTTATCAAAGTAAATCTGGAAGAAAACACACATTGAATTCTGATATTCTGCTGGGACAAAAATTACCTCATCAAGAAATTTCTTCTCTTCCATGTGCTTATCCAGCTTGCTTTGCAATTTCTGCAGTCTTGACCCAACAGCCTTGTCAACAGATTCAGCAATTTCTTTTTCAGTTTCCTCCTTTGCCTCCAACAGTAGTGACTCGAAATACTACAATTAGGATGGATACAAACATTAGTAGAACAGCTCAAAGAAGTGTATAAGGATCTCCGATATTCCAAATAAAAACCTCTATCAGAGAGCTATGCTGGAAGATCCATACTTGAGCGGTAAAATAAACATTATGCCTCTTAAGATTAACTAGGAAATACACTTACTGTTCTTTGGTTCTCAAGTTGGGATGTAAGAAGGTCGTTATACTCATCAACAATCTGCAAGAACGCATGGAGCTGGTCATGCATAAGACCATAAACACGAGAAAACTTGGTGGAAAATAGATGCGAAGCAGAAAGAAAGAAAAAAACAAAATAAAAATAATGTATTACGGCTTCAAGTTTGCTGCTGAAGAGCACTTCACTGGTCCCAAAATCCTTACTGCACTCGCAACTTCCATAATCACCAGTATGCATACAAGTGTTCAACTCTACCAACTTTCCATCAGTTTTGGATTGGATCAGTCGATGAACGTAATTGTCCCCAACATAATCCCAAACACGTCGAGTTTCCAATTCAAGAGAATAGCAGTGCTGTGTTTCCTTCCAGTGTCTGATAGCATGACCTTCTTTATACCTGAACAGAAATATGCCAAATGAGGACATAAGGAGGAATAACCAGAAAATCATAAATGATTTATTTTAATCAATTTTCTCTTTCTATCATGACCTTTAGAAATCACATAAAAGACGACACCAGAAAACCACGCCATGAAAAGATCTAAAGACAGAACTGGATAATTACCCCTTAAGCTAGACATGTCCAAAACCTTTGATGGTTGGAATGGACTTCTTTCTAAAGACTTTCAAGTGTCTTGGATAGAGTGATGACTGGTGCAACATTCTTCACGAGTGTATTTCAACTACAGGTACTTCAATCCTTCTAATTGGCTCTTAAACTCACATGAGGGATACAGCAGGGAGATCCATTATCCCCCCTACCTTTCATACAGAACAAATAATTCTTCTATCTCAATTAATTCTTAGGATGGAAGGTGGCTCCCTCCACCAGAGGGCTACATGAAAATTAATTTAGACGCTTCATTCAATAAAGAAGATGGAACTAGCGGCATTGGTTTAATCATTCACCATTCTGGAGGACTATCCTATGAAGTCAAAGGAAGATTCTTTAATGGCAACGGAGGAAGCAGTCACATAAGCTAGCCATCTTCATCAAAGTAAAGTTGTGTTTGAGTCGGATAATCAAGTGGTGGTTAAGGCAGTAGATGATGCTCATTGGTAGGGGATATTATAGTGATCAAGCATCAACTATACAGTTTAGGAAGTTGGAGCTGTGATCATGTAAGAAGAAATGGAAATTGAGCAGCACACTCTAAAGCTATAAAAGGCATGACCACATAGGCTTCTTATAAAAACATCGTGATGACATTCTCACTATCGTAAAAAATGATCATTCTTCTGTAACCTGAACCTTTGCTATGAACATATCATGTTTTGCATCAAAAATAGAAAAATTTAGCGTGGTGATTACCTTCCACAGCCGACAAACCCACAGATGACACAAATCCAGAGATTCTCAAGAGTTTCACATATAGAACATTTGGATTTCTCAGGCTGTTGCTGACAGTACCTACATACCTGGAATCAAATTCGGATTTTTTGTCAATCGCAAAAAATATTTACATAAACTTTCAATCAAACGTAAGGCTACAGAATACAAGTAACTCAGTAATAAATCATTGCACATAACACTGCTCAAAGAGCAAGAATTATATAGGGGGTAACAATCTCGAGAACTGAGTAACTTGTGGTAGACAGATCAACATAAACAAAATTCTAGGTATTGACGCCAAACTTAAGTATTACTATTAGGTGTAAATGCCGTATCTGTGAAATCAATTACAACCGTGGGAGTATACAGAAACAAAGATGTGCAGGCCTATAGCCTCAAATAGGAGTTGGATCACTTCCCTTCAAAGTTCAAAATGCTCCAGATAAAAAGTGTATAACCCGCAAAAAGAATGAATTCAATTAGAAGTAACAATCTCAAGTATTGAGCAACTTGTGTTAACCCAGAATGAGCACCAGCAGGAAGACAGATCAACATAGACAAAGCTCTAGCCTTCTAGGAATCGGAGTTAGGTATAAATGCCAAATCTACATATTCCATCCCAATCCCTAGCAATATAAGGGAACACAGACAAAAGACTGCGAGACCCAGCCTCACTCGGGAGTCGGACTTGGATCACTTCCCGTTAAAGTTCAAATTGCTACAAATAGATAAGTGTATGATGTATATTAATAAATCTCAGGAACGCACGACAATATGTAGGAAAATCATGCCCTTCCAACTATAAAGTGATTACTGTAACGAAAATAATAGGAACTGACCGGGCAAGAAGAATCAGTCCATTTTGAGATACACGAACAGTGAAATGAGTGGTTGCAGATCGTTGTGAGAATACCACCCATTTCTTGGTCTAATCTCTCTGCATAAGTTTAAGTAATAACTAATTAGAAAGTGGAGTATGAACAGAGATATAAACAAAAAACTCAAACAAGAACATTACTGATATGCAAGTGAAACATCAAGACAGTTTCTTACATGAGACTTTACCTGTCAGGAAATAATAATGCCCAATTCTAAAACAAATGAACTTACCTAGACAAACTGGGCAAGACGGCTGTTCAGTTGAGCTTGCAGGGGAAGTGTGTGCATGTTCTATCGAAGCTGTGAACTGTACATCTACAGTGAAAAGGACATGACAAACCTCTACCTGTATTAAGAAGAGACCAACAATAACTACTTTCAGACCACCATATCTTTTTCATTGATCGATTTAACCTCCAAACATTTCAATTACATCACCAACAAAAATCTCCAAAATAAAATTGCATCAAAATACCACATGCAGAAAGCAAATCATACCTCCATAGACGAGAAACGCTTCCCATTAAAATGCTTGTAGAAATTATCTGCCGATTCCTGACCATCAAATCTTATCAAAACACTATACTGATCTTCGTCTCCATCATTTCTGAATTCTCAAACCAAAACAAAATCAAACACTGGGTAACGGGCTCCAGTCCATCAATGCTAGTATACAAAAATCATTTGCAAGTATTACCTAACTATTCGCTTACCTAACTATTCGCATCTCAAGTATATGTTGAATGAACGAACCACAAAATTGGCAAAAGTCTGCATAAGTCATGTGATTAGGTACTGCTAATACACAAACAAGTGGTTTCCTCCCCACCTACAAACATCAATCCAAACAAAATCTCAATCAAAATACTAATTAAACCACTTTGAAAAAGCTTCAGCACAAATTGAGCTCATATTCTAAGATTTGGAATTAGATAAATTACTTACAGGAAGATTTGAATTAGGGGAATCATCGCGATAGAGATGCATAATTCCTCTGATTTCTTCAATTCTAGGGTTTCCAGAAGAGAAAGGCAAGGTTTGTGTGACAGTAGAGTTTGAAGAAGATTCAGTTAAATCTGTAGAATCCATGGCGGTAGAGAGACGAAATATATCTTCAGAGGTGGCGCCTGCGACGCTTCCACTGGTGGAGGTAGCTGACATGACTGATGACATTCAAGAATTTGTAAAATTAAAACCTCATACGATGAATATTAATCCTAATTGATGATATATTTTTACTAGAATACCAAAATCCATTAATACTGACCTTATTTTGTGAACAAGTCTAACCAGCAGAAATCCAAACTGTAGTCGAAGGCCTGAATAACTCTCGGAAATTCGTGTTTTCTCGTCTGCAAACGGAGATATTATTCAGAGGAAGAGGAAGGAAGATGGTTGTTTTTCTTCTGAGTTTGCGGGAACGACATGACTCAGATGTATATTGACTCAAAAACGGATGTTTAAAACACGCATTACCGTTTTTCACGATAAAACAACCTTTTCTCCGGTTCGATAACAAAACGTTTCGTTGTTGACAAAACGGGGATACGTCCATGTTAGATCGCTATAACTGCCGTGATAACCTCGCTATGCATATATGCCTATAAAAGTCTCACCGTCACGATGGATAACTGACACTGTTAATACGCCCGTGAAAGCGTTTTCCACTGCTGTTTTCGGTACATTGTTTAAAACCCAGCTCCCAACCTCGAGTCAAAATAGTCCAAAATTGCAATTCAAAATGCTGGAGTTGGTGGAAGTCAGTCGGATGCCGATTTCACAAAAAAACGAAAAATGTTACGCAATTTGTATTACCCCTTATCATATTTCTATGTGTCATGAAGTACTGCCCTGCTGTTGGGTGGGTGTATACTGTATATATATCCATCCCCGAAACTGTTAGAGCGTGAGGCCCTTTTTTTTTTTTGACCAAAGTGTTGCGTATTTTAGGGCTCAGGAGGAAATTAGGGTTATGCGCTCTCTCTCGTAACATAAGAAAAGAAGCGCACAAAACGTTTTTCTATCAAATAAGAGGCAGAGAGATTGATTAGAGGCTACACCTCTTGTTCCCGTAGAGAAAAGGAAACCACTACCTTAAGATGCGAAGGAGGATTTCAAATTTGATTATTGCATTAGCCGATCATCATATCATTAAGGTGTGTATAAGTTGTCGCTGATTAAAAAAAGGAAGAAGCTATGATATGTAATCGTCGGCGCTACCGATCAAAAAAAAAAAAATGTAATCGTCGGCGCTAATATGTTTTGAGATCTACATGCTTATATTTTGAAGTACGTCAGGTAATAATTTAGAATATTAAACGGTCTCGTGAATAGAGCTAGTTATCCATGTTCTGTTTCCCCTGTATATGCCTATGCATGATCCATGATCGTTAAGTTTCGTGTAATACATATGTTTATACTTTATTCTGATTTTTAGATAAAGTGTTGTTTGAACTTTGAACATCTCCCAAGTGTTATTTTGACTTGAATGGGGTTACTGTGTATATGTGTGGTTATAGGTTTCAGTCCATATAATATGTTTGACGTTTACCGGTTGACATGCTAGTAACAACAATATGTCTCTTCTTTTGTCAGTTTGGATCAAGGTTTGAAAAACGGGTCACGGTCCAGGTTACGGGTACTAGCTGTGAGCGTTATAACGCGTTTTGACAGGTGTGAGCACATTATGGGTCAAAAACGCGTTATATAGGAATAAAACGCGTTTTTTTGACGTTTTTTTTTTAAATAACGGGTGTGTTAACGGTTAAATAAGAAAAATAAATAAATTGTGATCTGAATTTCCTATCTAACGGTAATCACATGCGTGAAAACGGTTACAACGGGTCTAAATAACGTTGTGACTACGTTTTTTTTTTTTTTTTGCTTTATTTAATTTATTTGATTTTTTATTTATTTGTTTTAGGGTTTTTTACATACAAATTTATGGATATCTTGTAAAAATTCATAACCATGAGTTTATGACTTATAGCAATGCATTTTAGTTATCGTCTACCGAGTCACCGACAATATTTATACACGCATACTATCACTATCAACTTGATATTATCAAGTTGTCACTTGAATAGTTGAATGCACTGTCGATCGTCCAGAAGAAGATACCCGAAGAATAAATGAAGCGTATAATTCCAATATTGATATCAATAATGAAGTAGATAATCGTAATGATGATGAGGAAGAAGACTATGGTTATGAAGATGACGATACTGTTAATTACGACAGCCAAATGAATTACGAGAACCAATATGAGGCGGAGGAGGAGGAATCAACTAAGAATCATCGAGAAAATAGACAATACTTGAATAAGTCGAAAAAGAAATCTGCTTCAAGTTGGTTTGTTTAAGTTTAAAATTTCAAGCACTACTATCACTAGGTTACTTAGTGTAAGTTTATAAAATTAGAAGTGTTTGATCATATAGGTACGATATACCTTTGTATTATTTTTAAAATTCTAGTTGTAAGTTTGAAAATAAAAATTGCATAAGAATTTCTCCAACTTAATTGTTTCCCCTAAAAAACGGGTATAACGGGCGTGGAAACGGAAAATACGGTCTAAAAAACTTGTGTTAAAATGTTATTTAGAAGAAAAAAACGGAAATATCAATTTTAGAAAAACGGAAATCACATGCGTGAAAACGGTTATAACGGTTCTAAATAACGCCGTTTTTTCCTATTTATCGGTGTTATTTAGCCAAGCGTATCAGTGAGCCTCACGGCAACGCTATATAGGCGTGACCGTTATAACGGCCGTTTTTCAGGGAAAAACGGCCGTTTTTCAAACCTTGGTTTAGATACTACGAGAAGGCTAATATGGGCTTTAGCTTCGGTCGCCCTCAAGGTGCATACCTGAATTTTTTTTTAAGATTTTTTGGGTCCGTCGCTGGTTTGGTATATGTATGATAAGGTATGCACCATATTATGATTGTCATGCTGTAAATATTTATAGTGTAGGTAAATATTTACGGTGTAGGTCGTTTATTTTCGTTAACAAAAATTCTAGTGCTATAATTTTGGTGTCTAATGTGTGAATACAAAAATGACATTGCAAATTGGAAATGTTTTAATATCAAACCCCATTTCATATTTCAATTATGAATCCTCTCTCGTATGTTGACACATCATCATCAATTTACTTTTCCATGATTAGAAATCTTCTTAAAAGTGGACCCATTCAAGGAAATAAATCATTTTATAGCTGTTTCTTTATAATTAAATTTAGAAAAACATGTAATAATAATGAAGACAGTCTGGTTGTTACCTTTTATTTGTTGCATATAATTGACCCCGACTCCCATACATTATTATTACTGGATGATTGAGGGAGTGGTTATCATTAACCACTTACACAAAACATCCACCGTTCAATTATATAATACGCATTATCTGCGTATATGTTAAATTTAATTAAAAAATAAATAAATTTAAACTTTTTTCTTTTACGGAAATATCTTCCACGATTTTCTCCGTCATTTTTCTTCAATTTGGGTTGTTTTTTTCTTAAAATTTCTATTACTACTCTTTATCATTAAACCCATTCTTCATTATTTTTTTCATCAGTAAAATCTTAATTTATCTTCCTTCTGAAACTCCATTTTCTCAGACGAAATCTCTTTCTGAAACTCAATATTCACACTAAATCACCATTTTACGCTGGAGATTACTTCTACTAGTAAAACACGTGGTCATAAACCGAAATATTTTGTATCACCGGTACTAAAACAACGTAAAACAACTAGTAAAATCGAAGACGAAGCTGAAACTAGTGACACAATGAATCTAGATGCTAAAACTAGTATAGCTGGTGACGCCATGAATTTGTCTTCTTTAGCATGTACTAAAGCTAAACCAGTTCAGAAACTTGTAAGAGTAAGGTTGTTGTTGATTCCAGTCTACCAAAGAAAATAAAAAACCAAGTAAATCTATTAAACTTGGATCTGTTGTTACGAACACAAGGAGGAAATATGTTATTTATATAAACAAACAAAAATAAGCTAGAACGAAGATGAAGATAAAAAGCAAAGAAGTGGCTCACAATTAAGAAGTTTTTCATCTTCATCTTCGTCTAACCTTTTTTCCCTTTGTTATAATCAACAGATTTCCTCCTTGTGTTTGTATCGGTGGATTTAACTTTAGTAGATTTACTTGGTTTTGTATTCTTCTTTGCGTAGACCAGTACCTTAACTTTAGAACTGGCTAAAGAATCTGCATTCACGAAGTCCCTAGTTAGTCTAGTTTCAACAGAATCTATATTCACTGCACCACTAGTTTCAGTTTCATCTTCGATTTTAATGGTTGTTTTATGCTTTTTGATACCGGCGGTACAAATTCTTTCGGTTTACGATACATTTTTTACCAGTAGTAATAATCTCCATTAGAAAAAATAGTGATTTAGTGTGAATGGAGTTTCAGAGAAAGGTTTCGTCTGAGAAAATGGAGTTTTCGAGGAGAAGGAGATTAAGGTTTTATCAATGGAAAAAAAAAAGGGAAAAAGAAATTTTATGATAAGAGTAGTAACAAATTTTTTAGGGATTTTAAGAAAAAACAACCGACACTAAAGGGAAATGAGGGGGGAAAATCTAGAAGACATTACCGCAAAAGGGGAAAAAATCAAATTTCAATTTATTTATTTATTTTATAAATTAAATTTGACATGTAAATAGATTATTACACAGATTGTATAATTGAATCGTGGATGTTTTGGTATTGGTTAACTGGTATTGTACAATCGTGTGCTTGGGCACACTGCAGAGGATTCAAGAGGTTAAGAGGAAAAACATGTGAAGAGCAATCCCGCCGTCCGATCGGTTCAAAAACCTCGCAACCTATTAGCCTATTCAGGGATGAGCTGAGCAGCTCATATCGTAGAACTGTTGGTTCCTCTCTTTTTTCCTTAGTTCTTTGAATTACCTAATCATCGCTTTGCGTTCGACAGGAGGGGAATAACGCTCAAGGAACAACTCCTTGAATTCGTCCAACCAACACTGCATGAGATTAACTGTTCTGGTCATGGATTCCCACCAGGTTGCAGCATTCTCGTCCAATTGGAACGTGTCGCACGTTTCGCTGCTTAAAGGCCCGGAACAGTCAAATAGCTTGTCCATCGAGTTGCATTGTTGAGCCTCAGTTGGACCTCCATCTATTAGGGGTGAGCAAAAAGTTCGGAACCGCGGATTTCATCCGTATCCGTCCTTGAAATTACGGGTGAAACCCAATCCGCAAGCTTTATGGGTCGAACACGTGTGAGATTCTCAAATCCGCACTTTTAGCGGTTCGGTTGCGGTTGGATTATGAAATCCGCGGATTCACCCGCACCGTAGGGAA
The DNA here is from genome assembly GCA_023531105.1 of Papaver atlanticum. Lineage (NCBI taxonomy): Eukaryota > Viridiplantae > Streptophyta > Magnoliopsida > Ranunculales > Papaveraceae > Papaver > Papaver atlanticum. The sequence goes on along the minus strand of JAJJMB010010315.1, from coordinate 5,911,366 downwards.
GTGATGTAATAGTGGTCGCTGATTCTGATAGATCTTTACTGGTGGAAAATGTCGTGGTGGAGTCGCAAGCACAAGCTCTGGTGGCCCATCTATGAAACGAAACAAAGCAATTTGCTTCTATACCTGCACTCAAATTTCAGATTAAAAAAGAAAAGTTAAA
>JAJJMB010010315.1:5878532-5910806 GCA_023531105.1 Papaver atlanticum | reverse complement strand
AGGTATGTTTTCATCTCACCTGCAAAACGAAGGCAAATCTAAGAAGGACCCATAAAGATTGTGTGACAAAATAAAATTTGCTAATAATTCTAATTAACGTATATGAATTCCCTGGAAGTGTTTGAAATCCACGGAACGCGTGAGTTAGATAGTTACCTGAGCAGGAAATCTTCCTCCAAAAGCAGCTGGCTCCAGGCTACGTTCACCTCTAGATGTAGCTTTATATACACCATAAAGAAGCTTCAGGTTAACATCAAAGAGGAAAAGTTTTGCTCCAGGCTTAACCAAGAAATCATGAGCCAATAGCTCCTCTATGAACTTTTGTATTGGCACAGATTTGAACATGCATATTAATATGTTTCTCTCACGGTCAAACAGTGCAAGGGCGACAATTATTGCCCCAAAAGTAACCGTACCTGATCTGCTACATCACTACCAGGCACCAGCTAGAGTTAATTAATAACCTGTTCTTTTATCCAGACCAAATCCGCGGTTAATCCGCATCCGTTCCGTATTATCCTCTGATCTGTTGATGTCAAATCCGCGGGTGATTGGGCCGGACACGGTTGGATTTTCCAAATCCGCAACTTTAACGGATTGGACACGGGTGACCCCTAATCCGCATCAGTCCGTCCGTTGCACACCCCTACCATCTATAGGCAATTGTCCGGTCCTTGCTTCAGCCTGCGGGAGTCACATTCTCCTCCTTCCACAAGGCCCAAGCCTCTGATATAACCCTGCTGGGAGTGCCGCACTCACCATTATATCAAGTTTCTCCAAGGTGATGATTTCAGGGAGAATGTAACTATTATTCATTGATTTTGCATTTCTATATGTATATATAAAGCTCATTGATCCACTACTTTGTGTTCATATTTATCAAATCTTTGTGCGGGTATGGAGGAAACTTACGAATCTCTTCCTCCCCATGTAATTATTCTTCCAAGTCCAGGTATGGGTCATCTAATACCACTCACTGAGTTTGCTAAACGTCTTGTTCTTAATCATGGAATCTTAGTTACATTTATAATTCCATCTGAGATTAATTCTCCATCTGAAGCTCAGAAAGTAGTTCTTGATTCTCTTCCAGGTTCCATCAATTCCATATTTTTATCTCCTGTGAATGTAAGTGACCTTCCGAATGATGTACCTATTGGTTCTCGGATTGTCTTAACAGTGACCCGTTCCCTTTCTTCTCTTATTGAGTCGCTTAAAACCATTATTTTGAGTCATCATGGTGTTGTTGCTCTTGTTGTTGATATTTTTGGTACGAGTGCTCTTGATGTTGCTAACGAGTTCAATATTATACCTTATATTTTCTTTCCATCAACGGCTATGTATTTGTCTTTGTTATACCATTTACCTGTTATGGACCAGGCTTACTCTTGTGACTATAGAGATGTATGTCACCCGATTCAGATTCCGGGTTGTGTACCAATATGGGGGACCGATCTTCTGGATCTACTTCAAGATAGAAAGTCAGAGATTTATAAAAGAGGTTTAGAGTATTGGAGGAGGTTAAATATGGCTGCAGGTATTTTGCTCAATAGCTCTAAAGATCTCGAACTCGGTCCTATAAAGGCTTTGAATGGGGAAGAATGGAATAACCCGCCAGTTTACCCGATCGGACCACTTATTAGAACGGGTGTGAGCGATGACGGATACGATCAGTCGGGTTGCTTGCAGTGGTTGGATAATCAGCCAGTGTGATCTGTTTTGTTCATCTCATTTGGCAGTGCAGGAACCCTCTCCAATGAGCAACTAACTGAATTGGCTCTGGGGTTAGAATTGAGCGGACACAAGTTTTTGTGGGTTCTAAGAAGTCCTACTGATAAGTCTGCAGATGCAAATTACTTGAATTCCGAAATCGTTGGGGATCCTTTTGAATTCTTACCAAAAGGGTTTTTGGATAGAACAAGAACAAGAATGTCAGGTTTTGTTGTTTCTTCATGGGCACCACAAGTGCAAATCCTTAGCCACGGATCATCCGGCGGGTTCTTAACTCATTGTGGATGGAATTCCATCCTTGAAAGTGTTATACATGGTGTCCCCTTAATTGCTTGGCCACTCTTTGCAGAGCAAAAGATGAATGCGGTGATGCTTACAGATGATTTGAGGGTAGCTTCAAGGCCGAGGGTAAACAAAAATGGGATTATAGGGCGTGACGAGATTTCTAGGTGTGTTAAGGGAGTTATGGAAGGAGAAGAAGGGAACAGACTTAGGAGCAGGATGGAAAATCTAAAAGATGCTGCCGCTAGTTCGTTGGCTGAGGGTGGCTCGTCGTTTAAGTCGCTTGCTGAGGTGGCAAACAAGTGGAAAAATCTTTAGATATAACTTCTAATCTTCTACTATCCTGACGAAAAACAAAAGACCAGCCAAGGAGGGAAGCCAACTTGCATTTACAAATGCAAGGACCCTAATGCCTCATCATTGAGCACAGAGCTTGTCCAAATTAACAGAAATGGTAAATCTTTATTACTTTCATAAATGTATATTTACAGTTAGAACTCAGGCGAATTACCCAAGCAATAAATCATGATTTAAACTATAAGATTTACGAGTCTTTAACTTTCTAATAGACCTCTAAGACTTTGTAATCCTTCTGCAGAAATACTTCTTTTAATAGCAGATCTACTATTGTGCACTGCAACATCAACAGGTGGTTCAGAATGAAAACAAACGATTAGAACAGTCAAATTATCCATAGTTAAACCATCCATTGCGCCTCGCTTGATTGCTTCTTCCACCATTTCTTTGCAACACAGCTTTACATCATTGTGCTCTTGAAGTCTTCTCCTCGCAAACTGTATAGCATTTTCGCTTCTAAATACATCCCAAAACCCATCGCTTGCTATGACTAAAAACTCATCTTCTTTTGTTAAAGTTATCAGTTTGAGCTCAGGTTCTGCACTTAAAGGTCCAATTTGTTCTTCTCCGTTAGGTTCTTTCGATTTCAAACCTTTTATGTGCCAATCACCAAGCGCTCGAGTTATACCCAATTGACCATTCAGATATCCATCATCAATGTACCCTCCAAGGGATTCGATACGCTTCTGCTCCTTCACACAACATGGTCTGTGATCTTTGGACATTTCCACTGCAACCCCTAGTCTTGATAAAACTGCCCTGCAGTCTCCAACATTTGCTACAAGTAAAGATCTGCAATGCAATTTTCCAACAGTCAATATATAGAATCTGTTTAAGAAACGCTAAAGTAGGCACATTCGATAAATGATGATATCTACAAGCAACGAAGGACAAACCTAACTGATCTATATGTTGTTTACCACCAGGGAAACTAACCTTCCGAATATCATTGCAGTGAGTGCAGTTGTACCAGAAGACAAGGCTGACTGAAGAGTGCAAGTTCTTGCAAGCCTCACATCTGTTTCCTTGAATGACCTTATGACTACTTTCTCAAGTTCCAAAGGGAAATATGCATCCTCAACAATGAGGCGTGGCAGATTATCCCGAACAAAATGTGCAGCATCTTTTCCTCCATGCCCATCAAAAACCTGTGACAAATTCATGACAAGTGCATTTAGACTCAATTGAATTGAATGGGCATCGATTTACATCTTTCGGTTGAGTTCACATATACAAAATTGTTCTCATTTCAAGCCAAATTGAAGAAACTTACACCAAAGAAAGAGATTGGTTCCTCCCCATCAAAAGAATTGCACCCAAATTTCTGAGCCAAATCACTTATGCAGACAGAAGTATCTTCCATATATTGTCGTCCTCCGATTTCAGAACACTCACCGGATCGAATAACAGGTACAAAGTTTGGTAACTCATTCTGTTTACTGTCTATTACCACCTTGTTCTCAGAGATAGTCTCTAGCTGTTAAAACCCACAACAACACACACTCAGAACAATCCAAGGAGGTAATTTGCAAGCTCAAATCACTGATTTGAAAACCCATACCTCAAATTTCAGTTCAAATCAGATCCAACTTACAAAAAATGAAAAGAAGTAAAAAAAAAAAGAACTTACAGGAGATGAAAGGTTGGTAATTGATTGATTCCCAGCAGGAGAAATTGGAAGACTTTCCAAGTGAGTATTATTCATAAACCCATCATCAGAATCATCCAAAGGCCAAACCTTTTCCTTGTTCATTGTTTTTTCTTCTTCAACTTGTTCTTCTGAGTCTGTATTACACATAATAATGAAAATGAAAATGCAGGTTGGGAGGAGGAGGAGATGAAGAGGAATAAGAATAAAAGTAGAAAATATTCTGAGGAATCTCTGTTTAAATCTTCTTTTTTCTCAGGTAAGAAAATGGAGACGTAATTTATTTAAGTATGAAGAAGAAATGAGAGACAGAGATGAGTACAGCAAGTTGCAGTAAAGTCCAGATTTTTCTTTTTCTTCTTAGTAAGGTATCGTTTGGTGGGGTATTGTGATGTCATGTTTTCATGTCTTTTTTAAGAAATATCGGTTAAAAGTTGGTACTTATGTAAAAAGGAAAGCCGAAATATCAAATGAGTTCACACTATGTGGCAACTTTATCTTGACGTTTTGATGCTAATTTTTTGGTCCGATATTCAAATGAAAAGCAATTCGAAACTTGTTTCGATCAATCTAGTGAATCAGGGATTTCAGTTTCGTCTCGGCAGGGACTGGGACGTATTAGCAGTTTTATCTTGGCGAGATTCTGAGTGAATTTTAGAAGTTTTTATTTTCAAATTCTACATTATTTAACTAAACAGTTAATTCCGATCAAAAAAAGGAAAATTAAGCAGTTAATTAAGATATCACAATTAGACTAATTTGAACCACCTTTTAAAATATGATTAATAATTTCACACATACAATACAAAAAACAAGTCTTTTAAAACTGATTTTGAATTTTTAAGATAAACTCGTCTCGGAGGGATCTCAGTCATTTCGGCGAAATTTCGATGAGTTTCTCATCAAGATCTCTAGCTCATAAAGATCGAAAGACTCATTCCGGCTAATGATGGAACTCATGAATCTCATTGAGATTTCAACCATCTCAGCCAAGATTAACTACATAGGTTTATACCGAGGGTGTGGATAGATCGTATGCAAATCCGAAAGTACCACACAACATTCGAATTCAATTCACTTTGAGTTTTTATCCAGATACCGAATTGTATCCGATCTGCAAGTCTTATGGTGGAATCTAACCTATTCCAAGTGTGGAAAAATTGTGGAATGTCAAGTCTAATAGCTTCCAAGTAGGGGTCTTCCACAGTTTTTCCAAATCATGTTCCATGATTTCGTGGGATGGTCCGTGGAATCCAGTGGCGGAGCCACATTTGGACTAGTTGTCCTCCTTAGTTTTTGGTAAACCGAAAATCTGTAGCTATGATTTGGTTGAAAAGAATATTTTGTCCCCCCTAATTTCCTTAGGTAAGAAAATTCACTTATATTATGGTTAAAAACGATAACTATTTTGGGAAAAAACTGGATGTTGACTAGTTTATCTACTATTATTTACTCATATATATCTATAATTGTAGTTTGTTACTTAATTATATGCCTAAATTAAGGGAAAATATTTTGTTTAGGAGTTTTCCAAATTTAAAATTCTTCTTTAACCATAATTTTTGATCCTAAAATTGATCTGTTAGTGGAGAAAATGTCCAAAAAAAAAATTGTGGCCTTCGACCGCAATTTACTGTGACGATATGACATAGTTGTCCCCCCAGCCAAATCTTTCTGGCTCCGCAACTGGTGGAATCCATGGAAACGCTAATCAGATTAACGTAAAATGCTATTCAGAATAACGTGCTAGAAGACGAAAACACCAATAAAAATAGCTCCCAACGCTAATCTAATTAGCGTAAAGCGCCATTAAGAATAACGTGTTTTTTTTATCTGTAGATTTAAAACGAGCCATTGAAAATCTAATAGCTGAGAAAAAAAAACGCTAATTTTTAATAGCGTTTTTTTGACGATATTCTTATTAACGTAAAACGCTATTTTGATTAGCATTTTTACGATTCCACCACTACACTTTACCTTCCATGAACTATTTCAGATGCTGAGGTGGCGTGGAAGATGAAATTATTACACCATAAGACTTGCTCTAAAAACAAGAAATTGTTTGAATTATTACAAAATATCTTAACACATGATACAAAAAAAAAAGATAAAAATAATTATAAATGATGTTTTATAAAAAAAAAAAAAAAAACTGGAAAATAGAACAAGGAAATGTGGATATACACCTGGGCATGATTTGTTACAAATAATTCGGACGTGGATATCTTCGTATCCACTTAGTTAAATTTTCGGGTAAAAGAATCTAGAATTTCCGTGACTTGTAAGTTGATGTTATTCAGCTGTCACCAGCAAGGTTCTTTCACACCAATGGCTACGGATTATGCAGCTAATGTCTCATTAACAAGAAGCAATTTAGGTTAACAACTTACCCCAAACGTTTTTTGTGTTGTGTGTGATTAAACAAGACATAAGGTTGTTGTCCACTTATTTCATTTCATTTATTTATTGTGTAACTGGTCCACTGGATTTGATTTTGTGATTATATGCTTTTTCTTTTAGCTATCAACCACACAAAGAAAACATAACTTTTCACCAGTGTCGTGTAAAGTGTGACTTCCAGCAGCAACCTAGCTAACTTAGCTGATTGTGGAGATCCTCCTAGTTATGTGGTGGTCCTGTAGGCTGTATCCTATGAACATCGCATATGTTGTTTCGTGGGCTACATTTGAAGCCTTACTTACTAATGTCTCACTCACATTTGGCATTTTTTTTCTTTGATTACAACTCCCATGGATTCAAATTTGGCTTTGTTTGCATGTTTTATGAAAATATCAATGAAAAGCAATTGAAACAAGCACAAAAATCTCTATTAGATGTTTTGGAATTGGCAAGTTTCCAGAGAACACGGACAAGAAGGAAAATAGATGATGTTGCTTGGGACAGTGCGATGTCATGGTGCTCTCTTGGGTTTGCACCCACGGGCAGGAGTTGCAACGTGAGATTTGTAAACAGAATCCAGGAATTATGAAAGAAAGTTGGTCCAGAACCAACAGGTATAGTTGAGGTGCGAAATTTGGTTCGTTCGAGGATGATAGATGTATCTATTTTGGAGAATGTTGTCAACTCGTAGGAGTCCGATACGAGGGATGCGCTAGGTTTTCTTTTGCTTCCTTCTGATTTTGCCTCATCACACCCCATGTCTATGGGGACTAGATAGTAATACACCCGAAGATACATAGTCTTTGTTACAAAGCTTATAAATCCACATATCTTTTCTAGATTTATCCCAATATCTAAAATCGAAATATAAACCCGAAAATCTATTCAAACTTCTAGCTAACTTATCCGCATAACTATTACAAGTTCTTTTGATGTGAAAGAAAGAAGAACTAGCAAAAATATTTTCATAGTTCAAAGCTTGATGCAAAATAGCTTTTGATTTCCAGCAGACAACAAAATTGTTCTTCTTTTGCATACTATTCATCACATTTCTATTATCATTTAAGAAAACTATTCTTTCATTTCTGAATCCTTGCATCCATTTGACTGCTTCTCTGCATGCTCTAGACTCAGCTTCCTCTGCATTGGAGCACCAACCCCCTCATGCAAAGTCAATGATATGTCCTAGACTGTTAGTTTGTACCACACCATAAGCAAATTTCCTTGTTTTATGTTGAAAAGCAGCATCAAAGTAAACATAATAATCATCTTGTAAGTCATTTCCATCTCTATTATTACAGTTGGGATGAGGTCTTTCACAATTACTGTCACAATTGTTCCTGACAGTAACATAGCTCTTATTATTGATGAAACTAGGAAGATCCTTCTTTATGAAATCAATAAGATCTTTTGGGTTAGCCTTAACTTCATCAAAAACAACACTGCATCTAAACTTCCAGATGTACCAGAGAATATAAGTAATGAAGTCTCTATTCTTGTTATCTTTTAGCCAGTATAGACACCAATCTTTGAAATTTAAGTTAGCACCAGCATAAAAGATACCAGCGTAAGAAATACCCCTCCAAATGGCTTTAGAAAAAACGCATCTAACAAACAGATGGTCAATATCTTCTCTAGCACTACTATTACACAGAGGACATTCAATATCTATAGGAGTGTATCTTCCCAGACTTTCCCTAACTGGAAGACACCCACTTAGAGCTTTCCAGAGAAAAGTTTTCACCCTAGGAATAACATTCAATTTCCAAATATCAACCCAATCAACTTTCAAATTAATATGATTTTTGTTGCACAAATAATTATAAGCAGATTTGACTTAAACTAAGCCATCTCTTGTGCCAATCCATCTCCTAACATCTAGCCTTTCACTATTATTGCTTGGTTCCAGTAGTTTAATTTCTTATATATCATTGTCTTCAATAATAGTCTTGATAAGATTATAGTTCCAGTTACCTCTGCTATCAATTATTTCAGAAAATTTACTTACTATATTCAAACTATTACTATCTTTAGGTTTTGGACATTTACCATTAGGGAGCCATTTATCAGACCATATTTGGATGTTCCTGCCATTTCCTAATTCCCAGCAACTGTTTTCTTTTATTATATCTAAACCTCTACAAATACTATCCCAAACCTATGATTTAACTTTTTTCTTCTTATAGTACAAAGGATCAGTATTAGGAAAGTATTTACATTTAAGAACAACACACCATAGCTTGTCAGGGTTTTCTAGCATTCTCCATGCTAATCTAGTTAATAAAGCTAGGTTAAATTTACAGGGATTTTAATACCTAGAACTCCACTATCTTTACTAGTGCACATAGAATCCCAAGCCTTAAGATATATGCCTCTATCACACTTATTTTTTTTCCACCAAAAATCCCTTTGAAGAGCATTGAGCTTATCCAAAGTTTTTTTATGAATTAAGAAACACATCATTTGGTACATTGGCATGGCACTAGTAACAGAGCTTATTAGAGTAGTTCTGCCCGCTTGGGATAGGAACTTAGCTTTCCAACCCTGAACCCTACTATAAACTCTATCTAGTAGGTTTTGGTAGTTAAAACTTTTAGACCTATTGAAGAACAAAGGTGTACCTAGATAAGTATCATTTTGTGTGATCCTACCAACTTTAAGGATTCTAGCTAACAGCTTAAAATGTTTATTTTCAACTTTTTTACTAAAGTAAACACCTAATTTTTGGTAGTTTATAACTTGCTCAGATGAGTCACTAAAGATTTTTAAGACCTCAAGAAGATTCCTAGCTTGAGCTATGCTAGCAGAAGTAAACATAAATGAGTCATCTGCAAAGAATAGGTGAGAAATTGAGGGGCAGTCTCTAGTAACCTTAATCCCAGAGATTTTACCAATAGATTCAGCAGGAAACAAAAGTTTAGACAAAGCCTCCATGCAAATAATAAAAATGTATGGTGACATAGGGTCACCTTGTCGTATTCCCCAAGATGGGAAGAAAATTTCTCCTGGGGAACCAATCACAAGAACATAATAAGACACCGAAGATATGCAATTATAGATAAGATCACAGAAATCAGTCGAAAAACTAAATTGTTTGAAAACAAGCATTATGAAATCCCATTGATAGACGCATTTATGATGACAAAGAACATGAACTCGTAGAGATGAGTGAGGATGAACCTGACTTAGAAGAATTAATTGACCATTTTAAGGAATATGATGACCAAGAAATTAAGGAGATTGTGACTAGTCTATCTAGAGACACTGAAAACTCTAAGTTTGGGGGTGATTATCATTCTCCATATGCTTTAACTCTTAGAAAGGTCCCTCACTTGGGACTTGACATATGTGCCTCAACCATTTTAAAAGATTATCTTCAAACACGTTTTCCTGAACCTAGTGATGTCCATAAGGAAGTTCAGTTGTTAGAAACCCATCCTCTGGTTGATGTGGTTTACCCAGGCTATGATACCCAGATGGATTTTGTTTTCCCACCAAAAAAATTTCTACCAATTGTGGGAACGTATGAGTTTAAAATGTGTCAGTTATTTAGTTTTGAGACTACGCCTAAGTACTTTAGGAGATTAGAATTGACACATTTGATTAAGAATGACCATCACTTTCATTTTGGTCAACTTTGTAAGTCAAATCTGATAGACTTTAGGAATCCTCAATTATTCAGGTTATTATTGTGTGCTTCTAAGTTTTTAGTTGAGTTTTTCCAGACTCTTAAACCTGAACTTTTGGATCTTAGCTATGAGGAAATCCAACCCATGAAAATATTTTATACAGATCCTTTCATAGAGCCTGAACCTGAACCACAACTAGATGTAGTTGTCTTAAACAGGAAACTAGATAAGGGTATGCATTACATGTTCATTTTCTTGGCTTGTTGCAGGTTCATTTTATTTGTGATAGCTTTATTTGGTTTTGATAACCAACAATTATTTCGGCTATTGCTATATGATTCGAGGTGACTAATCCTTTCTTAGTCTGGATGAAGACTTTAAACTTAGCACTTCTTGGGAGGTAACCCATTCTCATGCAACACGGTAATATCTTTCCTTAACTCTTTTGCTTCAAATGGTAACAGTTTCTCCTTGTTCATGCTTTTAATTTTATCTTTAGAACATTGAGGACAATGTTAGATTTAAGTTTGGGGGTATGGGAGAAACTTTTTAGTTGCATTATAAACTCCAGAGCCTAGAAATTTATACCTATTAAGGATGGCACTAACCAATCTAAGTGGATGGAAGCATTTTGGTTTTAGGAGTTGAGGAACCAATCTGAGTGGATGGAAACATCTATATAGAGTCTATTCATAAAAGCATGGAGCTCAGATGTTAGAAATAACATGATAGTTTCACCGTATCTCGGAATCATCTTATTACTTCTGTTTTTGTTTTTGCAAATTTTTATGTTGATGTCTGCTGGGTCGAAATAAAGTGATTGAGTTACTAAAAAAAAAAAAAAAAAGACCAGACCAATTAGACCAATCGGAATAAATATTAACACTTGGATAGCAATATGTGTGTGTTCTCCCTGTCTCCGTCGCCTAAACAAGCGTGGAACGCAGGATCCATGTAATCTGCTGACAAGAAGCATGCGCTTGGATCCAAAAGATCTAATCATGTCGTTAAAAAAATAAATAAAATAAATAAATAAATAAATAAAGGTTTATTATAAAGTCGACCACTGGTTCCCTTGTATATGCCAGCTGAGTTGATGTAGATTTAGGATTGTCGACCACTGGTTCCCTTGTATATGCCAGTTGTGTTGATATTAGTCCAGACCAGTATCTCAATCCACTAGGTCATAGGTTCATCTTGGCATTGAAGTCCATTCGCAACCATCTATTTCTATATCCATCTTCTTAATCTATTCATATGATTTGTTTGATTCCGGATATTGATGTCCATAGTGCGACTATCTGAGTAGAGCTCTGTCACTTATATATGAATTTTAGTATGCTTGAGTGCAAACTCGTATACAGCAATTGGAATTTCGCATCAGGGTACTTCCTCCCGTAATCAATAAGTATGCCAACCAAGGAGGTTCTTTAGTGCATTCCAAGGTTCTGCGTAGATAGCTAGGGTCTGGAGTAAAGGTTTTGTGGGTAAATCTCTAGTAAACCCTCCCGATACTATAACTCGGCCACTAGGGCCACCTAGGGGGTTTAAAGGCTTGTTGCACATGCTAAGTGCAATCGACGATTCCTACGACAGTGAGTTAGGATTTTATTTTCTAGTTTTGATTTGCTCGGGACTAGCAAATAATAAGTTTGGGGGTATTTAATAGACGCATTTATGTGTCTATTTTCATCTCTATTGTGTATATTGTTAGTACCCATTTTTGTACTTATTTTGGTATTTTATCTCTTTGTAGGTGTTTTTGGAGAAATAAGCTTTTGCGGCGAAATTGGCTCGAAAAGTTGATAAATGCAACCCAAGGGACGAGTGTTATGCGGACTCCAGCAATGGATAAGGGGTAACCTTTCCCTTTCACGTTCAAATTCTGAATTTGGGCGGGAAAATATAAACACATTCCTGGCAGTTTTGGTGATCGTGATTTGAAGGAGTTTGAGGTCGACTAAACCTCTGATTTTCATAGGGTAGACTCCTTATGTGTCTAGGAATCTAACATGGGTGTTGAAATCGATTAAACTGGGCTCAATCGACGGATTTTTATCTCAACAGCAAAACATGGAAAGTCACGTGTGTGACCGATTTTAGGAAATTTTAAAGAGATTAAAGTGCTATAAACCTTCCCAAAGATTGGTATCTATCTAAGGAAGAGTTTAGAATCAAAAGGAAAGCTCAGAAACGCGTAGAAATTCTAAAACAAGAAATTGCCGCAACTTTGCCGTGAAGAGAAAGGAAGAGATTTTGGAAGATTTTGGAGAGATTTAATCGCTCTTTTTGATATAAATAGATTGGTTGGGTCATATAGAAGGGGTGTCGAAAGTTTGGGGACTGAAGGAGGGTTGAGGAGTGAGAAATCAAGACGAACAACAGGCTTCCTGCTGCTGTTTTCTGCTGGTGCAGGGAAGAAGGAGATGAAGAACATTGACCCACACGGAACAGTCGCAAATAAGTATCATTCTTCAACAGCAGAAAAATGTTATCGTTTATAAACAACACTTCATTGTAACGGTGATTTCTGTAACGCCAGAAAAGCGTTGCAGATTCGCTGTATTATTATTTTCCTTCAATAAAAACACCTTTTGAGCCATGTTTCTATCTTTTGAGCATGTTTTCACCATGAGGAGCTAAACCCCTTAGCCGAGGCAACGGAGGAAGCCATTGTTCCATGAAAAGTGGTATATTTCTATTTTAATTATTTTTGCAATCTTTTACATGATTATTTGCATAGAACTAATATTGGAAAATTGATTTTTATTGAGTGATTGTGATTTGTTTTGATGGAGAATGCTTAGTTTTAAACTTTTGATGTTTCATGCTTGATGTTTACAATTGTTACTTCAAAAATCTATTAGAGGCAATAAATTAGAATCACTTTAAAAGCAAAGAATTGCATGAATATTGATTAGATTGAATCACTTAATTGGTTAATGGTGGAATCCAAAGTCTCGGTGTCTTTTTTTATAATTTTGATACAACTTTATTTGAGTTAGCAAGTTTAATTTAAGTCTAAAAAATCCTTCACAAGTTCGAGAAACGAATCTCTTTTTACCACTATCTACAAAACACATCACCCATTCAAGCCTATCAAAGGCTTTCGAAAGATCTAACTTTAAGGCCATATGACCATTTTTCCTTTTACTAGTTTTCATAGTGTGTAATATTTCATGTGCAATGACTATATTATCCGTAATATGTCTTTTTGGGATAATGCTGATTGGTTCTGCGAGATTAGATTGTCAAGTAAAGGTTTTATCCTATTAGCTATAATCTTAGAAATAATTTTGTAGAGAGCATTACTTAAACTGATTGGCCTAAATTCACTTGAGTTTTTTGGGTTCTTTGTTTTAGGGATCAAGGAGATAAACGTATGGTTTATATTCTGATTAAAGTTTTTATCTTTGAAAACATTTTGTACCCACAACACAATATCATCTTTTAAGAGGTCCCAATGTTGCAGATAGAATCCCGGGGAAACCATCAGGACCTGGTGCACCCCAAGCATTCATCATAAAAAGAGCTTCTTTAATCTCTAATTCACTAGGTATTTCTCTAAGTTTCATATTATCCTCTTCACTAATGACAGGCTGTATAATCTCCTTAAAAATAGGATCAATATCCTTATTACTAGTTTGATCCATATTTTTAAAATGATTAGTTAATAGGGAGCTAAGATGATCTTGTCCTTCTATCCATAATCCTGTACTGTCTCTAAGGGCATAAATACTATTAAATCTCTTCTTATCAGAAGCTTGTTGATGAAAGAATCTCGTATTGTTATCATTTTCTTTAACCCATTTTTCTTTAACATGCTGACCCCAATATTTTTTTTCCATTTCATACCATGAACCGAGTTCATTTTGAAGATAATCTAGTTTTTGTTTAACTTCTGAATCATATGGTTTTCTTGATTCTTCTTCAATATTAGATAAGATTGTAGAGTTATTTTTGAATATATTACCAAAGTCAGACTTATTCCAGACTCTAAGATCATACTCTATATTTTTGAGAGTTTTTAATAAGTTGTTATTTTTATCTTTGCTAGTCATAATAGTTTTACTAATAACATCATTATAATTTTTGTGCTCCATCCAGCACCTCATATACCTATAGGGTTTAAAGCATTTATTATTAATAGGTATTGTTTCTAAAATGATGGGAGCATGGTCTGAAGCTACTCTAGTAAGATGTTTATTTATATATTTCGGAAACAACTCAAGCCATTTATGGTTGACAAAGACTATCAATTCTTTCTTGAATATTTTGGTCTCCTACTCTTCTATTAGTCCATGTAAAGGGGAGACCAGTGAAGTTTAAATCAACTAATCCTAGAGATTGTATACAGTGAAAAACATAGGCAAAACTACTGGTAGAAGGGTTATTTCCTCCCTCTTTTTCATCTTTATGCATAATAAAGTTCATGTCACCTACAATGGCCCATGGGATATCTAATTCACTAATATTAGTAATAAAATTCCATTGCTCATTTCTTAAGTTGTTGTCTAAGGCACCATAAATAAAAGAAATATTCATGCTAAAATTAGCTTTGATGATCTGGAAATGAAAAACATAATTCTTAAAAGATAAGAGTTTAACTGAAACATCCTAATTCCAAGCAACAACAAATCCTCCTGATCTACCTATAGAGGGCATGATTAACCAATCTTTTAATTCCATTTTTTAAAGATCTTCTCTACTATATGTAATCCTACTTTGGTCTCAGACAAAAAGATAACATCCAAGTTATTAGATTTATTTAAGTAGTTCAGATGGTCTTGTTTTAACTGTGACTTAATGCCTTGTAAGTTCCAGGATAAAACCTTAAATTCATATCCCCTAGCATTTTCATCAATAGTGGCATATCTAACTAGAAGACGACATTGGAGTGGGAACATGGAAGTGTACAAATTATTAAAGAAGATAATAATGAATCTAAAGCAGATGTACAACCAATCAATCAGAGTGGGATGAATGTAATATTTCATTTGCTGATCATGTTTCCTAAAAAATTTGCTCTGCGAATACCAGGATAAAAACTTAAGTTCATGCTCATAGTACCTTTCAATCATATCCTTATGTAGAATGAGAAATAAGAGAATTAAGAGAAATAAGAAATTTTTAAAGAGATGGGCTAATATTTTTATGCAGCAAAAGTTTTTTGCACCTAAATAGTTAAAGTTTAAGATTAGAGGTTTAGCATGGTATGAGCAATGTGTGATATTATTTTATTTTATTTTTATAAAGATAAGTTTGTTGAACAAATACCTTATTTTGAGCAGTAGTAGAAAGACAGTTAGAGCTTTCCTCAGCTTTTTCCATGTCAGAGTCAGTTTCTTTTCCTATGCTTTCAGGAAGGAAGACAACCCAATTAATAATGTTTTCCTTATCAGCACATGCAAAATCATCAATCTCTTCTCTGTTAAGTTCAGTGTCTCCAGCTAAATTAATTAAAGCTTCACCCATTCTTTTTCTATTATGCCCTGGAGACTGCTCTTGAAGGACTTCTTCTGTTATAATAATTGGAATATTGCTTTCCTATTTTTCCACTTCAACCCAATTCTAATTAGCTTTTTCTTTATCCTCAACATCATTTATTATGATGCTACTTCTTCTTCCCAAGATAGAATATTGGCTTAGCACTCTGAACCACTCTGATTGCTTCTTTTTCTGGTTTTATTCTCTAAAATTGTTTTTTTTGGTACTAGTTGTTCCATCATCTATTACTTCCTTACCTTATAGAGCTTTCTTCAGATCATCAGTTGTTATTTCCCTCCTATCTCCAATAATTCCTACTGCTTTTCCTTTTTCATGATTTACACTGTTTAAGTAGGTAACATCATTTCCACCACAACTCTCTTCAGTGTTTTCTTCTATGTTGATTCTTCTTCTTTTGCTTCCTCTGTTCAGGTAATCTACTCTATCTATTTCACTATCATAGATTCTGAGACCAGCAGCAACATTTGTTATCTTAGCAACATTTTCATTACCTTGAGCAGCATCTTGTGAAGTGTTTCCAATCTCAACTGTTCTGTTTTCTTCTTCTCCATAAACAAAGATCTTGGGGAAATTTATTTTATAATCATTATACCTTGCTCTGCACTTTTCTTCTGAATGATCTGCATCTACAAACCAACAGTCTCTGCATGTACCATGTGGGATCTCTAGAAAAAAGATCTTCATCTTTATGGTTTCTCTGTCATTTCCTTCAATGATGATTATCTTTATCTGATGAACTAGAGCTTTTGTTATATCTACCAGGACATGAGCTTTGTACTCTCCATTAGAATTCAGTGGACCAAGCAGATTAAGAACTCTTCCAACCTTTTCCGCCACTATTTCAGCTACATAACCCCTTTCTACCAAGTCACTTCTGAGGTCAAATTTGATCCAGTAGTCTTGAGTATTAAAATCTATATCTTTTATTTTTGTATCTCCACTCCAATGGTGCATTGTGAGTAATTTTCCTTGAACTCTATTTGGGATAGAGTATATTGCAGATGAAAAGTCTCCAGCATTAGAGAATCTAATTATAAAGACTCTAGGATCTGCTGTATTCTTAATAATAATCCTGCCAGTTGGTGACCATGACATATTTAGATCATATGCCATTTCACCCACTCTTAAACCTCTAGGATTATCCTTCTTTTTTATTTCTTTGAACAACTTAACAACCACGCTAGGAAATTTATTCTGCTCAATCTAGATAGTAGCAAACCTAAGAAATTCAAGGTAACTTCTAAATGAATCAGAAAGTGGGTTTTCTTGATCTTCTATAAAGCTTGTGAGATGAGCTATATAGTTATCAGTTGGTATATCGGACATTTTGTGAGTGTTTTGAGAAGACCAGCCAGAATAATTTTGTTGAAATGCAGAGAAATGTTTTTCAGTAGAAAACTTATGTTTTTTTTCTTTTGAAAGTGTTGTGAATAAAATGAGTTTCAGATGGCTTTTTAAGGAAGCTCTTATTGCATGCAAATAGTGAAATAGTGTTTCTGAAATATGTTGCCACTTGTAGAGAAGAAACGTTATTAACAATGTTGCAAGAAACACAAGTTCTGACATTGAAACAGAAGATGACATACTCCTCCCTTCTTCCATACGCAATCTTTCTTTTGAAAGAAGTACTGACTATAATGATTGTTATCTTTGCATCATGCTTACAATTTGTCTTCACCTGATTGTCTCTTAATAAAAAATTAAGTTGCTTACTTGCAAATGGGGAAAAAACACCGCCATGAGAAAAAGCTGTCCAAGAGAACTATGCCCGATCAGTGAATATTCACTACACCATATTTGCAGATAAGTAACAAAAATTTGCAACAGCTTAAGATCCGCGAATTCGCAACTAAATTCACAACTGCTCACAAATTCACAACTGTTGATTTCAGTTGAGAAATTTGTAACTGTAGAAAGCAGTTGCGAATTTTTTAACGGTGTTGCAATTCGCAACAGCTTACCATAACATATGTGTGTCCTGCTTGTGTGCAAGGTAACACCAATATTGTACGTGTGCGAACCGGCTGCGTGGGTGGGAACACTAGTCTTATTTTTTAGCCCAAATATGTAAAATGGTTTTACATGAGAAAGATTATTCCACCCTTTTTCCTTGTCATATATCCAAAATCCAACCCCAACTTATCTTCTTCTTTATCGACCAGGAGCAGCGCGCCTCCATCTCTCTCTCTCTCTCTCTCATTTCGCCTCATCTCTATTTTCTTCATCAGCATAAACGAAATCGAAGATCCATCGAAAAAATCCATCAATAACATCAGCTCTTCTCTATTCTCTTCATCAACACGAGCTGAAAACGAATATTCATCACCTCTTCTCTATTCTCATCATCAACAAAATCCATCAGCAGGATCAGTTCTTGAGATTTGTTGTAAATTGATGAAGAATAGTGAATGAGGATCACCAACAATATTCGAGAGTAATTTTGTGTTGTCTAAAGCAATTAGTAATTGTACCGAAACTCAAGATTATATCTCTTCGTTGGTATGTGGTTGGTAAGGGAAACCCTAATTTTCTGTTTTGCTTTGATTTTTGCTGGTGGTGGTGTGGATTTTAGGGATTTATCAAATGGGAGATCTTTTTTGATTGAATCTGTTGTGAGATTTATGGTTCAATTGATTATTTTTTGCAGCTGTTAATTCCAGAAATTTATATAAATGGGTGTGTATACTTATCTCAGCAATGGATTTACTTACTTGAGTAAGTAAATGAAGTTTTACCCCTGGTACGCTTGTACGGGCTCGTGAGATTGATGCTGAACTGTAAGATCACATAACATCTGTGTTCTGATAACAACAAATGTCTGGACTTGGGGGACTGATGCTCAACAGGTAAGTTCTTTCAGTACGGTTTCTCTTAATCTGATTGCCATTTTTGTCTTCCATTTGGATTCATATATTTTTCATCATCAATAATACAACTTTGTTACATCTACTGGATTAGGTTGATACTGGTTCTGTCCGACACCAAATTTAAAGTTACAGGAGAATTAAATTTGGGTTTCAGAGGGTGTTCTCGGGTTAATTTCAATAGTGGTATAGAAGTTGATTAATCTAAACACCAAACCTGCAGTTTGAGGTATATAGAAATAGCAGTTCAGCAACTACGTATATTTCAGTTTTTTTATACTACAATTTTTGATGAACACATCTTTTGTTTGCTTAAGCTATTTTGGGTATGGATGTTATCTGCCTAGTAAAATCTGGGATGGGAAAAAACTGTTGTCTTTGTCCTCGCGACATTGAAGCAAATTGAGCCTGTCGCTGGACAAGTTGCTTCTCTGATTGTGTCAATAATCAGTTTATTGCCTATAAGTTTATTTTTCTCAAAAGTTACCTCAC
Source organism: Papaver atlanticum (assembly GCA_023531105.1). Lineage (NCBI taxonomy): Eukaryota > Viridiplantae > Streptophyta > Magnoliopsida > Ranunculales > Papaveraceae > Papaver > Papaver atlanticum. Next base: position 5,891,898 of record JAJJMB010010315.1, on the reverse strand, counting down.
TTTTCTGTAAATTGTGTAGACACGCAAAAAGGTGTACATGAGATCTTCAAGATGACTCATGATAAACAAGTCTTGATGTTTTCAGCCACACTCAGCAAGGAAATTTGTCCAGTCTGCAGGAAATTCATGCAAGATGTAATGTCCTGTGGCCAGTACCCCTCAATTTCTGAAGTTGCCTTTTGAGACCAGTTCTTTGTAGTAAATTATATCAGAAGACAGGAAAGGTCTCGAATATCTTTAGCAGTGCACTCTACTTCATGCATTGTATTCTGGGTAGCTTCTCGAATGGTGCTGAGTGTAAGTTGGTACTGATGTGCTTTGTTGTTTCAAGGTCAATGACTCTGTGGTGCTGTAGCAGAGGCAGGGGGACATGATGTTGCTGGCGGTTATTAGTGGACTCTACTTCATGATTATGCATTAATAAAAACTGCTTTTGTCATGCAAGGATCAGATGTGAGTCTAATAAATCCTGTACTTGTTGTCTAGCATTTGTTTGAATCAATTTTGTAGTTGGTACATCGTGTAGCTTCCTCAGTTGGACAAAATTATAACTATTTTGTGTGATTTTTATGAGATCCTTCAAATTTTTGCAGGCTATTAGTTGCTAGCAATCCATTATAAGGATTCTTGTAGAGCAAACAAGACAAGATGAGATGTGTTTTCTACTATGCCTCTGGGTTGGTAATTTTCATTATTTCTACTTTGATTAACTATTAGTGGGTATGTGAGCTAGCGTCTAAATGACATATGTGGTGCTCAAAGAACTGATCCCTGTTCTCTTTGTTTATTCTTTGCCAGGTCTCAAGGGATTGGTAGCTTCAATCGTATTTGATCCCAATTCCCATGTCCTCAGGCCTTGGTCTTGGTGCTGGCTTTTCTGGAATAAATCTTGTCAGTGTAAGTTAAGACTATTAGAGTCAAAATGAATGATGGCTTTGATTGATTTTATGAGAATTGTTTCTGGCGTTCTCTTTTAGATATCAATATGTTTGAAGATTTAGTAGAGAAAGTAGAGTGTAGATGTCAAAATGTACTCTTGGATCTCTACATCTTTTTAACTCAGGAAGTAACTCCGGATGCACAATGTGGAGTTCTTGAGTGTCTCTGGATCCAAACCCTTGATAGAGGTGATTGACCTTGTCTTGACTCCATTCTTGAAATTGTTGTGCATCTGAATCCGATGGGTGTATATAATTAGAAGTTCTTGTTGTGAATATTGTGATCCTTTCTAATTTATCAGTATAACTGGATAAGAATCAAGCTTTCCATACCTTGATAATGACTGCTCCATTTGATACTTTTGAATTCTTTTGTTCTGCATATGAAAGTGAGAGATGGTCTTAAGTTCTGCTATGAGGAAATGTCTGCTGATCCAAAGTTATAATGTTGCTAATACTGCTTACATCATTCTCTTTTTCTACATAGATTGTGGTTTAAGACGAACCTTGCTTTTTTCTGGATGCAGCACAATTGTTACATTGTTACGACATAACCTTAGCGTGCATTCCATGGAGGCTTCAAGACAAGTAGTGGGGACTGGGGAGTGAATCTAAGATTGCTTAAGTATATTTGGAGGGTGCAATGTGGTGATGATGCGCAACAAGTGAGAGTAAGGAAGATTTGCAATGGTTAATTTGGAAATAATGAAAGTAATCTAAAACATAGAAATCTACATGATTGAACTTGTGCAATGTTTAATTTAGATATGATGAAAGCTTACGGAAATATAGGTATTTAGAAGAATTGAACTTTCCATGCTGTATAATTTTAGTAAGACTAGTTTTTGCATTCTTGTATATGTAAAGTTCTGTTTATGTAGTGTTTTTGCCTGAATTTGGCCTGGAAATGTTGCAGGGAACTCTTGACCAGGTCAAATGACGATTGACTTGACTTTTTCTTTTATGTTGCAAAAAATTTAGCAACGTATATCAGCTGTTACTAAATTTTGAACAAGAATAACAAAAGCCGGTCCGGCTATCTGGAGCCGTTCTAAGATTTTTTGGTTCCTAATTTCGCAACGGCTACGGGACAGTTGAGAAATGTTAACTTCGCAACTGCTTGAAGCTGTTGCGAAGAAAATATAGCAACAACCATCATCTGTTTCAACAGATGGAACCGTTGCGAAGTCGAGGATAAAACAGTTGGGTTAACCGAAAACTGTTGCGAATTTTTTTCCGCAAGGGCTTAAGAGCTGTTGTGAAAAAATGCAACCCCACGTTTCGCAACAGCTGGATGCTGTTGCAAGACATGTTTGCAACTGCAGGGGGCCGTTACTAAACCCCCAAAATAGTGTAGTGATTTTTTACTAATTCATGGAATTCAGCTGAGAATCAGCCACGAAACGGAGTAATAAAATAAAATGATTATCTATTACTAATCCATGGAATCCAGCTGAGGGTCAGCCATGGAACAGAGTAATGAGATAAAATGGTTATCTATTGCTAGTCCATGGAATCCAGCTGAGGATCAGCCATGAAACGGAGTAATGAAATAAATAGATTATCTTATAGGAATTCAATTGATGAATGACACGCTAAAAATTAACCTATTTGCAGAATCGAGATATGAGATAATTGAAGCATCATATTCGTTCTGAGGGGGGTATATAGTCAGGGAACAACGAATAGAGTGACGTCCTGAAGGTGTTAGGCTCTAAACTAGCATGTAATACGTCTAGGAGCAACCCAATCATTAAGAGATTCTATACACGGTCTCTCTACGTAGTCAGGGAACAACGAGCAGCGTTACGTCCTGAAGGCGTTAGGCTCTATACTAGCATGCAATATGTCTAGGAGCCGCCCAATCATTTTGATTCTATGTAGAGGTAATGATGAAATGCATAAAGCATCGAAAGCTCAGCTGAGAGGACTTTCGAGAAACATATTCGTCATAGCTCTGAGAGGAAGTTCGCCCAGTCAGAGATCGTGAAATGATTCACGGATCATAAAATATGAATTGTCACATACATTTCTGAAGCCGGGCCAGAAACATGCAGTATCATAATTTTACAATTTTAGCCCTTGTCGAAAATCCACCATCAACACGGCTGAAATGTACGCAGACAGTGATTAAGTTTAACTCCTTCCTTCGGTATTAGAAGCACCAGTTCTTGGAGGTATTTTCTGCCATGGTTGATTGCTGAGAAGGGAAGAGTTTACTGTCGTGGTGTGTTTTCCATTTGCCTTCAACAACAACTGCAACAACAGATTTTGGGGATCTCTGGTTTGAGCTGAAACTGGCTCGAAGAAAATGAATAACAATGATGTATTTGTCTGTCGGTAGCAAGACTTCGAACTGATGCCGTAGAAGGTGCTTTGGCTGAACTGACGGACCGAGGAATGATGTCCATTGTTGGTACTTTTAACGGAGTTGGGAGATGGACTGTTTTGGGTAGTTCTGAGAAGTAAAGAATATGAATGAAGATGGACATTCATTGAAAGCTACCACAAAAGCAGACTTGGCTGTGATTTCAGATAGAAGTTGGGGAGTCAAGTTGAACAGAGAATAGAAAGAGGTAATAATGACGCTGAGATTGATTGGTGTCGAGATGGATCATCTCAATGGAACTGCGGATTGAAAGGCTACATTTTGCTCGTGTGTGAGTTGTAGATGGATGGTGAAGGAAGGTGGTCAGTCAGACGGAGTAGGAGTTAGATGGTCAGGAAACAATAGGTGGCTGAGTTGGTTGCAGTCGTTGCCTAGACGGATGAAGACAGAAACTGGTGGTGTTGGTTTGTATGGTGTTGTTATACGGTGGCCAGAGAACTGAAATTTATGTCTGGTCAGTTTTGGAAAGTTTTTGGATGTGGGCTGAGTCTAGAATACGGTGGTGGAGTGGGCCTTGGAAGAATTGCTAGGTCTTATATCGGACTTGCAGCAACACCTATATAACTCAACAGAGACGTACTGAATAGGGAGGCGCGACTGAGATTTCTTTGAAGGTTGGTGACAGAAACCTTAGAAGAAAAGGAGGCGGCCGCATAGGTGTTTTGGAGCATAAGAAAAGTAGACGACGAAGACGACTTTGGTTTGATCGTTTTTCTTTTGATTATTATTTTTATGGGTTTAAGAAATCCATTTCTATGTATTGCTAGATTATATAACTAGGGTTTATGGATAAAAACTACTTCGAGCATTAGACTGATTGAATTGTTTTGGAATTATTTTGGTATTAGGTTATGGAAAATGAATCGTAAATTCTTTAATTATGTTTATTTATTCTATTAGAACATATGTTGTTGCTCCACCGGCTTTGTATGATACAGAAGCCTAAATGCGTAAATGTGTTTGGTTTTGAAATTTTATTTGTTAGCATTTGATAATTCATACTTAGATTAAATAATTTGATGGGTTATTCTTAGACGACGCAAGTAATGATTGTGAACCTATAAATAATTTTTCAATAATTCTCTTGTCATTAGAATTGCCATGCTTAGGAAATTTTGATGGGCTATACTTAGGAGATGCGAGTTTATGATCGAAAATTATATCAATAATTGGTGTTGCAATAGAACAGAGATATATACATAATTGGAATTTGAATTATTTTCGGTGCAAAATTTTAAATAGCAGTGGAATCCATTGACCCTGGTTACCGACTCTTTCTCATTGCATTTAATTAGTTCTTTTTATTTTCATTTTTTTAATTTATTAATTCTAAAAATCCCAAAATATAATTTCTGGATAGTCGATTAGGAATATTGGTTACGGTATTTCCACTGCTCCCTGTGGGTTCGACCCGTATTTGCCTCTGTCTACTAGTTAGACGCCGTGCGATTGCGGTTATTATATATAGGGTTTTCCTAAATCATATCAATTATGTTCATGAATTGGTTCCTATATAAGTTGAAAAGACGAGGGTACCCAAATATATCTGAATCTAAAACTTTTCCACCTATAAGTCCTTTTTCCGAAAGTGATTATCTATGGACTGAGTCGAGACAATACAGTGAATCGGTTCACACTTCGTGTGATAGTCTATGAATACGAGATCGAGACAATACGACAACAAGATAACTTGTGTGATTGACTATGGATGCAAGATCGAGACAATACAACAACAAAGTATGATTACTTGATAATAGGTTCGGACTTAACCAAACACTATAGGATTGCTATCAAGTAATTAGGAATTGACGTTTGCGTATTTTACTTCTAATTATATTAAAACAATTATAATTGCGGAAATAGAAAAGTAAAAGATACAGCAAGATTTTGTTAACGAGGAAACCGCAAATGCAGAAAAACCCCGAAACCTTGTCCAGAATTTAATACTCTCAGAATTAAGCCGCTATACAAAATCTAAACCAACTTCGTACAGTTGAGACCAAGCAACTAAACCTATAGTTCACCTAGTTCCCCCAGTATCCCTGCGCCTCAAACTTGTAATAAGTCACACACTTGGAACAATTTCTTTGGTTCGTATTCCAAACAGTAAAGGAACAACAAATCTGTTCGGTAAAAACTCTTTTCAAACAACGTATATGAGTTTGACAAAAGGCTCTTCCATTTATCCCAATAAACTCCTTTGTCGGGTTCTTAGATCAATCACTTCAACAACTACCAAAGTAATTGTTTAGACTATGCAATCAATACTTTTAATCACAAAGAATTGTATTGATGCCGATCTACACAACTAATCAATCCAATCTATCAAAAGATAAACCGATTATAGTTTGATCCCCAGCCGATCAAGTTTTGTGCACACCAAAGATTATGAACTCAAATAAGAAATATTCATTGTCTTCAAATCTTCTTAAATCTTTAATAAACACCTGCACAAAAACAACTTGAATCTCTTGTGATCAATCACACACAGAATGGAGTCTGTTAACAATGGATTATCACAAAACGTCTTTAGATCTACAAACAGTTCTAAAGATCCTCGTCATCACTTCGATCTAGTTTGAGTGAATCTTATATCAGAAGAGAAGATTCTCAAGCATAAACAAACTAGGCTCAATCAAAGTTCAACAACCGTTAGTCAATCATATCAATCGAAAACTAATAATAAACTGCAATTATCTAGTTTCCCACCAACGGTACTCGTTGAGCTTCTCAATCCCAGAGAAGTCTTTAAAATGAGCGGTCGTAAGAGATTTCGCCTAATTAGGTTATTTTCCTCTCCGAATAGACGGCTCCACCAGTAACAACACAGCTAGGTAGTTTTGCTGGCTCTGAGGATTAGTTTGCTCGAAATGCAAACTTCAATATTTATAGATCAAGGAAGTTTGGACACCAAGGAATTTCCAAAACCGAATATTCTCAAAGATATGCAATAAAGTCCAAATCTGTTTTCATAATTCCTGGAAATGCACTGTCCAAATATTGACTGAAATCTCAGTAGAAAATCTCCAATTAGTAAATGCACATTACCAATTTTTATTTTCTAAATATATGCATTTAATTGCTGGAAATTAAAAGCATATAAAACTAAAAACCTTAAATAAAAGATTCTCAATTTATTTCGATCCGGGATTCTCCTTTAGTTATTAAGGAATATCTTTGAACAATAAAAGATAAGAATTACTGCACATGTTAAAAGTATGTCGACATCTTTACTTTGTAAATCCTTTTTCATATTTACAATCTTGGAACCGATTTGCCACACTTCCAAACAAGTTTAGAATTGGTTCATCTGACATCCAAGAACTATGTGATTGATTATCCTATCAAATCACCAATCATGGGTTTAACGGTTCTACCAAAACAAGTTTCGATTCTACCTCCATGTGGGTACTAGGATCAATCACACTAGTTACCAAAAGTTGGTTGACTAGGTACTAGGATCGGTTACCACATATTTATGGTATTTAACTTGTAATTGGTTGCACAAGTCATAGGATCGGTTACCAATTACTAAGACTTGTTGCACTTCTTACAAGGATCGATTCCACATACTTGTGATTGGTTGCACCTCTTACTAGGATCGGTTTCCCAATGTCTAGAGTTGGTCATACCAATTACAACATATCGATCATACCATCTCAGGTGATTACTTAAGATCGATTTCACTAATAAAAGTCATACCAATACAAAAGTCAAGCATTGTCAATAGTTTTATCAAGATACATAAACAAGTTATGAGCGGTTATACTAAACATAAATATTGGTAATCCAAAGATTTGCAATGAATAACAATACCAATAAGCCTAGCGATTTCCCTTTCGATTCACAAAACAAGTTTATAAATTGTACTTCCTTTAAACTAATGTAAAAACAGTGTTTCCTAGGAAAAAAAATTCACCCATACCCATACATAATCACAATAGCATTCATACGATTATGTCGATGTCTTATATACGAAGTTCAAAAGATAGAAGTTATACTTCGTATTGTAATTCCTTAATACTATGTCTAACTAGAGTATAATCATTCACAGCTTTGCAGTTATGTTTTCAATATGCACGACTTGAAAGATACGTTAGGAATGAAACATTTCAAGTCAAATATTACTAACCTCAAGAGGAAGGATGATGTCGTCGTTGTAGATATTTACTTCTTCACATTCTTCAAGTCTTCACGTAATACTTGTAAGTCTCATATCCTAGTAACTTTCTAGCTAACCTATACGAAGTTGACTCTAGTAAATAATCAAGCGACTCTTTAAATGAGTTGTGATTCACTAAAATATGACAACCAAACTTGACATACCAACGCTTGGTGGGTTCAACCGAGTTATGCTCTAACATAAGTACTTTGTACAACTACAAAGCAAACAGAATATGTTTCAATTTGTTCATGGATATTTCTATGAGATAGTCAACAATTAAACAACTCTCTTAAAGAACATTTAGATTCATTTGATTATCTATCATGATTGATTGATCATCATATTTGAAAAAGCGGGGTCTAACAACGACCCCAATATTTTATTAGGAAATCTATATGGACTAACTCCAATATAATACCAAGAGAATCAACTAGACAGTCAGACTCAATCAAGGAAAAATATCCAAGAGTTATATCTCTTTCTCAAATCAATCAACAAATCAACATGATGAAATCCGTGAACTGATTGGTATGAGAATAACTTGGATGGTATCAAAAAATAATGTCCAAGCGTCAATCAATTTCTATCCAACAACCAAAGGTCGGATTTACCAATTTATTGAACTACGTACAACCTGTGATATTTCAATTATATAAAAATATAATGCGGAAAGAAATAACACAGACACCATAAATTTTGTTAACGAGGAAACCGTAAATGCAGAAAAACCCCGGGACCTAGTCCAGATTTGAGCACCATACTGTATTAAGCCGCTACAGACACTAGTTTACTACAAGTTAACTTCGGACTGGAATGTAGTTGATCCCTAACCAAGTCTCACACCGATTAAGGTACAGTCACGTTCCTTACGTCTCTGAATCCCAGCAGGACTCTTCACACTTGATTCCCTTAGCTGATCTCACCCACAACTAAGAGTTGCTACGACCCAAAGTCGAAGAATTATAAAAAAATCTGTCTCCCACAGATAAGTCTATTCTGATAAATAAATCTGTCTTCCACAGAAATATCTACGAAGTTTTTGTTCCGTCTTTTGATAAATCTAGGTGAACAGGAACCAATTGATAATCCGGTCTTATATTCCCGAAGAACATCCTAGAAATATCAATCACCTCACAATAACTTAACTATATGGTAGTAGAAGAAGTTATTGTGGAATCACAAAGAATGAGACGAAGAGATTTGTGATTGCTTTTTATATCTTACATATCGGAGATAAATCTCGAGCAAATCTTAGAGAATATAGTACTCAATACGATAGAACAAGCAAGATCAGAACACGCAACTACAGAGAAAATAGTTGGGTCTGGCTTCACGAATCCCAAATGAAATCTTCAAGTCGTTAACCTATAATGGTTTTGGAAAAACCTAGGTTAAAGGAGAATCGACTCTAGTCGCAACTAGGACACAAGAAAGTGCCGGGATTAGGTTTTCCAGTTGCTAGAGTTATCCCTTATATAGTCTTTCAAATCAAGGTTTGCTTTCAATCAAATCTAAAATAGCTTAGTAACGAAGTATTCAATATTCTCCTTTTGATGAAAACCTGATTTAAGATGCAAGCTAAGTTTGCTTAAAACCAAAGCAATATCTCTCCACGTTAGATGGTCTTAGCTTGTTACACACAAATGAAATATACCTTTATTTGGATATGGGTAACCGTACCTAAACGTGTATATTGAGTTGGCTCAATAACAATTAACCGAAGTTATCCATATGAACACTTTTGTCCTAACCACATTTATCTAACAATTCTAAATCAAATATGGTGATCAATCAAACATGAAAGATAATCAAATGAATCTAATTGTTTTACTCATAGAGTTGTTAAATTTTATATATCTCATAGAAGTATATAAGAACAAATTGAAACAAAATCGGATTGATTCGTAATCGTACAAAGTACTTATACCGAAATCAATTCATGAACATTAATCCACGGTTCACAAAGATTGCATTCCTTAATTTATTAATATATTTTTTTCATGAGTATGAAAACTTACTTGAACGATTTTAGAAATTAACCAACTAAGTTTGCAAACTGGTACGCAAACTATAGTTCCGGACTTTGGTCTTGTCCAGCAGTTTGCATACTACTGTCCCGGACCTCAACTCAGGTAGAACTTTTCGCATACTGGTATGCAAGCTTGGTTCCCGGACTTTTCAGTTAAATCCGTTCGCATACTGGTATGCAAACAAGGTTTCCGGATCTGAATCATACCACAATAGTTTGCATACTGGTATGCATACTGTGTTTGCTCTAAACTCCCATTTCAATCATTGAAACATCCTTATAAGACGACAATGGCTGCCTCACACATACAATTAGCTTATAAGTAATTTTTAAGTGATCGAATGATCAATACGAAACTTTCCGGGTTGATATCAAATGATTGTCTCACACAAATCATGTAAGATGTTTCAAGGCAATTTTCACATGATCATCTTTTGACTTATTGTGTAGTTTCCAACAAGTAAATTGGTTCCAACTAAACTTGTCAAGAATAATGATGAACGTAGCTAAAGCAAAATGCTTCCAACACATATTTCGAGAAATAGATAAGCGAGATAAACTCGGCTCAAAATATCAGATGTATATAATATAAAAGTCTATATAGCTATACAACTTAGTCTCAATAGGAGATAGAATAAAATAGACTTCTGAGTGATAGATAAGTTTTAGTCTCCATATACCTTTTGTTGATGAAGTTCCTCCAAGCTCTCCTCTTTAGATCTTCGTCTTCAATCGATGAACGACGTGAAATCTAAAGCTCAACTACACATTCTATCCTAATCCGAGACATAGCTGTAAGTAGACTAGAAATCAAGACTTATAGTTTTGATCACCTAAACTTGACAAACAAGCTTGAGATAGCAACGCTTACGAGTTCGACCGAGCAGTGCTCTAACACTAGTAACTAGTAAGTCTAGGTTTTGGCGGAATTTTAGAGAGAGAATTAAAAGACTTAACAATTTATCTCATCTCCTTATAAGGAATGATTATTTATGCCTCCTCCATTGGTGCCTTAAAATGCTACAAAAGAAGATGGGAAGTTGGAACTCGGAGAGTCGGAGATCCTCGTTCATCATTTATGGGTTAAAAAAGAAAGGACAGAAAGAGAAATGTTACATACACTTACATTATTGTTTTACATGTGTATTTAATATTTAACGTGCAAAATAAGCCTATCACTTTGTAGTTTTGTTAGAGCACTGCTCGGTCGAACTCGCAAGCGTTGTTATCTCAAGCTTGTTGTCAAGTTTAATTTCCTAAACTATAAGTTTTGATTTCTAGTCTACTTATAGCTAAGTCTCAGATTAGGATATAAAGTGTAGTTGAGCATTAGACTTCACGGTATTCATCGATTGAAGACGAAGAACTACTAAGGGGAGATTGTGGTAATTCATCAACAAAAGGTATGTGGAGACTTGAACTCATATATCACCCAAAAGTCTATCTACTCTATCTCCTATTTGAGACAAAAGTCGTATAGCTATATAGACTTCGATTATACACATTTGATATTTCGAGCTGAGTTTAACTAGCTTACATATTTCTCGAAATATGTGTTGGTAAGCTTTCGCTTTAGCCAAGTTAGTCTTATATTCTTGACGAAAGTCAAAATATGATCATGTGAAAATCGCCTGGTAACATCTTACATGATTTGTGCGAGACAGTCATTTGATGTAGACTCGGAATGTTTCGTATTGATCATTTGATCACTTGAAATTGCTTTGAAGCTAAAAGTTTGTATGAGACAGCTATTATCGTCTTCAGAAAATGTTTCAATGATAGAAATGGGAGTTTAGAACTATTAACCATGATTGGATATAACACAGTATGCGTACTTTTATGCTAACTGTTGCAAGTTATTCCAAGTCCGGGAACCATGGTATGCATACCCGTATGCATACTGATTGGTTTAATGGAAGTCCGGGAACTTAGTATGCATACAGGTATGCGTACTGGCATGAGCTTCAAGTTCTGGGATTTAACTGAGTTTGGAAGGTATGCGTACCCGTTCGCATACTAGCGAACCCAAACTTAGTCCGTCCACTTAGGTATGCGTACCCGTTTGCATACTTGAGTAGGTTATGTTCTAAAATCGGTTTGTTCATGAACTAATACATTTATATATTAAGGAATGCAATCTTTTGTAAACCGTGGCTATAATGTTCATGAATTGATTCGAGTGAATTAAAATCGATTTTGCTTTAATTGTGTCTTGTGTATTTCTTATGAGAAAAAAAACAATTGAACAACTCTAGAACTAGTTTCATTTTAGTCATTTGAACTAGTTATGGTTAAGATGAACAAGGCTGATATGAAAGTGTTCATATGACTAACTTCGGTTAACTATTGTTGAGCCAACAAGGTGTACACGTTTAGGTACGTTTACTCATATCTAAATGAAGTCACTTTTCATTTGTGTGTGACAAGCTAAGTTCGATCTAACGGTTGAAAGATATTAGCTTGAGTCTAATCAGGTTTTCATCTAACGGTGAATATTGAATGCTTTGTTACCAAGGTAACATTGATTGCAAACCCTGATTTGAAGACTATATAAGGGAGAACTCTAGCAACTGGGAAACCTAATCCCCACACCTCCAATGTGATACTAGTTTCAACTAAAGTCGATTCTCCTTTAACCTTAGGTTTTTTCCAAAACCCTATAGGTTAACGACTTGAAGACTTCATTGGGATTTTGAAGCCAGACAACACTATTTTTCTGTAGTTGCCTGTTCTTGCTGTTTTCTATTGTGATTGAGTACTATCTTCTCTAATATTTTCTCGAGATTTAATCTCCGATAGGCAAGATAAAAAGTAGTCACAAACATCTTCGTCTCATCGTTTGTGATTCCACAATATCTTGTTTCGCTACCATACAATTAAGATTATTGTGAGTTGATTGATATTACTAGGTTGTTCTTCGGGAATATAAGTCTGGTGTATTAATTGGTTCCTGTTCACCTTGATTTATCAAAAGATTGAACAAAACTGGAGTCTGAAGTTAACTTGGAGTAGGCTAGTGTCTGTAGCGGCTTAATACAGTGTGGTGTTCAAATTTGGACTAGGTCCCATAGTTTTTTTGCATTTGCGGTTTCCTCGTTAACAAAATTTATGGTGTCTGTTTTATTTCTTTTCCGCATTATATTTGTTTATATAATTGAAATATCACAGCTTGTGCGTAAGTTCAATCAGTTTGTGAATCCGACCATTGGGTTGTTGATTAATTTGATTGACACTTGGATATTGGTTTTTGATATCGTCAAAGTTATTTCTTATATTCAATCGGGCTCGCAAATTCCTATTTGTTTGAGTGCAGATTGAATTGAGAAATTGAGATATAACTCTTGGATATATTTCCATTGATTGAGTCTGACTGTCTAGTTAATTCTTTTGTTCTTTTTTACGTTTCTTGAGTATTTGTCTTTTTGTTGCAGGTTTTGAATCAAAGAGGAATTGGAGACGAAAGACCTGGGGGATTAAAAGCTAGACAAAGTGAAAAGAACGGAGAAAAGACGAAGATATTTTATTTTTATTTTTAGATTTCATTTTTAGAAATTGTAAATAGGACTTTATTTTTGTAAATTTTTATTTTGAACCTTTTTATTATTATTTTTTTTATTTTTGGGACATTGGACTTTAGACTTTAATTTTTTTTAAACCCTACGGAAGGGTTATTAAATACAAAACTGTTTGCAGGGAAGGACGACGATTACGATATCGTCTCGGCCCCTCGGGTTCGCACACTGACACAGGAGTCGGTGGCCCGAGTCGACTACAACCGTTTCATCGCACGTACGGTATGGGAGGTAAGATTCTAAACACCCGCGAATCCCCTGTCAGCGGGTTTA
>JAJJMB010010315.1:5755634-5878522 GCA_023531105.1 Papaver atlanticum | reverse complement strand
GTCTTAGAGTTCGAATCATTTTTACTACAACTTCAAAATCATATCAACCGGCCACCCCCCTTCCATAAGTTGTAGTCGGCCAAGCCGCAACTTGCTTATATGGTCCCCAAATGGTCGCCCGAAAGTGGCTAGCCGCGCTACATTTTGGATTTTTAATAAATTCAACAGCATCCATTAACTTCCGTAAATCATCTCGGCCGTCCAACTTCGCTAGCCGAATTGACCGGCCTAGATCTAATTTTAGGCGACCAATAAGATGTCGCCGTGATTGCCAGCCATCACTCTCCTATAAGGACCGACCGGCCTTCCTTTGGCGCGCGTGAATGGCTCCTGGAAGCTTCTCGAAAATGGCTGGTCACGCTCCTTTTAAGACATTAAGCTCCGCGACTAACTTAAACGAGCTTTACATAACGATGCTTCATGAGCATCGATTATTTTTGAGTTGCTTGCTTAAAAGCGATGCTTTATACGCATTGGTTACAAACGATGTTTTATAAATTTCGATTTCACAAATAAATAAATTATTTGACCTAAAAAGCATTACATGCTATTTCTTGCGGAAAGTCACATGATTTGATTTGTAACATATGGCTGCCCTCCGCCTAGCTCGTGCGTGATTGGTCAAAATAACTAGGTCTTGCAAATAAGACCCACTCAGCAACCTACTGCATATTTTCCACGAAAATACTCGAGACATCAAACATGTCACAAACTGGGGATGTTCATTAGGGTATTGGTCTGGCGGTTTACAGCGTGCGGCGTGCAACACGCCCATTATGAGAAAGTGTTAGGAAAGGCGGGACAATTAGTGGCAGCAGAGAAGTAGTGGGTGTAAACTGACCCGTCTTCCCTCATTGTAAGACGTGGTTTTCAACATTTTTCATACGATCCCACTTCTCCATCACTCAACTACTCCCACTTCCTATGAGATCAGGGTGCGTGCAACTATGACTGATATAAATAGGTTTTCAACCTATTTCAACCAACAACGGTTATCAACACAAGTATCCAGAAAAAACACCAAGGACTAATAGCTTACATTCTGCAAGCCAGATCCATATTCTGATACAAGTCATAAAACAACCACACCTTCAGAGTTAACCATTCTGATATCAGCACCTTCTTCGCTTCCCTCCCTAAGATCAACCCTTCTCCTTCATTTTGTGACCGAAGCAAGACTGGAACGGCCATTTCTTGGTTTAGGCTAGAATTATACAGATTGATCTCTCTAATCTAAAGTACTCCCGTGCAGTGCTTTTTTTTACGGTTTAGATTCGTTTCTCGGCGGCACACCCAAATTTACCATTTCCAACAAAATCAGTTTTTACCCCAAAATAACTAGCGACCACAGTAGGAGATTAATCTCTTGGTTGAAATAATCAATTTTCACAAAGATGGTTGGTCTTAGGAAAAATTCAACAACTCCAAGATCCGGTCAGAATCTTCCAAATGGTGATGTTTCCTTCCTAACGCACAATCTGATCGCAGGGCCTATGGAGAAATTCCAACCCTGATCGAGTTGGCACGAGTACAGGAGATCCACACAAGGAACATGGACCTGATGAAAGAAACGATAAACAATATACTCAATTTCCTTGTCAGGTTGACATCATATTTGAGCGGCTCCTCTGCTCCAGAAATTCCAGCACTTAGGGCTAACCCCTCAACCAATGATCATCGTCCTCAAGTCAACAGTTTCACTACCAACCAGAAGCCGGTGGACCAGGAACCAGCTTCTCTAGTGGAGAGCTTATGTGAGCTTCTACACCTCTCAAAGAACCAATGAGCAGAGACGTTTGCGTTAATCAATCGGATAGCTCTAGATACACGCTTGGCTCCTTCGAGTCCAGAAGCCTCAAGAATATCAGAGATGTCCATAAAAAATGTTACGTTTACTGAAGACGGCATGATGGCAGAAGAGGGTCATAACAGGGCCCTGCATGTTACTAAACGCATCAAGGATTCGGAGTTCAAAAGGGTTCTCATCGATACGGGAGCATCCTCAAATGTTGTTCCTCTTAAAACTCTCAGAGCGGCCAAGGTTCGGCCAAACAAGATTGTAGGGCAGCCTACTGTGATGAAAGATTTCGAAGGAAACCAAACTAGCACGTATGGATACATCTATCTGAATCTATCAATAGGGCATGTCCAGTCGAAGGTGAAGTTCGAGGTTATAGAGAATGAGCCAGACTACCACATGATACTGGGAAGGCCATGGATTCATGATAATAAGATCATCCCCTCAACATATCACCAATGTCTGAAAACTATGTTGAATGAAAAAGTCGTTCGCATTCCTATATCACTGTCTCCTTATGCACCAATCTGTGGCGTGGAACTGTTTGAGCCAAGGAAAACTCGCAAGACTCATCAAGCAAGGTTTACTGCACTTCTTTCCCTACATGGGCGTCGATCGAGGAGGAAGACCGGCTAGCATCACTGAACAAAGAGACTGAATCCCATGGCGCGCCTCTGCTGACATGACATGCCAATTCTCCTTCATCGAGCAAAAACCCGGTTCATCTTCATACCAAGAGGGAGCGCACTTTTGTGGAAAGTCGTGATGGAAAAGGGAAAACTGTATACCGGCGCCGCTGTTAGCAATTAACAGGGGAGACTACCGCCAAGTCTCTCTTCCCAATAGAATGCAATCGTAATGACAAACTACAATAAGAAGAAGTACCAGATGCTCCATGGCAGTTGCAAAACGGCACCGACTCCACTATAGATGAACTCGAAATTGTCAATATCGGAAGTGGAGAATCTCCAAGGCCTGTCTCCATCAGTTCGGCTCTATGTGCAGATGAACGCACGAAACTTGTGAATATTCTTAAGGAATATCAAGACATATTCGCGTGGACATACGAAGAAATGACCGGCCTGGATGAAAAGCTGGTTACTCATCATCTACATATAATACCTGGATCCAAACCAGTCAAGCAATATCCAAGACAGTTTAGACATGATATAGAAGAGCAAATCAAGACCGAGATTCATAAGTTATTGGCCGCCGGCTTCATCAAACCCATTCACCACCCTACCTGGTTGGCCAATGTGGTTCGGTAAAGAAGAAAAGCGATCAAATTAGGTGATGCGTTGATTTCAGAGATCCGAAAAAATGCTTCCTCAAGGACGACTTTCCCCTTCCCAACATTGACATGCTAGTAGACGCCACTAGTGGACATGGTATGTTCTCCTTCATGGATGGTTACAGCGGCTACAACCAGATAAAGATGTATGAGCATGACGCAAGTAAGACAGCTTTTCGAACTCCTCTTGGAAACTTTTATTCTACTGTGATGCATTTCAGTTTGAAAAATGCTGGTGATACCTATCAACGCGCCATGACTGCAATTTTTCATGACATAATGCACAAGTAAGTTGAAGATTACGTAGACGACATAGTAGTCAAATCAAAGACTCGAGCATCCCATACATACATTTTACGGCAAGTGTTCGAAAGGTGTCATGAATACAAACTGAAAATGAACCCTTTGAAATGTGCTTTTGGGGTCTCTTCTGGCAAATTTCTAGGATTCCAAGTAACTGCTGAAGGAATCAAGGTTGACCCAACCAAAACCCAAGCTATCCTCACAATGCCTCCCCCGCAAATCGTGAAAGAACTCCAAAGTTTCATGGGCAATGTAAACTACATTCGACGTTTTATACCTGGTTTAGCCCAGCTTATCGCTTCCTTCACCCCCTTGCTGTAAAAAAGGGCAAGCTTTGTTTGGACCACGCAACAGCAAGAATCCTTTCGGAAGATCCAGCAAATATTGTCATCACCAGCTGTTATGAAATCTCCCATACAAGGAAGACCGTTGTTTCTCTACACTGCCTCCAGCGATGCATCTTTTGGGGCCCTCCTTGCTCAATAAGATGATGACGGGATTGAACATCCTATATATTACTTCAGTCGCAATTTGAGAGATGCCGAACTCAGGTATCCTAAGGCGGAAAAAGCGTGTCTAGCCCTAGTTCACCCTATTCAAAAATTTAGACACTATCTACTGTCGAACAAAGTGGTACTGATAGCTAAAGCCGACCCCGTCAAGTTCTTGCTCTCAAAACCGGCCTTGGTAGGCAGGCCGGCTAAATGGCTACTCCAAATGTCAGAGCTTGACATAACGTGCACTCCTCCGAGGGTTATTAAATGACAAGCAGTAGCAGACTTACTAGTAGCATTCCCAGGAGAAGGCACTACCGCAATGCATGAAGACCTTCCTGAAGAGTTTTCAGAAGTCTCTTTTTTCAAAGAGGAAGCGTGGCTATTGTATTTTGATGGTTATGCTACCCCTAGAAATAATACTTAAGGAGCGGGTGTAGTTCTAGTGTCTCCAACTGGTGAAGTCCTTTCGCATTCGTTCAAGCTGTACTTTCAGTGCACCGACAATTCAGCAGAATACGAAGCTTTCCTCATAGGACTGTCACTAGCCAAACAAGCAGGAGCCACACATATGGAAGTAAGAGGCGACTCGAAACTGCTGGTCAACCAGATAAACGGAGTATACTCACTCAAAGAGGTAACACTGGCTCCTTATAGAGCTGAGGCGCAAAAGCTATTGAATTATTTCGTTGATGCAGCCATAATTCATATTGGCCGGAACAACAACAAACACACTGATTGCCTAGCTATATTAGCTTCGAAATTGCAATTCGAGGGTTTGGAAAAGACTTTGACAGTGAAGAGACGAACTATAGCATCAACATGGCTTTCACAACCCAAAGATGCTAAAGCCAACGATTGGGAAACTCCGATTATTCAAGAACTTAACAGTTCTCTTTCTCAAGGAAAGGTTAGTCTTAAAACCCTAAAAAACTTCTTCATGCTTCATGGAGTGTTATACCACAGAAACTCAGATGGATCCCTGTCGAGATGTCTCGGAGATGAAGAAGCGCAACTACAACTTAATCGCGTTCATGGTGAAATCTGTGGGCAAACGTTAGTGGTGACTCTTTACCGACGTCTTCAACGCCTTGGCTACTACATGCCAGATATGGAGACTCAATCTCGAACGCTACAAGGGTCTTGCTCCAATTGTCAAGCGCCACCACATCAATTGAAAGTTCTTAACATTGGTTATGCTGGGGACTGGCAAGAACCATACATCAATTATCTCCGCGACGGTGTACTGCCTGCTAACAACAAGGGTGTAGCCAAGATGAAGCAAAAATCCAAAATATTCGTATTTCATGAGGGAATCCTATACCGCAAGAGCTTTGGAGGTGACCTGCTATGATGTTTGGAAAAGTCTGAAATCCCGATTATGTTGAAAGAGACACGTGAAGGTGAACACCAAGGGACGAAGAAGTTATTCCTCCAGGTGCACGAAAAATATTATTGGCCAACTATGGAGGATGATGCAGCGGTATTCATTCAGAAATGCTACGAATGTCAAACTCATGGGAATCTCATCCACACACCTTGTACTCCCCTTCATTCATTAAGTAGTCCATGGCCTTTCTACATCTGGGGACTTGATATTATTGGGAAAATCAATCCACCATCTTCAAAGAAGCACGAGTATATCATAACCGCGACGAAGTACTTTACTAATTGGGTTGAAGCTATTCCTCTTCGAGGAACCACTGGAGCGACTATTGCAGCATTCATTAAGGAATACATCATTTGTCGGTTTGGCATGCCTAAGCACATCATTACTGATAATGGTACTCCCTATGCCAACAAGCAAGTACAAGAATTGCTTGAAGAGTATGGAGTTAAGCAAGTCTTCTCTACTCCTTACTACCCTCAGGGAAATGGGCAAGTTGAAAGCACCAACAAAACTTTGATTTGAATTTTCAGTCGAACAGTGCATGATAACCCCAGGACGTGGCACGAACAATTGCTTATGGTGCTGTGGGCATATCAGGCGACACTTAGGAGCTCTACTGGAGTTTCTCCTTATTCACTGGTCTATGGTGCAGACGCAATTCTCCTAGCAGAGATTAAAATCCCGTCGGCTAGGATTGCAGCAGCAAGTGGAGTCCAATAGAATGAGGCTGAAGCATCGAGCTCCAAAATAGCGGAGTTGGACAATTTGGATTCCAGGAGAATTAAGGCAGAAGAGCATGCTCAGGCGTACATAAAGAGGATCTCCAGAGCATACGATAAAGTTGTAAAACCTCGAGTTTTTCAAATATGAGATCTGATATTGAAAACCGCCAAACACATTCAGCAAGACATGTCCGCACCAAAGTTTTCCTCAAAATGGGAAGGTCCTTACGTGGTCACCAAAGTTTATAATAGTGGATACTACAAGATTGTCAAAGAGGATTGAGGCAAATTGGAAGCAGTCATCAATGGAAAATGGCTCAAGGCATACTACGCCTGACCATTATTCCATCCCTTGTCATCTCATGACACGGCCAATCAGGCATTTTTTCATTTCTATCATATTTGAGTTATCAAAGTCTCATTAGTCAAGACATATTAATGTAAACTCCATTTGCTTTCCAAAACCCAGTACAATTCATTTTCCAAAAACAATGTTCAAAACCCAAGACAAAAAGAGAACAATCAAACGTTTCTAATGCCTACTTATTCAAAAACAATAGTATGACTCAGAGAAGGACATCCAGCAAGTTGTAGTTCCTTGAAAGCATAATTTTCAGCCTATCCTGATACCTTTCAGTCCTACTCTTCAAGTTCTAGATTGCTGTTCCACCTTCTCAGATTCCGCAGCCAATGCCTTTTCCTCCTCCAAGATAGCTTTCGCAGCAGGAACGACATTGGCAATGATACCAGCTCGATCAACTTTGATGATGTCAAGGCGCTGCCGCAGCCAGCTCACATTGAACTCCATGGATTCACAGGTAGATACCATGTTTTCCCACTTTTCAACAGTTGATTCAGCAACCTCACGAATGGATGTACCCTCCATCTCTGCGACCATGGGCAGAAGGAAGTTCACCATAGTAACCAAAGCAGACGAGTAATGCCGTACCACATTCCTGATGGAACTATGACCATACCTTCTCCATATTTTTATATATAAAGACACGAACTCCTTCCGCACTAAAAACTCACCAACAGACCGGTAGCTAGAAGATAGACACTTCATGCGAATATCAAAAGGCAAGCCTGCATTGGGGTACTCGTAAGAGGAGATACCCAAATCAGCGTCCTCCAGGTCTGCAGTGTTAGGCTAGTTTGAGCTTGAAGGAAGAGGAGTGGCCATATCATCGTCGTCAACCACTGTTACACACGTTCCAGCAGGGTACCTCTACACAATTTTTTTTTATTCACCAGCCATAACCGACGAATACCTATTCACCAATAAAAAGGTATACCGGTATGATCTTCTTGATTCGGATGATCCGGACAGGGGAGTTGTCACGAGACCCAGGAATCCGCCCATTCTGAAAGAACGATGTTAGTGTCAAAAATAGAAAAGGGATTACCACTTCAAAATCAAGAGATAATCAGAGTCATACCCTGGATACAAGCCGCATGCGTTTGGAAGAAGAGTCTGGCTGAGTCGAAGATGATTCACTCTTGTCTGACATAATAAAAAGATATGGGTTCAATAGGAAAATCTCAATTCCAAATCGAGAAGAATGGTCTGGTTTTCACCTGCATATATATATACGCTGCAGAAACCCTAAGAGAAAGCGATGCTGAACAACCGCAACGGGACTTATCCGATAGACGAGGAGTCAACACCCACCAAGTCGTGTTTCTTGTTGAAACCCTAATTAAAGCCAAGAGAAGACCGTCAGATAGTCAAGAGAATAATGCTTTTAGTCCACCTCAGAATCCTGGAAGGACATGCCCGAAAGATGCAATCGTGATCTGGCGGCCGAACTCACTGTTTCGAATTCAAGACAACTGCCACTTCCCTGGTAATGTTTATTCATTCGCTCGATCATTTTATCTCTTGAATGTCACCATCTAGTGATTACCCTGCAACAATGTCACTGTTACGTACTAAGCAGGGGACTTAATATTAATGGTGGTTTTTAGTTCAGGGCTAAAATTGTAAAACCCTGTATTTAATGCGCCATCATTCTGCAAAGAAGTTGAGCCATTTAAAAGTGATGAGTGCCCAAGCCTCTTTACTTACATGTGTATTGAGCAATTCAGTATATTTATATGAAATTTATCCAGAATGGTGCGTGTAACAACAATCCCAAATATTCTGTAAATTTCTGAGTATTTATTCTATACCATGTTCCCCAGTTGAACTCTTAATACTGACATGACATGAAAACTAATGCTCGCTCCCAGCCGAGTAGCATGAATCTCCCGAAGTGTCAGGATTAAGATGCGTGTAGAAGTACTCAATCAGAGGCACGCAAAGTTATGCTGCCCTTTGATAATAAATTAGTGATTTTTTGTATCAGTATGCAAAATTCACCCAAAATTGATTGATTTTGTGGCAACCCGTTGTTGATGGTGGATTTTCGACAAGGGCTAAAATAGTAAAATAATGATAATACATGTTTCTGACCCGGCTTCAGGAACGCATGTGACGATTCATATTTTATGATCCGTGAACCGCTTCACGATCTTTAACTGAGTGAGCGTTCCTATCAGAGCTATGATGAATATGTTTCTCGAAAGGCCTCCCCGGCTGAGCGTTCGATGCTTTACAACATTTCATCATCACATCTACGTAGAATCTTAATGATTGGGCGTTCTCTGGACATAATTGTTTGTCGGAGAGCTTAACGCCTTCAGGACGTCAACGCCGCTCGTTGTTCCCTGACTACATAGAGAGACCCACATCTGCATAGAATCTTAATGATTAGGCGGTTCTCTAGACATAATTGTTTGTTAGAGAGCTTAACGCCTTCGGGACGTCACTTCCATGACTATGTAGAGAGACCGTGTATAGATTCAGGCGGTTCTCTAGACATAATTGTTGTTAGGGGGCTTAACGCCTTCAGGACGTCAACGATGCACGTTGTTCCCTGACTATGCACCCCTCAGAACGAATATGATACTTCAATTATCGTATATCTCGATTCTGCAAATAGATTAATTCTACCATGACATTCATCCACTGAATTCATAGAAAATAATCTATTATATCTCATTACTCCGTTCCATGGCTGATCCCCGGCTGATTCCATGGATTAGTAATAGACAACCATTTTATCTCATTACTCCGTTTTCTAAATCCCCCGGCTGGATTCTATGGATTAGTAATAGATACTCAACTCATTTTATTACTCCGTTTCAATGATCATTCCCAGCTGAATTTCATGAATTAGTAATAAATATTCAACAACCGGGCGTCTGAGCCACCACCGAGTAAGCCCCGAGAAAACGGTGCAAGTGTACTGGACAATAGTGCACGAACGAGCACCCGAACGCACGAACGAACGTTTGAAAATATGGACAAATGAGCAACTCATGGAGAAAAGATAATATTAAATAAAATAAATAAGAGGAGTGGGACCGGGCCCACCGGCCGGCCGACCGTGTCGCCGTGACCGGTCCCCCTCTCCCATTATTTTATTTTAGTTTAGTTTATTTTCCCCTTATCTCATGGAAACTCTCTCATTTGAGAAAACTCCCTCATTTGAGAAAACTCCCTCGTTTGAGCGAAACTCTTGGTTTTCCATACTTTCATCGAACAAAAAATAGGGAAAGGTGTCACGGGACTGGGCAACCTAGCCGGCCGGCCATGCCCTAGCCATGTCCGGTCCCACACCCCACAATCCCTTATTTTCTCATATTATTATCTCCATCATCTCATGGAACTCCATCGTTTGATCGAAAACCCTAGTTTTTTCAATATTTTCTCAAATATTGCTCAAACCACGAAAAAAATCAAAAGTCAAACGGTCACATGACTGACTAGGCTACTCACGTGAAATATTAAAACATTATTATTTTAATATTCTCAAAATATCGGTCAGTTGAGCAAAATTCCGCTCGATCATTCGAGCAAGATTGAGAGTTTCAGTCAAGATCAAACTCTTCTGAAAATCCGAAATATTTCTCGAACGCGCATCAGAAAATTCCAAAACTCTCAGGACTGAGACACGGACATCATGGTGACACGCTCAAGCTACCTTGCCCGACCAAGGCCGGCCCTAAGGCTTGTAATGAGCCGGTCCCACACATTTTCATAATTTATACCTAATTTGCTATCAATTGTTCATATTGGGTCCAAACTCTCTCCAACCAACTTGAGATTTGCTCAATCGACCGTCATCTAGTCCCACGATCACCAAGGGACAGTCCCATGACCTCTTGGTCGGTCCCTCATCTTTCCATAGATAGGTTTTACTACCTAGCGCTCGCACGAGCACTATTAAATAAATGATTAAATCAGCGTTTGATCATTCATTCACCAACTGGTCAACAAAGGAATTTGGTGCATGCTCACTCGAGCACTTGGGAGTTACATGGTCGTCCATCATCCCATGTAGCCGGTCCCTCCTTCACTCATTGACCTATTTTCAGTAAATCATCAATTGACGAGCAATTGATCAAAATTAGGGTTTTTAATAAATGCTCTGAAAATCATAATTTCGAGCAAGTTCAAACACTAATAATTTTATGTTGGTCCAGTAATCAACATATGGATTAATTATACAATATTTGGTCCAGATACCAATATTTTAATTAATATTTTATATGGTCACGTTACCGATAATTTATCGAATGAGCAATACTTGCTCAATTGCTCGAATATTGATTCAACTATCAATATTCAATAATTTATCGAATGAGCAATACTTGCTCGAATATTGATTCAACTATCAATATTTAGTAATTTATCGAATGAGTAATACTTGCTCAATTGCTCGAATATTGATTCAACTATCAATATTCAGTAATTTATCGAATGAGCAATACTTGCTTAATTGCTCGAATATTGATTCAACTATCAATATTCAGTAATTTATCGAATGAGCAATACTTGCTCAATTTCTCGAATATTGATTCAACTATCAATATTCAGTAATTTATCGAATGAGCAATATTTGCTCAATTGCTCGAATATTGATTCAACTATCAATATTCAGTAATTTATCGAATGAGCAATACTCTCTCAGATGCTCGAATATTGGTTCAACTATCAATATTCAACAACTCATCACACGAGCAATAATTGCTCATAGTATAATATTCATCACGTTGATTCAATTATCAACATCGAGAACTATACGTCATAACAGACGTTCGATCCATGAATAATACTTAGACTCATTGTCTAACAAGTCAACGACTGACTAATCAAATACATGTTTGCTTCACAGACTCCACGTTCGTGAGACATCAATCACGTCACATGGGGGAAATTAATTAGGGTTTTGGTCTGGCGTCCTACAACACATGTGTTCATCCACGATGAAAAATGTGTGTAAGTTGTGTGAGCGGTTGAGGAAGTTAGCAAAGTAGTGGGTGGACAATCAACCAAGTCTCCACATGACCTGGAACTGGTTAAATCACGATTTCCCACTTTCCCACTCTTTCACTCGAGCAACCGTCACACTTACTGGAGATTAATGTGTCTACGATTCTAGCAATATAAATAAGTATCTGAATCCACGATTGATAGAGAAAAATGTTCGTCTAACAGGCAATTTTTCGAGCAATCACTCTCAAGAATTCCATCAATTGATCAGAACTTATTCGAACTCAACAGTTCACAGAAAAACTTGCAAAAACCCACAACACATTCACAATTCTGGATCATCATTGTTCTCACACACTTCTCAGCTTCCCTCCTACAGATCAACCCTCTTCCCTCTTTGTGACCGAATTGACTCTGGAACGGCCATTATCTTGGTTTAGGCCGGAGTCCTAAAGATTTATCTCTCGAACTCAAAGCACTCCCATGCAGTGCATCTGTTTGAGGTTAAGAAGTTCGCTCGGTTGAGGAATCTCCGTCACACGGTCGTCTCTCCATTCCCTAATAAACCAAGAAACCGTTTTCCCCCATCAACACCCGCAAAATTCAGTTCTTTAACCTAATTTTATCAATTTGCAAAAAATTAGGTTTTTTGCGCCCTGCGCGATAGTTCGAACCCTATTGGTCGAAACTAAACCTAGGCAAACTAGGAAATTGATCCATCAGATAGGAGCAAGATCCTACCAAAAATCAGAAAACAAGAAATAAAGAGGAACTGCGGCAAGTAAGAGCGGCAGCAAAAGGAGGCGTGGCCGCGCCACTTGGCCGACCAATTGGCTTCAGCAGGCGCCACATGTGGCCGGCTGGCCACGCTCCATGTTGCTGCTTGCCAGCCCCCTTTCCCATCGACCAATCAGATTTCTTTAAAAGCACCACACGCACTTTCAATTAAAAGTGGAAGTTGGTTGGTCGACACACGTAATTCCTTAAGGAATTGGACATAGGATGCCCATGTCAGTCTCAAAACGATCACAACTGCAGGTTTTGTCCGGCTGATTTATCAAGCTTGGCCGCTCCCTGACGCGACCGGACAAGCGTCATCAGGCACACCGGTGGGCCCACTAATATTCTGGCCAATCGGAGCCTTTCTAACTCGCAAACAGATCCACTAAACGATTGCCTAAAGCTAGTTGGCCGCGCGACTTAATTTCTATTAAGCAGCATTACATTGCTGCCGCAAAACGATCTCGGCCGTCTAGCTTCGCAAGACGAAGTCGTCGGCCTAGATTCAATTCTGATCTGTAGAAAAAGTGCGGATACGCTCACTAGTGGCCCGACTATAGCACTGGTCGGTCGAATAGTCCACAACATGCCGCCAACACCAAAAACCGTTGGCCCAAAATGGGTTGGCCACACGGCTTTTAAAACCTAAATTGAATCAACGACAGCCATTATCTTCCGCAAATCATCTCGGACGCCTAACTTCGCCAGTTGAATTGACCGGCCTATCTCCTATTTTAGGCGACCAACAAGATATGATCGTGATCACCGGCCACCCCCCTTCCATAAGTTGTAGTCGACCAAGCCGCAGCTTGCCTATATGGCCCACAAATGGTCGCCCGAAAGTGGCTATCCGCGCTGCATTTAAGAATTTTAATAAATTCAACAACATCCATTAACTGTCGCAAATCATCTCGGCTGTCCAACTTCGCTAACCGAATTGACCGGCCTAGATCTAATTTTAGGCGACCAATAAGATGTTGCCGTGATCGCTAGTCATCACTCTCCTATAAGGACCAACCGGCCTGCCTTTGGCGCGCGTGAATGGCTCTTGGAAGCTTCTCGAAAATGTCCGGGCACGCTCCTTTTAAGACATTAAGCTCCGCGACTAACTTAAACGAGCTTTACATAACGATGCTTCACGAGCATCGATTATTTTTGAGTTGCTTGCTTAAAAGCGATGATTTATACGCATTGGTTACAAACGATGCTTTATAAATATCGATTTCACAAATAAATTAACATATGGCTCCCCGCCGCCTGGCTCGCGTGTGATTGGTCAAAATAACTAGGTCTTGCAAACAAGACCCACTCAGCAACCTGCTGCATATTTTCCACGAAAATACTCGAGACATCAAACATGTCACGAACAGGGGGATGTTCATTAGAGTATTGGTCTGGCGGTTTACAGCGTGCGGCGTGCAATACGCCCATTATGAGAAAGTGTCGAGAAAGGCGGACAATTAGAGGCAGCAGAGAAGTAGTGGGTGTAAACTGACCCGTCTTCCCTCATAGTAAGACGTGGTTTTCAACATTTTTCACACGATCCCACTTCTCCATCACTCAACTATTCCCACTTCCTATGAGATCAGGGAGCGTGCAACTATGACTGATATAAATAGGTTTTCAACCTGTTTCAACCAACAACGGTTATCAACACAAGTATCCAGAAAAAACACCAATGACTGATAGCTTAAAGTCTGCAAGTCAGTTCCATATTCTGTTACAAGTCATAAAACAACCACAGCTTCAGAGATAACCATTCTGATCTCAACACCTTCTTCGCTTCCCTCCCTAAGATCAACCCTTCTCCTTCATTTTGTGGCCGAAGCAAGACTGGAACGACCATTTCTTGGTTTAGGCCAGAATTGTACAGATTGATCTCTCGAATCTAAAGTACTCCCGTGAAGTGTATTTGTTTGGGGTTTAGATTCGTTTCTCGGCGGCACACCCAAATTTACCATTTCCAGCAGAATCAGTTTTTACCCCAAAACAACAGTCAGAACATCTGCGTTCAATGTTGTGACAATCACAAGCGAATCTTCTAACTTGTCATGGGCTGATGAATGTTGTTCCAATCATGTTGATTTTGATAAATCACTGATTACACAAAAAATCAAGGATATTGTAAAAAGAAGCAAAAGATGTGAGAAATGTCCCTCTCTGGTTAATGCTTCAGATGATTCAATACAAGAAAAATCATCACAGGTTGTCAATATCTTGCATGCTTCCGATGTGTGCAATGAATTTTCAGCTCTCGTAGAAGAAACTTCTTCCTACTCAAATTCTGATTCAGAGTTTGAGTCTGACACTGAGATTTTTGAATTCTTGGATAAGTGTATAAAGAAATTCACCAAGAAAATCTTCAACTAAAAGCTTCGTTGGAGAAACTTGAATCATCACTTCACGTGAAAAAATATTGAGATAGATTGTCTTAATGATGAATTCACCAGGACCCTATCTCTGAAGGAAAAAGAGATTAATACTCTTAAGTGTGACCTGCAAAGGTTGTCTGGAAGTTCTGACAAAATCTAAGCAATGTTATTCGGTCAGAAGTCTTTTGGAAACACAAATGGTTTAGGGTTCAAAAGCAAAACTGTGAGCACAAACAACTTTTTTGTTCCAGCTGGTTTTGGAATAATTGATGATGATTGTTGAGATAAACATGAGGCAAATAAGTAAGTGTTGATGGTGGTTTTTAGTATAGGGCGAAAACTGTAAAAGTCTGTCTACCTGACCCGGCATCAAAAGTAGTAGACCTTGATATGTCTATATTCCGCAAGGAATTTGAAAAATATATCAAAATCTGAGAGTGTCTATGTCTCTCTTCATATTATATTGAAACTCAAGCTCCTAGATGAATTGTTCACTAGTATAGAGCCTAATGAGTATTTAAGATCCTAGCTGCATTACTCACTAATGCCGGAGCCTGTTGAGTATTTTTCCTATGCTATGTTCCCCGGCTGAACTCTTAATATTGATATGACATGAAAATTAGTGTTCACTCGCAGCTGAGTAGCATGAATTTCCCGAAGTATCAAGATTAAGGTCTGCATAAAAGTACTCAGTCAGAAAACGCGCCGACTGCTCTCTGAGAATAAAATTAAGAATTTTATGTAACCACATAGAATTCATCAAATTTTATCAATTTTGTGATAACTCATAAGATTCAAATTTTAACCTAATTTTACCTATTTGCAAAAATTAGGTTTTTTGCGCCCTGCGCAATATCTCAAACCCTAATGGTCGAGACCAAACCTAGGTAAGCTAGGAAATTAATCTGCCATAGACTAGTAGGAGCAAGATCTTACCAAAATCAGAAAACAAGAAATAAAATGGAACTGCGGCAAGTAAGAGCAGCGGCAAAAGGAGGCATGGCCGCGTCACTTGGCCGACCGATTTGCTTCAGCAGGCGCCACCTATGGCCGTTTGGCCACGCTCCATGTTCCTGCTTGCAGGCCCCCTTTCCCATCGACCAATCAGATCGCTTTAAATGCGCCACACGCACTTTTAATAAATATGGAAGTTGGCTGGTCGACACACCTAATTCCTTAAGGAATTTAATATAGACTGCCCATGTCAGTCTTAAAACGATCGTGGACGCACGTTTTGGCCACTCGATTTATCAAGTCTAGCCACTTCTTAACACGGTCGGACAAACACCACCATACACACTGGCGGGCCCACTAATGCCTTAGCCAATTGGAATCCTTCTAACTCGCCAACAGAGCCACTAACCGATTGCTCAAAGTTAGTTGACCGCGTGACTTGCAAAACCCTAATTTCTATTAAGCGGCGTTACATCCCTGCCGCGAAACGATCTCGGCCGTCCAATTTAGCCAGCCGAATTGGCCGACCTACATTCAATTCCGATCGACGGACAAATCACGGATACGCTCACTAGTGGCTCGACTATAGCACTGGCCGGTCGAATAGTCCACAGCATGCCGCCAACACCAAAAACCATTGGCCCAGAATGGGTTGGCCACACGGCTTTTATAACCTAAATTGAATCAATGACAGCTATTTATAGCCGCAAATCATCTCGGCTGCCCAACTTCGCCAGTCGAATCGACCGGCCTAACTCCTATTTTAGGCAGCCAATAACATGTGGCCATGATCACCGGCCACCTCCCTTCTAGAAGGAACAATCGGCCACGCCGCGGCCTGCCCAAAGATGGCTGGCCGCGCTTCTTTTAGGAGTCTTAAATAAATTAGCGGCAACCAATAACTGCCGCAAATCATCTCAGCCATCCAATTTGGCTAGCCAATTTAACCTATCTAGATTTAACTTGGACCGACCAATAGGATGTCAAAATGACTACCATCCATCACTCTCCTATAGGGACCGACCGGCCTACCTTTGGCATGCATAAATAGCTCCCAACAGCTTCCTGAAAGTGGACGGTCATGCTCTTTTTAAGACACTAGGTTCTGCGGCCAACCAAGACAGGCTCAATACAACGATGCTTCACATGTATCGATTATTTTGAGTTGCTTTCTTAAAAGCTATGCTTTACATGCATCGAATACATACGATATTTTATGAGTATCGGCTTCACAAATAACTTAGTTATTTAACCTAATGGAGTCACATGTTATTCTTTGCGGCAAGTCTCATAACTTGGCTCGTCACACATGACTACCCGCCACCTAGCGTTCGCATGATTAGTCAGAATAATTAGGCAAGACCCACTCAGCAACTTGCTACATATTTTCTATAAAATTCTCGAGATATCAAACATGTCACAAACTGGGGGATGTTCATCAGGGTATTGGTCTGGCGGTTTACAGCATGCGGTGTGCAACAAGCCCATTATGAGAAAGTGTCAGGAAAGGCGGACAGTTAGTGGAAGCTGAGAAGTAGTGGGTGTAAACTGACCCGTCTTCCCTCATAGTAAAACGTGGTTTTCAACATTTTTCACACGATCCCACTTCTCCATCACTCAACTACTCCCATTTCCTATGAGATCAGGGTGCGTGCAACTATGACTATATAAATAGGTTTTCAATCTATTTTCAAAAAAGAACAGTTTTGTTTATCAACACAAGTATCCAGAAAAACACCAAAGAACTCATAACTTGATTCTGCAAGCGAGTTCCACATTCTGATACAAGTCATAAAACAACCACACCTTCAGAGTTAACCATTCTGATCTCAACACCTTCTTCGCTTCCCTCCATAAGATAAACCCTTATCCTTCACTTTGTGACCGAAGCAAGACTGGAACGACCATTTATTGGTTTAGGCCGGGATTGTACAGATTAATGTCTCGAATCTAAAGTACTCCCGTGCAGTGCATTTTTTTAGGGTTTAGATTCGTTTCTCGGCGTCACACCCAAATTTACCATTTCCAGCAGAATCAGTTTTTACCCCAAAACAGCAAGACAATAAATCTTCCTTGATTTGTTCGTTTTGTGGAAATGCAAATCATGTACGAAATAAGTGTTGGAAATTCAAGAACAACAAAAGGATTGCCAAACTTCAAAATGACATGCAAAGAATGAATCTGTCCTTGGGTAATCAACAGGGTACTCCTGAAGACAAGAAGAAATATAAAAGATCCAGATGCAGACGAGGTAAGAAGTTTGTTTATACAACAAACCTTGATAAGTCACTGTGTGATAAAAGATGTGAGCATTCGGCTCACTCCATCACTATCTAATACTAGTGACGTCTGCATCCTCATCTTTAACTTGAGAAAATGAGGATTGCATCAAGGTTGCTCAAGTTTTGTATAATTGTTATAAAAAAAAAATCTAGTTAAGAAAATATCTTCTTAGTTAAAGTAGATAATGGATCATGAACCATAAAAGACTTTTTCAAAGTTCTTCTAGGGTTTGGTTGTCCATTGGTCTATTTATATTCATTTGTGTTCACTTATTTTATCTTGAAATTTACAGTTTCATGGCTCCTGTAACTAGAGGTACCACAAAAAGGGATGCAGTTGAAGCAGTTAATGTGTATCTTTGTAAAGGAATCAAATCCTTAAAGAAGAAGAAGGAGATATCCGCAAATGATGAAGAAGGTTCTTCCTCCAGCTACCTCTTGTCTATTTGTCATTTTGATAATAACTTTAGAGGTATGGTGAAGGATTTCATCAAGAAAATAAATGATTTAAAATCTCAAATCATTTCCTCTTTAGAAAAGATAACTCATTATGAACATATGTTGTCTCTAACAAAGAACGCCTTGAGTTGACTAAAAAGAGAACTTAGTGAGTTAACTGATATTTCTGAAGATTTAGAGGAATTGAACGATCCCATAATCAATGGTTTTTTCAATAATGAGAAGGAATTCTCAATAGATGCCCTGAGAAAGCTCTACGATGTCTATGAAACTTCTTATGAGAATTTATTCTTGTGTTTTAAGAAGGATAACTAGGGTTTGGAATAACAATTATTGTGAGTACACATAGCTATTGCCAACGATTTTCATCTTGCAATGTTTTTAGATTTATTTATTTAAATTTCTAAAGTTTATTTGGAAGATGATTTTGCAGTATTAATCTTTATTAGTTTTATATATTGAAAAAATTGTTATGGGATATGTGTGTTTGCGTCCATGAACTATGATTGTCCCGTATATGTCAAAAGTTAAGCCTATTATGCCTTTATGCAAATATTGATGGAAGATAGGATGAACTTTTGATTGCAAAGATTAAGTCTATTATATGTCTTTATGCAAATATTGATGAAAAATAGAATGAATTTTTGAATATTCAGCAGTATTGATTTTTCCCTGATCCACTTCTATGTGAAAGTACTGTGCGGCTCCGTAAGTTCTCTTATGTTGAGCATTTCCGATTAAATTAATCATGAGTTTTCTTGTGGTTAATTTAATTAAGTTTTCTGGATACAAATTCATGTTTCATGTAATTTGTTAATGTCCAAAGAAATCCTTTTTTTCTTGTAAAAGTAAGGTCGCTCTTGTTGTTTTTTCGGAATGACATTTTATGGGGGAGAGTTCTTAATTGAACTTGTGCTTAATTGCCAAATCTTTGTGAGGAGTGCGGATGTGAAATATTGTAGGAATTATCTTGTATCTTTATAAACTCCTTGATGAATACACTAAGTTTCGACTATGTGAAATCATCGAAACAAAGTTGATATGTTTTTCTTTTAGTCATGAAGTATCTCTATGAGAATTTCATTATGATCCCACTAGTTTTCGTACCTTTGCCAATTTATATTGACAAAAAGGAGGAGAAATAATGTGTAGTTCACACTACAAATACATATGGTTTACGGATCATTATATAAGGGGGAGTAGTTTTCATGTGAAATGAAGTATTGACTAAGGGGGAGCGATACATATCACCATAGTATTATTGTCAAAGTTGTGATACAATTGGACTTTGATGTTGTGTAATAGTTCTATGACACTGTATAACAATGATTGAGAGCTACTTTTTTCTCATTTTTATAGCTACGGATATTCAACAACTATGATGATGAGTTGAACACGTTCAGAATCACTGGAGTACTTGGAAGTGACGAAGATTTCGGGTAATGCTGAAGAACCAAAGAAATTAAGCATTTGGATGAGAAGCTATAAAGTTTATTTATTTTGTAATCCATATGTGTTGATAGTTTTGTCACTAAAATTGACAAAGGGGGAGATTGTTAGAGCACTGCTCGGTCGAACTCGCAAGCGTTGCTATCTCAAGCTTGTTGTCAAGTTTAGTTGCCAAAACTATAAGTCTTGATTTCTAATCTACTTATAGCTAAGTCTCGGATTAGGATAGAAAGTGTAGTTGATCATTAGAATTCACGGCGTTTATCGATTGAATACGAAGAACTACTAAGGGGAGATTGTGGAACTTCATCAACAAAAGGTATGTGGAGACTTGAACTCATCTATCACTCAAAAGTCTATCTACTTTATCTCCTATTTGAGACAAAAGTTGTATAGCTATATAGACTTCGATTATACACATTTGATATTTCGAGCTGAGTTTAACTCGCTTACATATTTCTCAAAATATGTGTTGGTAAGCTTTCGCTTTAGCCAAGTTCGTCTTATATTCTTGACGAAAGTCAAAAGATGATCATGTGAAAATCGTATGGTAACATCTTACATGATTTGTGTGAGACAGTCATTTGATGTAGACTCGGAATGTTTCGTATTGATCATTCGATCACTTGAAAATTTCTTTGAAGCTAATAGTTTATGTGAGACAGCTATTGTCGTGTTCCGAGAATGTTTCAATGATTGAAATGGGAGTTTAGAACTATTAACCATGATTGGATATAGCACAGTATGTGTACTTGTATGCTAACTGTTGCAAGTTATTCCAAGTCCGGGAACCATGGTATGCATACCCGTATGCGTACTGATTGGTTTAATGGAAGTCCGGGAACTTAGTATGCATACTGGTATGCGTACTGGCGTGAGCTTCAAGTTCCGGGATTTAACTGAGTTTGGAACGTATGCGTACCCGTTCGCATACTAGCGAACCCAAACTTAGTCCGTTCACTTAGGTTTGCGTACCCGTTTGCATACTTGAGTAGGTTATGTTCTAAAATCAGTTTGTTCATGAACTAATACATTTATATATTAAGGAATGCAATCTTTTGCAAACCGTGCCTATAATGTTCATGGATTGATTCGAGTGAATTAAAATCGATTTTACTTAAATTGTGTCTTGTATACTTCTATGAGATATAAACAATTGAACAACTCTAGAACTAGTTTCATTTGAGTCATTTGAACTAGTTATGGTTAAGATGAATAAGGTTGATATGAAAGTGTTCATATGGCTAACTTCAGTTAACTATTGTTGAGCCAACAAGGTGTACATGTTTAGGTATGGTTACTCATATCTAAATGAAGTCACTTTTCATTTGTGTGTGACAAGCTAAGTTCGATCTAACGGTTAAAAGATATTAGCTTGAGTCTAATCAGGTTTTCATCTAACGGTGAATATTGAATGCTTTGTTACCAAGGTAACATTTGTTAGAGCATAGCTCGGTTGAACCCACCAAGCGTTGGTATGTCAAGTTTGGTTGTCATATTTTAGTGAATCAAAACTCAATTTAAGAGTCGCTTGATTATGTACTAGAGAAAACTTCGTATAGGTTAGGCTAGAAAGATTAGGATAATGATACATACAAGTATTACTCGAAGACTTGAAGAATGTGAAGAAGTAAAGAGCTACATCGACGACATCATCCTTCCTCCTGAGGTTAGTAATATTTTTACTTGAACTGTTTCATTCCCAACGTATCTTTCAAGTCGTGCTATATTGAAAACATAATTGCGAAGCTGTGAATGATTATACTCTAGTAGACATAGTGTTAAGGAATTATAATACGAAGTATAACGCTTATCTTTTGAATTTCGTATATAAGACATCGACATAATAGTATGAATGCTATTGTGATTATGTGTATGGGTATGGGTGAAGATTTCGTCCTAG
This sequence comes from Papaver atlanticum, assembly GCA_023531105.1. Taxonomy (NCBI): domain Eukaryota; kingdom Viridiplantae; phylum Streptophyta; class Magnoliopsida; order Ranunculales; family Papaveraceae; genus Papaver; species Papaver atlanticum. The sequence goes on along the minus strand of JAJJMB010010315.1, from coordinate 5,857,005 downwards.
GAAACAATGTTTACATTTCGTTTAAAAGAATGTACATTCATGAACTTGTTTTATGAATCGAAAGGGAAATCGCTAGGCTTATTGGTATTGTTATTCATTGCATATCTTTGGATTACCAATATGTGTGAGTTAGTAGAACCAATCGTAACTTGTTATGTATCTTTGTAAAACTAGTCACAATGCCTGACTTATGTACTGGTAAGACTTTTATTAGTGTAACCGATCCTAAGTAATCACCTAAGATGGTATGATCGATAGTTGTAATTGGTGTGACCGATCCTAGTAATTGGTGTAACCGATCCTAGTAATTGGTGTGACCGATCACAAAAGAATTGTAATCGATCCTTGTAATTTGTGTAACCGGTCCTGGTAATTGGTGTAACCGATCCTGGTAACTGGTGTGACCGATCACAAGTAATACCATGAGAATATGGTAACCGGTCCTGGTAATTGACGTGACCAATTTGGTAACTGATGTAACCGGTCCCAGTAACCATATTAAGGTAGAACCGATCCTTGTGTTTGGTAGAACCGTAAACCCATGATTAGTGTGTTGATTTGATCAATCACATAGTTCTTGGAAATCAGATGAACCAGTTCTAAACTTGTTTGGAAGTGTGGTATAATCGGTTCCAAGATTGTAAATATGAAAGAGGATTTACAAAGAATTAAGATGTCGACATACTTTGAACATGTTCAATAACTCTTATCTTTTATTGTTCAAAGATATTCCTTAATAGCTAAAGGAGATCCCGGACCGAAATAAGTTGAGAATCTTTTAATTAAGGTTGTTAATTTTTATATGCTTTTAATTACCAGCAATTAAAATGCATATCTCTGGAAAATAAAAATTGGTAATGTGCATTTACTAATTGGAGATTTTCTAGTAGGATTTCGGTTATTTTTGGACAGAGCATTTCTAGGAATTATGAAAACCGATTTGGAAATATATTGCATATCTTAAGAATATTTCGGTTTCGGAAATTTCTTGGTGTCCAAACTTCCTTGGTCTATAAATACCCAAGTTTGCATTTCATGTAAACTATCCTAAGGGCCAGCAAAACTACCTTGTTGTGTTGTTACTGGTGGAGCCGTCTATTGGGATAGGAAAGTACCCTAATTAGGCGAAATCTTTTACGACCGCTCGTTTAAAGACTTTTGTGGGAACAAGAAGCTCTACGAGTACCGTTGGTAGGAAACTAGATAATTGCAGTATTATTAGTTTTCGATTTGATTTGATTTACTAACGGTTGTTGAACTTTGATTGCACCTAGTTTGTTTATTCTTGAGAATCTTCTCTTCTGATATAAGATTCACTCAAACTAGATCGAAGTGTCGACGGGATCTTTAGAACTGTTTGTAGATCTAAAGACGTCTTGTGATAATTTATTGTTAACAGACTCTGTTCTGTGCGTGATTGATCACAAGAGATTCAAGTTGTTGTGTGCAGGTGTTTATTGAAGATTTAAGAAGATTTGAAGACGAAGAAGATTTCTGATTTGGGTTCATAATCTTTGGTGTGCATAAAACTTGATCGGCTGGGATCCAACTATAATCGGTTTATCTTTTGGTAGATTTGATTGATTAGTTGCGTAGATCGGCATCAGTATTTAGTATCTGGATAGATCCTATTATTGATTGCAAAATCTAAACTCGACTACTTGTTAGTTGTTTGTTAGATAGATCTAAACCCGACAAAGGAGTTTATTGGATTAAACAGAAGAGGCTTTGTCTTACTCATATCACTGGGATTGAATAGAGTTGACACCGAACAGATTTGTTGTTCCTTTACTGTTTGGAATACGAACCAAAGGAATTGTTCCAGTGCGTTCACTTATTGAATGTCGGAAGCGCGGGGACACTGAAGAAACTAGGTGACCTATAGGTTTAGTTGCTTGGCCTCAACTATACGAAGTTAGGTTGATTTTGTATAACGGCTTAATTCTGAGAGTATTCAATTCTGGACTAGGTCCCGGGGTTTTTTGCATTTACGGTTTCCTCGTTAACAAAATCTTGTTGTGTCATTTACTTTTGTTTTCCGCAATTATAATTGTTGTTATTATAATTTAAAGTAAATTACACAAACGTTAACTCCGTATTACTTGATAGTGATCCTATAGAGTTTGGTTAAGTCCGAACCTATTATCAAGTGACGATCACACAAAGTGTGAATACCGATTCGTTGTATTGTCTCGACTCAGTCCATAGACAATCACTTTCGGTAAGTGGACTTATAGGTAGAAAAGTTTTAGATTGAGGTATATTTGGGTACCCTCGCCTTTTCAACATTGATTGCAAACCCTGATTTGAAGACTATATAAGGGAGAACTGTAGCAACTTGGAAATCCCCACACCTCCTGTGTGATACTAGTTGCGACTAGAGTCGATTCTCCTTTAACCTTAGGTTTTTTCCAAAACCATGTAGGTTAACGACTTGAAGAATTCATTGGGATTGTGAAGCCAGACCCAACTATTTCTCTGTAGTTGCGTGTTCTGATCTTGCTGTTTTCTATCGTGATTGAGTACTATCTTCTCTAAGATTTTCTCGAGATTTAATCTCCGATAGGCAAGATAAAAAGTAGTCACAAACATCTTCGTCTCATCGTTTATGATTCCACAATATCTTGTTTCGCTACCATACGATTTAGATTATTGTGAGGTGATTGATATTACTAGGCTTTTCTTCGGGAATATAAGTCCAGTGTATCAATTGGTTCCTGTTCACCTTGATTTATCAAAAGATGGAACAAAACTCTTGGGTATTTCCGTGGAAGACAGATTTATCTATTAAATAGACTTTTCAGTGTGAGACAGATTGGTTTATCAAGTCTTCGACTTTGGGTCGTAGCTACTCTTAGTTGTGGGTGAGATCAGCTAAGGGAATCAAGTGCGCAGAGTCCTGTTGGGATTCAAAGGCGTAAGGAACGCGACTGTACATTGATCAGTGAGAGATTGGTTAGGGATCAACTACATTCCAGTCCGAAGTTAACTTGGAGTAGGCTAGTGTCTGTAGCGGCTTAATACAGTGTAGTGTTCAAATCTGGACTAGGTCCCGGAGTTTTTTTGCATTTGCGTTTCCTCGTTAACAAAATTTCCGGTGCCTGTGTTATTTCTTTTCCGCATTATATTTGTTTATATAATTGAAATATCACAGGTTGTGCGTAAGTTCAATCAGTTTGTGAATCCGACCTTTGGGTTGTTGATTAAATTGATTGACACTTGGATATTGGTTTTTGATACCTTCCAAGTTATTTCTTATATTCAATCGGGCTCGCTAATTCCTATTTGTTTGATTGCAGATTGAATTGAGAAATTGAGATATAACTCTTGGATATATTTGCATTGATTAAGTCTGACCGTCTAGTTGATTTTATTGGAATTATATTGGAGTTTGTCCATACAGATTGCTAAACGAAATATTGGGTGAAATTGTTAGACCCCCGCTTTTAAGCTAACTTTGTTTTTTTCGTGCCTGTAATGCCTCCACAGCTTTCCACCAAAATGACACAGTGTTGTACGTAGGCATAATCTACTTTTTGTTTTCGCATTATTGTATGAAATGCCCGAGATTTTTTGTTTAATCGTATTCTTCAGAAAATAATTATAAGATGCTTTTACTGTTGATGAATAATACATCTAAGAGCGGACTCTTTTTCTGGTTGCGTCTACGTGGTGCCATGCAGATTTACTAAGACCTGACTGTAAAAAGGAAAACTCTAAGAAAGGAAAACTCTAAAGCTAGGACGACTAACATGGCCAGAATTGGGACAATCAATCAAGACCATTGATCACTCCCCTCTTTACCCCACTACCAATCACAATATTAGAATCATTCCTTTATCCATCATTTGTGCACGTGTTGTCCTAAATCTAGACCAGCCCCTGTTATCCGGTTGCGGCAACAAACCCATCATTTTAGAGTCGGAGCCTAAGTTTGGATGATACATTGATATTTCCTGAATTTCGAAATTCATTGCCAAGCTTCTTCAAAGCAGATGACTGACTATCCGCAGATATGTAGCATTGACATTGACTTTTGTGAAAACCAAAAGGTTGGAATTTTCTGTCACTCACTTTCAGACTTTCAGTTTGGTCATTAAGAGACTTACTGTAGCACCAGAAGACCTACCTCTGGGACTTTGAATGTTGTTAAGAACCCAAAAGCTAAACCTATAAAGTCCTGAAAATAAATGCTCACCAACACCAACTTTCTTCATGCTTTTCAGTGTACATTATTGACTTGGACTAGTCAATAATGGTGTTCTTGAATTTATTTATGGTGGCAGAGTATGTCTGTATGCATGATTAATCCCTGAATTTTAAATCGAAAAGAAAGGAAAATGATCCAATCTTATGCATTATAATTACCACCACTTATTCAAAAAGAAATTATCCAGTATTCCTTTATGCGATTTGATTGTCCCTAGGATTTTTCATCATTGTTGAAGGCGGGTACTAAGATTAGGGTGTACTAATCTTTCATGATTGTTGAAGGAAATTCTAGGAGTTCTTTCTTTTGCTCCTAGTTTGTTCTTGGAGCAGTGCTGTCCCGCGCTATTTTGTGGGGAGCTATCGTACTCAAGCGATTTTTTTATCATTAGATTAGGTTAAAACCCAAATTCAACAGTCTTGAACCCTTTAGGGGAAATGGTGGGTCCTTTCCTGAAAATGGTGGGTCCTTTTCTGGATATAAATCCAACCATTGATTTGATCATCTAATGGTAAAGAAGCCGCTTGAGCGGGATAGCTTCCCACAAAACAGTACGGGATAGCATTTGTCTTCTTCTTTACTCTATTTTTTTAACTTTGGCTTCTCCTTTGTGCTCTTGTTTTAGTTTGGGCTGTTCGGCTCTCTTTTAAGTTGTATTCGCTCGCGCACGGTTTGTGTGCTCCTTAATACAATTACTTTTGCCGATCAAAAAAAAAAAAAAAAAAAAAAGAGTAGGGGTACTAACTTGGTATGGAAAATTTGACAAAATTTGGACAACCATTTAACCAGAAGTTTGTTAATGATGTACAACCTATTTTCGTGGTAATCCAGTACGGTATGGAAGCTTTCCTCTAGTATTTATTTTTTCTCTTTATTTCTGGTAGTCATAGTTGAATTTGAAAAAATCAAGAAATCAAATGGAATGTATTCCTCCTACCAAGTTGAGCTTTTCAATAACCGTTGACAAGTAAATCTCATCTTGGTCACCCAACTTGCGTAAGATTTGGGTTTTTTAGGAATTGAATACCCAAATATGAAGATAAGGTTTTTCAAGAAGAAAAAAATGGTAGCCCAATCTTTCACCACCTCTACATTTTCTACATTCGTCGAATCAAATAAGCATCACAAGTTGCAATTCACATGAATTCCATTGTGATAATAAGATTGGGTTTTCATCATGTGAACCTCATAAAGTACCACAATTCACACCCACAAAAAACCATATAAAATAAGAAAAACAAGACAAAATATACAGATAAGCATATTAAAGACCAAATCACTTCCATTTGGCTAACAACAACCACAAACAGAAAAATCACAATCAAATCAAACGACATGTTGATTTTCATTTCATAACCAAAAAAAGAAAAGAAAAAATTAAACGACGGGTGCAGCAGAATTAGAATTTGGAGTGCCGCTAGGTTCAACTTTCCTCAACTGGAAATGTTTGGGTAACGAATCTTCGTCATCATGATAAACATATGCGAAACCACCATGCCTAGTGACATCCATTCCTTGCATTTCATCTTCAGATGAAATTCTCAATAGCTTCAACTTGTTTAGTATCAAAAACAATGGACCCATTGTTGCACTAACCCAACCAGCAATAACCAAAATCTGAACGATATGTGCCGCTAACAATTTTCCGCCACCACCCATAAACAAACCATAAGGTCTACCAAGAACGCCGCCGTTATATATCTGAGCAACATACTCTTTCTTGGCAAATAAAGCTGTAAAAACTATACCCCAAGTACCACAACCACCGTGCAATTGAGCTGCCTCTAATGGATCATCGTACTTGAATTTCTCGGCGAGTTTATTACATCCAATCAACACCCCGGACGCAACAAATCCGCAAATAATAGCTGCCCACGGTTCGACAACAGAACAACCGGAAGTAATGGCAGCGAAACCACCCAACAAACCATTACAAACATCAGTAACATTCCAATGCCCGACTAACAATCTTTTCCCGAACAAAGTCGTCAACGCGGCTGTACAACCAGCTAAAGTAGTAGTAACAGCAGTTCTGCCAATAGCACTCCATTGCCCATAATAACTTCCACTTGCGCCATACGTCTTCAAGATGGTAGCGAAAGAACCAGGGTTAAATCCGTACCATCCAAACCACAACAAGAAAGTACCCAAAACAACTAACGAAGCGCTATGACCTTTAAGGGCAACGGCCCTCCCAGTATGATCGAATCGACCGATTCTGGGTCCTTCGATTAGCGCACCCCATAAACCGGCAATACCTCCGACCATATGAACAACACCGGAACCAGCGAAATCGATAACTCCAGAACCGAATAAAAAATTCCCATCAGTTCTGGACGGACTAGCCCAGCCATCAACAGACCAAAACCAATGAGAAACAACTGGGTACACAAAACCAGTGAGGAAAGCTGAGTAAATCAAATAGGCGACGAACTGCGTTCGTTCCGCAATCGAACCGCTAGTAATCCCAGCAGCAGCAATAGCAAAAGCCCATTGATAAAGAAAATACCCATAATCAAAACCATTAGCAGCAGGAATCTCTTTAAGACCAAAGAAATGTTTCCCGATGAATCCATTAGAAGGTGTACCAAAAGCAAAAGCAAAACCGAAAAGATAATAAAACAAACCACCAGCAGCTGCATCTAAGACGTTTGTAAGCATGATGTTCATGGTGTTTTTAGCTCTTACTGAACCTGCACATAACATAGCAAATCCTAATTGCATAGCGAAAACTAAGTAGGCTGAGAATAATAGATATGTTGTGTCGATTGCGAACCCTACGTCTGTGAATTTGTTTGTTACTGTACCGAATGAACCACAGAGATATTCTGCTGCTGCTGTTGAGTTCGTTAGTCCACCTAATAGTGGTGCTAAATCTGTTGCTGAACATAACTCCATGGTTACTTCCTGTGAAGAGGTTGCAGAGAACAAAGAAGAAAGTCTGATTTTCTCTGAGAAATTTGGGCGAAGAAATTTGATTTGGATCTCCTTTTTTATAGGACAAATAATGTATTGACTTTTTAGAGTTCTGGACTCGGGACGGATACGGAATCCTAAAGATTCGAGAGTCGATCAATTCTCTACAGTGTATACTAACTTGTAATTAATAAGATGTAAGAGGGGTATTTTAGGAATATAAGGGTAGTTATACAGACTGGCGTCCTGTGGATGTTGGTTGCTTGTTTTTGTGGCCGTTGGATGTTGGTTGCGGGATGATGTATTAGAAAATATAAAATTTTAATTTTTGAAACGGAATTCGGAGGGGAGGTTTTGGGTAATTCGAGATATTTTCAGGTTTTTTCGTCCAAAGGATTTAACGAAGAATCAATCCTTGGAAACAAGGAAAAGGAGACTGTAAACACGTTTTCGAAATTAAAAAGTTACCGTTTTGGCATACATGCGGAGGTGTTTGGTAATCCGAGATATTTTCTGTTGTTTTCCGTCCAAAGGAATTAATGAAAAATCCTTAAAGGAAAGGAGACTGTAAAGTGTAAACACGTATTTTGGAAATCAAAAGTAGAGTAGTTGGGAGGAATTATTGAGAATCTGGTAATTTGTCTTCCTGTCTCAAAAAATTTGTTGTTTCAGGAATCAATCCACGTTTTGGGAGTCAGTCCAGTAGTTCCAGATTCTGGAGGAGTGAATCGTGACGAATATAGCAGCTCACTATCAAAATTTAATATGGGTAAAACACTTTGTAACCAATGCCAAATGACAGGCTGATAAATAATGCCTAAACGGGTGAAGATCGATTGGGACCTTGCAAGACATCAACTCCTCCGGCTACAAGATTCTGCTGACTAGGCATCTATTTGTCTTACATAAGAGTGAAATATGATGTTTTTCTAGTGAAGTTCGTGGAATCTATAACTCTCAACTATAGTATAATCTATCATTTGTTAAAAAAAAAAAAAAAAAAATACACACAGCTTATCAAGTTATGGAATCACAGAACCAAGTTGAAAAACTAAATAACATCAAGTAGAGAACTATGAGCAATCCCCATCAAGAACCCCATCATCAATGACGAATATCGGAGATTTAAATGACTAATATTCTGAATTCCAGTTTAAAAATTAAACAAAAAGCTCAACTTGTACATAATAAATGATTAAGATACACAGAACAGCTAATAACTGCGGTGCTCGCTCACTCATCACGACTAATATATGCAAACATACATAGAATAAGAAGGTAACTGAATCTTCAACGGCTTATTCCAGACCACTGATTACTTGTATGCAAACGTACATGAACATTGAAACGGAAGGACCACGTTATGGCATGAGTTTGATTGGTAACTATTTACCAATAGAATCAAATGACACATAAGCTTTCTAAGGCTGCAGTTTGGCCGCGTAGTTGAATACCTAAAAAATTATTAAAATTGGTTCCAGCTTGATTACTTACAAGTTCAGAACCAATAGTCGACATTTAAGCCTAACTAGAACACCTGGCACGCGCTGTAATAGCTGCCGTAGATAGTTAAATTTTATTTGCAACCTGGAATGGAAAATTCGGCAAACTCAAAACCCGTTTCCGGAACACAGTTTGAATCGACAATAAGATCACAAGCAAATTAATAGAAGTTTCTAAATTAATAGACAGTTTGAATCGACGTTATGGCATGAGTTCCAGTCTAGGATTATATCTTTCGTGCAGTTCTTTTAACTCCCATTTGAAAATATTGGCAAAACGAAGAAATACCACCAAAGTCAATAGAAGTTCTGTAATGAAGTTTCCTAGCTAATTGTTGACATAAAATAGATAGTTTATTTTTCTACATATTTGACCAGTAGCCAGTGGCTTAAGGAAAATGCATTTAAAAAAAAAAAAGATCTGAATCTGATTAAAAGTTAAACAGTGGCCAGTGGCTTAAGGCAGAGGTTATCCGGTTATTAAAAGAAGAAAAGAAAACTAAGGAGGCCATGGATCAACTTTGTGCTTATCGTTAGGCGCTTCTTTCCTATGAAAATGCATTTACACAAAATCATACTGGGCAAAGTGATGACATAATCAAAGTTATTCTTTGTAACTTCATATCTAAATCAATTAAGCAAGTGACACAGTTATCTATAAGCAAAATCATGCGCGCACTAACAATTGAGTATTACTGTATTACAGATGGTTCATACTCATAGATGAGGCTACTAGCACGCGTATTACATATGTGAATTGACAGAAGAACAATTAAAATATCAATGCCCATTTAAAAACAAACTACTTTCATGATAAACCATTTATATCTTTTTCCTAATCTTAATTTATTTCATATTCTAACTAGGGTAAAGTAATAAAGTGACTATTGGCCGCATAAACTCTTCTAAGGTCAGTTCACTTTCTAAAGAACATAGATATTCAACTTGCTAAACGATGGTCATCTGATAAAACAATAAATCATGACAATCAATCAATCTGTCTTCTTCCTTAGTTTTTTTCCTTTTGTTTTGTCCAATTCAATTACATCAGCATATTATGGAGAGACAAAAATGTGAATCAGTGAAGAAATCAGAAGAAGAAAAACCGTACCTGATAATAAGATATTGGTCTCCTTTAATGGTGACAACAACTTTGAGAGCCTCCTGCAGTTGGATCTGAAATGAACTATATAATAATAATAGAATTAAAAAAATAAAAATTAGTACTCATCTAAAGCCTCAATGATTGAGAGCACATATCCAATAATATCAAACTGTTCTTCTCCATAAAAAACTGACAAACTACCGAGTCCATAAACGTCACTGATCAAAAAGTCAGAATAATCACTGAAATGTCAAATAGTATTCCTGCAAAAATATATAATTCATGTTTATGCTATATATTTAGAATTTAGCATGTTCTGGTTATTGACAAAGCTTGAATTATTGGATATGCAAATCTCTTGGTACTTCAAAGAGGCAAATGTAATCAGCAGACTTCAGCATACCCAGTAATCAACAAACATCCACGTCCCATATACAGCAGTAATAGTATTAATTACTCGAATACTTATGGAGCTAGCAGTGATCAAACCTGAATCATAACTAAACATATTTACGATATATTTCTTCTCATTGTAATGAAAATTTATTATGGTGGAGCCCATTTGCCGTCTTTGAACTTTTCATAGAAGCTGGAGCATTTAGACACAACATAGAAACTTCAGGCGGAAACAAAAAGGAAAGAGAAGTAAATAGAAGCGGGGAAAATGAAGAATTGTACTGAAGTTATAAAGATGATAACTGGCAGATGAATTTCTAGGAGAGAAAGCCCACCAGGGATTTCAGGAACGACGAAGTCCGGCTGCCTCAGAACATCATGAAGCGTTTTCTTTTTCATTTCATTTACCTTGACCCAGCTAACAGATACTTTGCCCAGGAAATAAAAATAGTGAAGTTAGCTTTCTGCAAGTAACCTAGATTAGCTGCAAGTGCGAGAATATATTTTGCAAAAGTTTGCTATATGATGCAACAACAAACCCGCATATTGGAAACTATAGCACGTCCATAGATTACTTTGGCATCATGTTTCATGATGAACTTACTTTTAAGGGTAAGAGGACATAAATAAGTTCATGATCATCCTGATGGACCATAATGGACCTACAATGACCATCACCCAAACTAAGAAATATTTTTCGTACTTTATAATTATCACCCAGAGTCCATAGACATAAATTTCGCTTCTATTGTACTTTATTCAACTAATTAAACATAATGTAATAATTATGTGAAATATGTGAGAGGAATATTGGCTAACCGTCCTACATAGCTCAGTGGAACTTTCAACATAGAGGAGAGGTGTAGCCGTCTAAGAATTCAACTTTATTTTCCTCCATTCCTCCTAGAAGAATGTTTAGGAAAAGTATGAATATGTCGTCTTCCCACAGATAGCAAACAAAAGACAAGATGTACAATACCTGCTGAGGCGCTATCAGTTAAACTCGCACTTGCATCTTTCTCTTCTTCAATGATGCTTTCGGCAAGAGAACCGGCACTGCCTTCTAGAGATGCCGAAGATATTCCATCTTTGGTAAGGGAAATCCAGAATCAACCTGATGATTCAATGGTTAACAAACATTTGGAATGCAAAATTCCCATTGAAAATACATCCAACACATTCATGAACTAATGGTGGATCTTAACTTTACACACTACACCAAAAGAAATGCATTCAGAATTGGCCTACCTCATGATACAAGTCAATAACTTCACGGGTGTAAGCATGTTCTCTATCCCACAGTAGCAATGGAGAACTTTCTGTAGACATATTTGAAGCTATGGACATCATAAATTACTTAGATGCTACTAGCCTACTACTACCAATTATGACATCTAATTGCTTGAAAGGGGAAAAAAGTATGCAGCTTAAGAAAGGATATCATATCATTCAAGGTGATTCGAGAACGTGTTGATCTCACAGAGTCTTCAATAAAACCACTAGACAACTTCTGCATAAAGCAAAAGAACGGACCAGTGAAGAATATCTTGTTTATCCAATGTTGGCTTCATATTCCATAAGTTCTTGATACGGACTTCCCAATCTTCAAACTTCTCTCATCAACTGCAGACACAATATTATGCAGAGTCGGTAGAGAAATGATATTAGACATAATGATCTAGAAAACGATTACTTCTGAAAGTTTTTTTTTTTTTTTTTAAGTAAACCGAGGGGAATATATGGGTATTTTTGTAGGCAAATCAAATTATTTCCGAAACCACAAATGACACAATATATTGAATACAAAAGTTGGTTCTACGATTTCGGCAACTCATCTAGCACTATAACAGTTCTGAATAGACTAACAAAGCACAAAAAATCGTTCAATTCACACCTTTCCAGATCAACAGATGTGCCGAATTAACATTAGGGGTATTTCTGAATGATGGGGTATTTTTTTAGTTCCCTCTTTAACAAGATGTCTTATTGTACCTACTACCTAGAGTTCCACAACACAGAAATTGTGAAGGTTACAAATAATAAGGAAAGGTGCTGACCTTAGCTGCAGCAATCGCCTTGGAAACTTGAGCATTATGGTTTAATTTGCTTCTCCAACTTCATTAGTTCCTCTTTACTTGGAGAGTGTTCAAGCCCCTCTTCGAAAGAACTCTTTACAGAACTCTAATGAAAAAGTGCCTATCAAAAGTAAAATTCCTGAAATGTTTAATACAGGTACTATCTCTTTTGAGGAACAAAAAGAAATTCAGATCAGTTGGCAAATTTACAAAATATCAACATATAATAATAACCTTAACATTTGTGGTAGACAGCAGCTTGATCGATTCCTTCTTCAGCGGCATGCCTATAATTACCAATTAGTAGATTCACAAAGACAATTGAGGTATAATCAAAGTCATTAAACGGTTAATTACTCAATCAATTCCGGTATCTGGGTAGTGCTCTTTGCCCCCCTTTTTTTAATCAACATACTCATTGCCCTTTATCATACATCAACAAACAATTTAAGAAACACCTTTGGAATTAATCAAGCAAGAGTTCCGTATATCTACGAACATATATACATGGAGAGTTCAAATAAAAACCTAGTTCAGATACTATCCCAAGAACAACGAAACGAAAGATTATATTCGAGAAAAATCTATACTGAAGTCGCGGAGAATTCATAAATAGGGAGGAGCTATCAGCAAATAGAATTTAAAGCCTATGTTAACTTCTTAATGGGATAGTAAAGTAAACACTGAGTTGTGACCGATATTTTAATTTCTACTTTACACAGAAAGTTGGTGTTAATTTGACAGAGCGAGAGAGAGGAATAACCTTGAGTTCGTTCGAAGGCAGATATATGATTCTTTGATAGCAGCAACGGAATCTACGTCGGTCTGGTTTCTCGTTTTCTGCTCCATTAACAGATCGCCATGATTAACACCAACTCTCCCCCTCTCTCACTCTCTTTCTCACTTACTAAAAGGGGGTAATACAAGATTCGATTTTTCAACTGCTGCACGCTCAGAAGGTGTAACTAGGCACGTCTTTCTATGGGCGAGCATTTGTCGCACAATCCTCCGGTCCGACCTGGCCCATTGTAGTGGTTTTTCTCTTTTGGAAACACCCATCGACCATTGTATCAGTTGTACGGGTCTTAGAGCATCTCCAATGCTAGGGATAAAGATATCCTATGTGAGGCCTTAATAATACATTTTTGTTTGGGGTAATTATTAGAGTCCAAATATGTGCACCCCTTAAAACCAGGGTACACATTCCGGCCATTCTAATTGGCCGATAAAATTTCAAAAAACCACACGTGTTTTTAGTTTTTATTTTATCTATTTTTACTTTATTTAATTTCTGTTTTCGTAAAAACATTTGGAAATAGAAAATTGAAAACATACGGCTCTAAATATTTTTTTGTTCTTTCTTCGAACTCCCACTTTCAATCTTCTATATCACCTTCGCTTTTTGTATTCTTGATGGCCATGTGTTCTTTTCTCATAGTTACAATTGGATTTAGTTGATGGTGTCACAAAAATCCTATAAAATTCTCGTTTTAATCTGATTGTTACTGAAGATTGAAGCCAAAAACAATATGATATAACACAATCTGAGAAGTTTGGTAGGAGAAAATTGTAAGCCTGGTAATTTTAAGTTCGTAAGTTTAAATCTGTGATAAATATGTTGTTAATAAACACAACAAATTATTCCTTGAACAAACTAAGATTAAAAAAAAAAAAAACAAAAAAAAACAAGATAACTATTCTCAATGATTTTATCTGGTTGGATATTAGAATCAATTACAGACGTTTTGATCAAATCAATAATCGTAAATCAGAAATCATTATATAAAGGAAATACTAATTTCCCAAATATTGTAATTTCTCAAATATCCAATTAGGTTCAATTCTTCATCCTGACTTAATAGATACTTACGATTTTATGAATAATTCGTTAAATTCAAAACATTCATTATTCTTGTTAAATTCCTTTAGCTTTAATCACTTAAAAAAAAAAAAAAAATGGAGGGAAAAAAAAACTGGAGGAAAATTTGAGAATAAAAAGAGATACTATCAGAATTTGGAGAGAGAAAAACGCACATAACTTGTAAACATTGAAAATGGAAATTGTTTTAATTATTATATCTTTCTAATATAAAAAAAGAGCTATTTTTGGTAGGAGACCCCCTAAATTACTTAATTGTCCCTATTTTAAAATATTTACATAAATACCATTGTTTTAAAAATAGATCAAAAAATTTTAAAACTTAATATCTATCAAAATATACACCAGATTTTTTTAAAATTTATATATTTGAAAAGCACTTTCAATTATCTACGTAACGAGTACAAATAAGAATAGTAAATTTTTGTTTTAGGAAAAGAATTTCATGGCTTTCAAATTTAGTATTGTAAGATGAGTAAAAATTCAAGCATTTGCATCGCACATGTGTCCTTACTAGTAGGGAATAAAGAAAAGCTATAATTACTCTTTAAGGCGGTTTCTATCCATTATTTCGCCCAATCTATGTGGCTGGAATGTGCACCCTGGTTTTGAGGGGGTGCACAAATTTGGATTCGTCATTCTTACGTGGCTAAAACAAATAAAAGTTAGACATTCTACCTAAATTTTCATTTCCAATGCTAAAATGTTATTACACTAAAATTTGGAATATTAATGTTTCCTAATTAAGAGAAAAGAGAAATTTGGAATAAAAAATGATGATGTATCTTTAGACTTGGGGTCATAGAGAAGGTGAAGATACGACTTTCAGGTTTATCCTTTCCTATGAGATGACAGCCATGTCATCATCTTTAATTAACCTTGACCCTAGCATTGAAGATAAACTTTTAGTAAAAAAAAGTGTTAAATCCAATGTGTCATGCCTTTTTATGGAACGCGCAATTGGGGGATAGTTAAATTAATTGGGGGATATAGGAAAAAGACAAATACGGAATTTAAATAGTAAATCAAGGTCACCCCATATCCATGTATTTTCACTAATTCCTAATCTACCCCTCATTAATCAGGCTTAGTGGTTAATAATAATTATTTATCTTAATTGATTAGTTTGAAAATGATTTATAGAAATCTTTATCATTTTGGAGAGATTAGAAGTATGAATGTTGGGCTCAAAATTTTTGGTTGAGATGAGTGACCATAGTGACCAAAGAGATGTCTCTGAATCTCCACGTTAGTAACAAATATGTCTTTTATGTTGAATCTTCTCCAGATATAACTTTGGATTCACTATGGTTGCACCTGCAGAACATCCTGCCCGCATTGATATAACTATGAATACCAAGCCGGAACAACCTAAACCGGCATGGTATTCATAGTTATATCAATGCCGGCGCACCATAGTTTCACATACCAGGGAATATTCAATCAACATAGTGTGCCGGCATTGTTGTTGGTCGTCCATCCATGCCGACATTACACTTACATCCGTTGTAGTTTTTGTTTTGTTTTTTTTGTGAAATTATCTTAAAGAGATTATGTTGGAAATTTTCATAAATGTTTGCCGCTATCCGGGGGGTGTAGCCCCTCCCGGCTGTTCCGTTTTTCCAGAAATTTCTACGATCGCGTCTTTTCCCATATGGTTTCTCTGAAGAGATACCATCAATTTGTCCACTTGAAAGTGATGCCTGCATAGCTATAAAACCACTGCTTATTCCCATTAATTTTACTCAGTCCACTGCCGGCACAGGCAGTTAATTCTCGAGCATGCCGGTACTACTAACGGCATATTATGTTGCTTTAATTTCTTTGTCGGCACATGATGTAAAGTACCCAGAAAATTGATATTTTTTTTCACTTGACTATCGCCATTGATAGATTTCTATCGAGCATGCCGATAATTAGTTACGGCATTGAATGTTAGTTACCAAGCATGCCGACACCATTTTTCGGCATGGTCTTAATCAATTCCAGCATGGTTTTCATCACTTCTTGCGATGTAAAAAAAATTCATTTCCGCCATGGTCTTCATCACTACCGGCATAGTATTCACCACTTTCGGCATGGTCTTCGTCATTTCCGGCATGGTCTTCGTCACTACCGGCATGGTCTTCATCACTTCCGGCATGGTCTCCATCACTTCCGAATGTAAAAAAAAAAAAACGTTTTCAAAGTGAGGAGTCGGCAGAGAAGGAGAAGATAATTTGAAAGGGATTGGGGAAAATTTAGAATTTGAAAGTGAGTGGGGAATATTTAGGTTTTTTTTTTAAAGGGTAGTTTCGTATTTCCACCCCCGAAAAACACCCCTTAACAGACATTATTGGATGTGGATAGTAATTTATATCCCCCAATTGCGCGTTCTTTTTATGACCTTCACCCCTAGCATTGGAGATGCTTTTAAAAGAAACCTATAATTTTATTTCGATGGAAATAATAAATTGTACTATTAACTAGCAAATATAGTACAATAGATTTACAATTTCATCTTTATCAGAAATATTGAGATAAATGTAGATTTTTGAATCTCTTATGTAATTGTGAGGACATATACTGAGGACCTTTTATCCTTGTTTCCTTTGCATTGTCTGATGCTTTATTATATTTTCTATTAATATACTTTACCTGAGCTTGAGGTAAATCTCTCAGAATAGTCTTGACTTCTTGCAAAGTGTTTTCTGCTGTCCATGGAGTCTATGTGTTTACGTTATTTATATTGGCTGCCATGACTTTGCAATTAGTGATGAATGGGACGCTTGACAGAATGTTTTCTTTTAACCATGTAACTGCCTTTAACAAAGCTTTTGTTTCCACATGGAAAGCCGAAAACGCTCAATCTAACCCCCCCACCCCCCCCCCCCACCCCCACCCCTCTGATATGTTCATGAACGTCTCGTGATCCACTGAGGAAATAATAAAAGCGAAACTCATAGAAATATCTTGTTTCTTAAAAGAAGCATCTAGAAAGATTATCCAATATGTGTTTATGTCGCACCAGTTATATCTAACTAAATTCCCTTTTTGATGGTTAATTCCCTTTTGACTTATTTTAGGGGGAATAGATTGCAGGTGTCTGTTAATCTGGTCAATTAGCAGTATCGGGTCCGGGTTTTTTTTTTTTTTCGAAAACCACCAAACACTTACGTTTCCAGATGAGCCATAGTATTGTGGCTATTTTCTCCACGAGCTGTGTAAAATTTGGATCCGATAGCCAACCTTTAACCCCAAGGATTAATATTGTATGTATTACCCCTCGAGTTAATAAATTCTAAAGAAAAACTGAACCAGGCAGCTCTGGCAAAAGGACAATGTCTGTAAAGGTGTTGTTTTGTTTCCTGTTCTTGAGAATTACACATCTGACAATGAGGGTCGATACCTGAATTATGAGCTCTAAGTCTGGAAGAAGTTGGTAAGGCTTTTTGCAATAGTTTCCGAATTGCTTGAATTTTTAAAGACTTTTTTCCAAGGAAATTCCAATAAGTTATCATTATCTTGATCTTGTTTTAATAGGAAATTGTAAATATTTTTCGCAGAGAAAATTCCTGAATGATGATGCTTCCATCTAATTTTATCTTGTTCTTGTCTCCTTGGGGTTATTGTTAGAATTTTTCCCCTATCCTCTGGATGGAAAATTTTGTTCAGTTTTTCCTGATCCAATGTAATTTCTTCCGTTATAAGCTCTTGTACCATTTGTGGTGCCGGTTCTTGATGATTGGTTTGTTGTGAGACTATGTCAACATTAGGTATCTATCGGTCCTCCCAAATTTTTGCAGATGCTCTATTTTTAATTTGCCAGAAAAAATTTCCCTTAATTAGCTCTAAACATTTTTGGATACTTGTCCAAATCCACGATAAATTGGAAGTTTTAGAGGAATCCAAAGGGTGAATATTTGGAAAATATTTAGCTTTCCATATGTTATAGCAAAGCTCGGTTGAACTCACCAAGCGTCGGTATGTCAAGTTTGGTTGTCATATTTTAGTGAGTCAAAACTCATCTAAGAGTCGCTTGATTATATACTAGAGACAACTTCGTTTAGGTTAGACTAGAAAGTCTAGGAATGTTGAGACATACAAGTATTACTCCGAAGACCTGAAGAATGTGAAGAATAAGCAAACTACAACGACGACATTATCATTCCTCTTGAGGTTAGTAATATTGACTTGAACTGTTTCATTCCTAACGTATATTTCAAGTCGTGTTATATTGAAAACATAACTGCGAAGCTGTATATACTGTAAATATTGTATAATACTCTAGTGATGTGACATGGTCAGATTTGTATGATCATAGTATTAGGGAATTAGACAATGAAGTATAACGCTTATCTTTTGAACTTCGTAGATATGACATCGACATAATCTTGTATATACTGTTATGATTATGTGAATGGGTAATGGCGAAGAGTTCATCCTAGGAAACAATGTTTTACATTCGTTTAAAGGAAGTACATTCATGAACTTGTTTTGTGAATCGAAAGGGAAATCATTAGGCTTATTGGTACGACTATTCATTGCAAATCTTTAGATTACCAATATGTGTGAGATGGTAGAACCGATCATAACTTTGTTACGTATCTTGGTATAACTAATCACCATGCCTGACTTGTGATTTGGTATGACTAGTTTTTATTAATTGGTGTAACCGTTCCTAAGTAATCACCATGAGATGGTTT
This sequence comes from Papaver atlanticum, assembly GCA_023531105.1. Classification (NCBI taxonomy): domain Eukaryota; kingdom Viridiplantae; phylum Streptophyta; class Magnoliopsida; order Ranunculales; family Papaveraceae; genus Papaver; species Papaver atlanticum. Next base: position 5,838,237 of record JAJJMB010010315.1, on the reverse strand, counting down.
GGTCGATATATGTTATTGGTGTGACCGATCCTAGTAATTGGTGTGTGAAAAAGTGGGGGTACAACAACCACACCCAATATTTTCGTTTCCGCAATTTGTATGGACTAACTCCAATATAATTCCAAGAGAACAACTAGACAGTCAGACTCAATCAAGGAAAATATATCCAAGACTTATATCTTTGTTTCTCAATGTAATCAGCAAATCAAACAAATGGAATCTGTGAGCCTGATTATTATGAGAAACAACTTGAACGGTACCAAAGACCAATATTCGTGTCAATCAATTTCAGTAATGTTTTCAATATAACATTCATACTTTGGTCACTAGAGTATTATACAATATGTACAGTATATACAGCTTCGCAGTTATGTTTTCAATATAACACGACTTGAAAGATACATTAGGAATGAAACGGTTCAAGTCAATATTACTAACCTCAAGAGGAATGATGATGTCGTCGTTGTAGTTCGCTTCTTCTTCACATTCTTCAGGTCTTCGGAGTAATACTTGTATGTCTCAACATTCTTAGACTTTCTAGTCTAACCTAAACGAAGTTGTCTCTAATATATAATCAAGCGACTCTTAGATGAGTTTTGACTCACTAAAATATTACAACCAAACTTGACATACCGACGCTTGGTGAGTTCAACCGAGCTTTGCTCTAACATATGGAAAGCTAAATATTTTCCAAATATTCACCCTTTGGATTCCTCTAGAACTTCCAATTTATCGTGGATTTGGACAAATATCCAAAAATGTTTAGAGCTAATTAAGGGAAATTTTGTCTGGCAAATTAAAAATAGAGCATCTGCAAAAATTTGGGAGGACCGATGGATACCTAATGTTGACATAGTCTCACAACAAACCAATCATCAAGAACCAACACTACAAATGGTACAAGAGCTTATAACGGAAGAAAATACATTGGATCAAGAAAAACTGAACAAAATTTTGTTCGTTTAAAGGAAGTACATTCATGGACTTGTTTTGTGAATCGAAAGGGAAATCATTAGGCTTATTGGTACGACTATTCATTGCAAATATTTAGATTACCAATATGTGTGAGATGGTAGAACCGATCGTAACTTTGTTACGTATCTTGGTATAACTAATCACCATGCCTGACTTGTGATTTGGTATGACTAGTTTTTATTAATTGGTGTAACCGATCCTAAGTAATCACCATGAGATGGTATGATCGATATATGTTATTGGTGTGACCGATCCTAGTAATTGGTGTGTGAAAAAGTGGGGGTACAACAACCACACCCAATATTTTGATTTCCGCAATTTGTATGGACTAACTCCAATATAATTCCAAGAGAATCAACTAGACAGTCAGACTCAATCAAGGAAAATATATCCAAGAGTTATATCTTTGTTTCTCAGTGTAATCAGCAAATCAAACAAATGGAATCCGCGAGCCTGATTATTATGAGAAACAACTTGAACAGTACCAAAGACCAATGTTCAAGTGTCAATCAATTTCAATCAACAACAAAAGGTTGGATTTACCAATTGATTGAACTACGCACAACCTGTGATATTTCAATTATATAAACAAATATAATGCGGAAAACAAATAACACATACACCATAAGTTTTGTTAATAAGGAAACCGCAAATGCAGAAAAACCCTGGGACCTAGTCCAGATTTGAACACCACACTGTATTAAGCCGATATAGACTCTAGCCTACTACTGGTTAACTTCGGACTGGAATGTAGTTGAGCCCTAACCAATCTCACACTGATTAAGGTACAGTCGCGTTCCTTACGCCTATGAATCCCAGCAGGACTCTACGCACTTGATTATCTTAGCTGATCTCACCCAAAACTAAGAGTTGCTACGACCCAAAGTCGAAGACTTTACAAACAAATTTGTCTCCCACGGAAAAGTTTATTCTGATAGATAAATCTGTCTCCCACAGAAATACCTATGAAGTTTTTGTTTCGTCTTTTGATAAATCAAGGTGAACAGGAACCAATTGATAATTCGGTCTTATATTCCCGAAGAACAGCCTAAAAATATCAATCACCTCACAATAACTTAACTATATGGTGGTAGAACAAGTTATTGTGGAATCACAAAGAATTAGACGAAGAGCTTTGTGATTACTTTTTATATCTTACTTATCGGAGATAAATATCGAGGAAATCTTAGAGAAGATAGTATTCAATACGATAGAACAAGTAAGATCAGAACACGCAACTACAACGAAAATAGTTGGGTCTGGCTTCAGAATCCCAATGAAGTTTTTAAGTCGTTAACTTATGATGGTTTTAGGAAAAACCTAGGTTAAAGGAGAATCGACTCTAGTCGCAACTAGTATCACACATGAGGTGTGGGGATTAGGTTTCCCAGTTGCTAGAGTTCTCCCTTATATAGTCTTCAAATCAGGGTTTGATAATTTTGGAACAAAGCAATCAATATTCACAATTGGATGAAACCTGATTTAAGATTCAAGCTAATATCTTTTCACCGTTAGATGGTCTTAGCTTGTTACACACAAATGAAATATACCTTCATTTAGATATGGGTAACCATACCTAAACGTGTATATTGAGTTGGCTCAATAACAGTTAACCGAAGTAGCCACATGAACACTTTTGTGTTAACCATGTTCATCTTTACACTTCTAGATCAAATGATACTCAACTGAATCTAATTGTGTTACTCATAGAGTTGTTCAATTTTTATACTCTCATAGAAGTATACAAGACACAATTGAAGCAAAATCGGATTGATTCAAAAGAATCAGTTCATGAACATTTTAGCCACGGTTTGCAAAGATTGCATTCCTTAATATATAAATGTATTTGTTCATGAGTATGAAAACATACTTAGCCGATTTCAGAACTTAACCTCATAAGTTTGCAAATGGGTACGCAAACTTAAGTTCCGGACTTGATCCTTTCCGACAGTTCGTAAACAGGTACGCATACTGTCGTTCCGGACCGAACTCAAGTGAATAAGTTTATAACCGGGTACGCAAATTTAGTTCCCGGACTTTGACAGTTAAAACCGTTCGCATACGGGTATGCATACTTGGTTCCCGGACCTGAATTACTCTTACAACAGTTTGCATACGGGCTTGCATACTGTGCTATATCCAGACAATGGTTAATTGTTTTGAACTCGCATTTCAATCATTGAAACATTCTTAGAAGACGACAATAGCTGTCTCGCACAAACTATTAGCTTATAAGCAATTTTCAAGTGATCGAATGATTAATACGAAACATTCCGAGTCTACATCAAATGACTGTCTCACACAAATCATGTAAGATGTTACCAGGTGATTTTCACATGATCATCTTTTGACTTTCGACAAGAATAATGATGAACGTGGTTAAATCAAAAGGATTTCCAACACATATTTCTCGAAATATATAAGCGAGTTAAACTCAGCTCGAAATATCAAATGTGTATAATGTAAAGTCTATATAGCTATATGACTTTGTCTCAATAGGAGATAGAATAGAATATACTTCTGAGTAATAAATGAGCTCAAGTCTCCACATACCTTTTGTTGATGAAGTTCCACAAGCTCCCCTTAGTAGTTCTTCGTCTTCAATCGATGAACGCCGTGAAGTCTAAAGCTCGACTACACATTCTATTCTAATCCGAGACATAACTATAAGTAGATTAGAAATCAAGACTTATAGTTTTGACAACTAAACTTGACAAACAAGCTTGAGATAGCAACGCTTGCGAGTTCGACCGAGCAGTGCTCTAACAATCTCCCCCTTTGTCAATTTTAGTGAGAAAACCATCAATACGTATGGATTACAAAATAAATAAACTTTATAGCTTGTCATCCAAATGCTTGATTTCCTTTGTTCTTCCACATTCCTTGAATTCTTCGTCACTCCAAGTACTCCAGTGATTCTGAACATGTTCAACTTAGCATCATAGTTGTTGAAGATCCGTATCCATAACAATAAGAAAACTGAAGTTCTCAATTATTATTATACAGTGTCATAATATTATTACACAGCATCAAAGTTCAATTGTATCACAACTTTGACAATAATACTATGGTGATATGTATCACTCCCCCTTAGTCGATACTTCATCTCATAATGAATACCACCACCCCTTACATAATGATCCGTAAACTATATGTATGTAGTGTGAACTACCAAATAATTCTCCCCCTTTTTGTCAATATAAATTGGCAAAGATACGAAAACTAGCAAGATCATAATGAAATTCTCAAAGATATTATTCATGACTAAAAGAGAATATATCAACTTTGTTTCGATGATTTCACATAGTCGAAACTTAGTGTATTCATCAAGGAGTTTATAAAGATACAAGATAACTCCTACAATATTCCACAGCCGCACTCCCCACAAAGATTTGGCAATTAAGCACAAGTTCAATTAAGAACTATCCCCCATAAAATGTCATTCCTGAAAAAACAACAAGAGCGACCTTACTTTTACAAGAAAATAAGGATTTCTTTGGACATTAACAAATCACATGAAACATGAATTTGTATCCAGAAAACTCAATTAAATTAACCACAAAGAAACCTTAATGATTAGTTTAATCGGAAATGCTCAACATAAGAAAACTTACGGAGCCATACAGTACTTTCACATAGAAGTGGATCATGGAAAGATCAATACTGCGGAATATTCAAAAGTTCATTCTATCTTTTATCAATATTTTCTTAATGACATAATAGACTTAACTTTTGATATATATGGGACAATCATAGTTCACGGACGTAAACACACATATCCCATAAAATTATTTGCAATATATGAAACCAATAAAGATTAATACTGCAAAATCATCTTCCAAATAACTTAGAATTTAAATAAATAAATCTAAAACATTGCAAGATGAAAATCTTTAGCAATAGCTATGTGTAACCACAATAATTGTTATTCCAAATCCTAGTTATCCTTCTTAAAACATAAGAATAAATTCTCATAAGAAGTTTCTTAGACATTGTAGAGCTTTCTCAGAGCATCTACCGAGAATTCCTTCTCTTTATTGAAGAACCCGTTGATAATGGGATCATTTAATTCCTCCGGATCTTCAGAAATAATGAGGATGCGTACATCACTATAATTAGACAATGATGGAGTGAGAAGAATGCTCACATATTATGTCACATGGTGACTTATCAAGGTTTGTTGTATAAACAGACTTCTTACCTCGTCTGACTCTGGTTCTCTTAGACTTCTTCTTGTCTTCAGGAGTTCCCTGTTTGTTATCCAAAGCCAGATTCATCCTTTGCATATCATTCTGAAGTTTGGCCATTCGTTTTTTGTTCTTCTTGAATTTCCAACACTTACTTTGAACATGACTTGCATTTCCATAAAACAAACAATTCAAAGATGAAATTTTGTTTTGCTGATTTGACTCCTGTTTACCACAACTTTTAACGTCCATTATTCCAGAACCTGCTCACAGTCTTGCTTTTGAACCCTAGGCCATTTGTGTTCCCAAAAGATTTCTGACCAAACAACATTGCTGAAATCTCTTCAGAGCTTCCAGACAACCTTTGCAGGTCACACTTAAGAGTATTAATCTCTTTTTCTTTTAGAGACAGTGTTCTGGTGAATTCATCATTAAAACAATCAATCTCAAGATTTTTCACCTGAAGTGATGATTCAAGTTTCTCCAACCTTATCTTTAGTTGAAGATTTTCTTGGTGAATTTCTTCATTTTTATCCAAGAATTCAAAAATCTCAGTGTCAGACTCGCATTCTGAATCAGAATTTGAGTTAGTAGAAGTCTCTGTTGTGAAAGCTAAAATTTCAGTGCAAACTTCGGAAGTATGCAAATTGACCAACTGAAGTGATTTTTCTTATATTGAATCATCTGAAGCATCAGAGAGAGAGAGAGAGAGAGAGAGATTCCTCAGATCTTTTGCTTTTTATCATAATATCCTTGATCTTTTCCAAAATCAATAATCTGTCAGGATCAATATGATTTGGACAACATTTATAAGCCCAAGACAAGTTAGGAGAATTACTTGTATTGGTCACAACATTGAACGCGGAAGTTCTGACTGTGTTCTGATCATGATCAAGAACTATCAACTTTCCAATGAGTGAGTTTGTGGAAAGTGTTTCAAGGTTATTTCATTCAATGATGGCATATTTCTTAGAATAGTATTTAGCTGGCAACGATCCGAGAATTTTCATCATAATGTCCTTTTCAGGAATGGTCTTACCTAATGCAAAAGATGCATTAACAATTTCAGACACTTTGTGATTAAACTCATCAAATGAATCTTCATCAGCCATACAAAGGTTTGCCCAATCAGAATTTAGGTTTTGAAGCCTAGCTTCCTTTTCAGAGGTATTCCCTTCGAATACGGTTTCTAAGATATCCCAAGCATCTTTAGACCGAGTGCACGTAGTCACATGGTGTTGAAGATCGAGGGTAATGGCATGTATGATAGCATTTAAGCCGTCGGAAATTTGCTTTGCAGCGAGAATCTCCTCGGCCTCATATCTACCAATATCCTTTGCAGCAGTTACACCATCTACTGTAACCGTTGGAGGACTATAGCCATTAAAAACATAAACCCATGATTGAAAATCACGTGCTTGGAGAAAGGCACGCATATCAATTTTCTACCATAAGTAATTCGAGCTTTCGAAGACTGGTGGTACGTTTATAAATATAGCACTTTTGTCCATAGAGTCAGATTGCTACAAACACAGACTAATGAGGTCTTAAAAGTGTTTGCCTGCTTTGATACCAACTGAAAAAGCGGGGGTACAACAACCACACCCAATATTTTGTTTCAACAATCTGTATGGACTAACTCCAATATAATTCCAAGAGAATCAACTAAAAAGTCAGACTCAATCAAGGAAAATATATCCAAGAGTTATCTTTCTGTTTCTCAATGTAATCAGCAAATCAAATAGATAGAATCCGTGAGCCTGATTATTATGAAAACTTGAACCGTACCAAAGACCAATGTTAAAGTGTCAATGAATCTCAATCAACAACCAAAGGTTGGATTTACCAATTGATTGAACTACGCACAATCTGTGATCTCAATTTTATAAACAAATATAATGCGGAAAAGAAATAACACAAACACCAGAAGTTTTGTTAATGAGGAAACCTCAAATGCAGAAAACCCCTGGGACCTAGTCCAAATTTGAACACCACACTGTATTAAGCCGCTACAGACTCTGAAAAAGCGGGGGTCTAACAACCTCACCCAATATTTCGCTTAGCAATCTTTATGGACTAACTCCAATATACTTTCAGGATAATCAACTAGACAGTCAGACTCAATCTTAATAAAAAATATATCAAAGAGTTATATCTCAATCTCTCAATTCAATCCGCAATCAAACAAATAATAATTTGCGACCCTGATTGAATATAAGAGAGATAACTTGAACGGTACCAAAGACCAATGTTCAAGGATCAATCAATTTAAATCAACAACCAAAAGTTGGATTTACCAATTGATCGATTCAACGCACAACCTGTGATATTTCAATTATATAACAAAATATAATGCGGAAAAGAAATAACACAGACACCAGAAGTTTTGTTAACGAGGAAACCACAAATGCAGAAAAACCCCGGGACCTAGGCCAGATTTTAACACCATACTGTATTAAGCCGCTACAAACACTAGCCTACTACAAAGATAACTTCGGTATGGACTATGGTTGAACCCTAATCAATCTTACAATGATTCAAGGTACAGTTGCGTTCCTTACCTCTCTGATCCCAGCAGGATACTACGCACTTGATTCCCTTAGCTGATCTCACCCACAACCAAGAGTTGCTACGACCCAAAGTCGAAGACTTGATAAACAAATCTGTATCACACAGAAAAGTCTATTGAATAGATAAATCTGTCTCCCATAGATAAACCTACGAGTTTTTGTTCCGTCTTTTGATAAATCAAGGTGAACAGGAACCAATCGATAACCCATACTTATATTCCTGAAGAACAACCTAGAATTATCAATCACCTCACAATAATCTTAATCGATTAACGAAACAAGATATTGTGGAATCGCAAACGATGAGACGAAGGTGTTTGTGACTACTTTTCTATCTTGCCTATCGGAGATATAAATCTCAAGCCAATCTTACGATTACACTCAAACACGATAGAAACAGCAAGATCAGATCACACAACTACAGATAAAATAGTTGGGTCTTGCTTCACTATCCCAATGAAGTCTTTAAGTCGTTAACCTACAGGGTTTCGTGAAAAACCTAAGGTTAAAGGAGAATCGACTCTAGCTTACACAACTAGTATCACACAGGAGGTGTGGGGATTAGGTTTCCCTGTTGCTAGAGTTTTCCTTTATATAGTCTCCAAATCATGGTTTGCAATTTAAGTTACCTTGGTAACAAAGCGCTCAATATTCACTGTTAGATGAAAACCTGATTAGATTCAAGCTAATATCTTTCAACCATTAGACCGAACTTACCTTGTTATACACAAATGAAATGTGACTTCATTTAGGTTTGAGTAACCGTACTTAAACGTGTACACTTAGTTGGTTCAACAATAGTTAACCAATGGTTAGCCATATGAGCACTTTCATATCAACCTTATTCATCTTCACCATAACTAGTTCAAATGACTCAAATGAGCTAGTTAGAGAGTTGTTCAATTGCTTAGATCTTATAGAAGTATACAAGACACAATCGAAGAAAAATCGGTTTTGATTCACTCGAATTGATAGATGAACATTATAGCCATGGTTTGCAAAGATTGCATTCCTTATTATATAAATGTTTTAGTTCATGAACAAACCGATTTTGGAAAGTAACCTACCTAAGTATGCAAACGGGTATGCGTACTTAAGTAACCGGATTGAGTTTGTTTTTCACTTTCAAACTCAAGCAGATTTACACGGATGTGAACTTTCCGCCAGTATGCGTACAGATACGCATACTTTGGGTTCCCGGTTTTGGACTTTTACACAAATGGGAGAACACACTATGTTTATATCCAAAGATGGTTACATGTTTTAAACTCTCATTTCAATCATTGAAACTTTCTTAAAGGATTTTATATAGTTGTTATTCACAAACTTTTTTTCATCAAAGCGATTCTCAAGTTATTGAAATAATCAACATGACTTTCGTCACGAGTAAAGATGAACTTGGCCAAAGCAAAAGCTTACCAACACATATTTCGAGAAATAGATAAGCGATATAAACTCGGCTCGAAATAGCAGATGTGTATAATCGTAGTCTATATAGCAATACGACTTTTGTCTCAAAATAAGAGATAGAATAGATAGACTTTTAAGTGATAGATAAGTTCAAGTTTCCACATACATTTTGTTGATGAAGTTCCACAAGTTCTTTGAGTAGTTCTTCGTCTTCAATCGATGAACGCCGTGGAGTCTATGGCTCAACTACACTTACTATCCTAATCCGAGACTTAGCTATAAGTAGACTAGAAATAAAGACTTATAGTTTTGGCAACTAAACTTGACAAAAAAGCTTGAGATAACAACGCTTGCGAGTTCGACCAAGCAGTGCTCTAACAGACTCTAGCATACTACAAGTTAACTTCGGACTAGAATGTAATTGAGCCCTAACTAATCTCACACTGATTAAGGTACAGTCGCGTTCCTTACGCCTCTGAATCCCAGCAGGACTCTACGCACTTGATTCCCTTAGCTGATCTCACCCATAACTAAGAGTTGCTACGACCCAAATTCGAAGATTTTATAAACAAATCTGTCTCTCACAGAAAAGACTATTCTGGTAGATAAATCTATCTCCTACAGAAATACCTACGAAGTTTTATTTTCCGTCTTTCGATAAATCAAGGTGAACAGGAACCAATTGATAATCCAGTCTTATATTCCTGAAACAACCTAGAAATATCAATCACCTCACAATAACTTAACTATATGGTAGTAGAAAAAGTTATTGTGGAATCACAAAGAATGAGACGAAGAGCTTTGTGATTACTTTTATATCTTACCTACCGGAGATAAATCTCGAGAAAATCTTAGAGAAGATAGTAGTCAATATGATAGAACAAGTAAGATTAGAACACACAACTATAGAGAAAATAGTTGGGTCTGGCTTCAGAATCCCAAGGAAGTCTTTAAGTCGTTAACCTATAATGGTTTTAGGAAAAACCTAGGTTAAAGGAGAATCGACTCTAGTCGCAACTAGTATCACACATGAGGTGTGGGGATTAGGTTTCCCAGTTGCTAGAGTTCTCCCTTATATAGTCTTCAAATCATGGTTCGATAACTTTGGAACAAAGCAATCAATATTCACCGTTGGATGAAACCTGATACTCAAATAAATCTAATTGTGTTACTCATAGAGTTGTTCAATTGTTTATATATTCTCATAGAAGTATACAAGACACAATTGAAGCAAAATCGGATTGATTCAAAAGAATCAGTTCATGAACATTTTAGCCACGGTTTGCAAAGATTGCATTCCTTAATATATAAATGTATTTTTTCATGAGTATTAAAACATGCTTAGCCGATTTCATAACTTAACCTCATAGGTTTGCAAACGGGTACGCAAACTTAAGTTTCAGACTTGATCTTTTCCGACAGTTCGCAAACGGGTACACATACTGTCGTTCTGGACCGAACTCAGGTGAATAAGTTTGCAAACGGGTACGCAAACTTATTTCCCGGACTTTGACAGTTAAACCTGTTCACATACGAGTATGCATACTTGGTTCCCGGACCTGAATTACTCTTACAACAGTTTGCATACGGGTATGCATACTGTGCTATATCCAGACAATGGTTAATTGTTCTAAACTCCCATTTCAATTACTGAAACATTCTTAGAAGACGACAATAGCTGTCTCACACAAACTATTAGTTTATAAGCAATTTTCAAGTGATCGAATGATCAATACGAAACATTCTGAGTCTACATCAAATGACTGTCTCACACAAATCATGTAAGATGTTGATAGGCTTTCGGGATTGCCTATATGTAATAACCGCAATCGCACGATGTCTAACTAGTAGACAGAGGCAAGTACGGGTCAAACCCACAGGGAGCGGTGGAAATACTATAATCAATATCTCTAATAAAACTAATCAGAAACAATATTTTTGGATTTTTTGAATCGAAAATGAAATAATGAAATTAAACTATGAATATATTACTGAAATGAAACATAACTATCTCTGGTATCCACAGGGTTTCATGGTATCCACTACTATCTCTATTTAATTATTACTGAAATGAAACATAACTATGAATATATGTTTATTGTTCGTTCTATCGACATCACCTATTATATGTATTAGAATCGCAAATATCACTGGGACATCCTAAGCAGGGCACATCAAAAGACTAAACCCAAGCAAGCACCATCAAATTGTGTTAGCGAGAAAGTTATACGAAATTAAATTCAGGTTCACAAATATTATGTGGCTTTTCTAAGTATAACCCATCAACGAAATTAAGCATGGATCATCAAATAATAAGACAAACATATTTGTAAAACTATCAATTACGCACTTAGGTTTTTAAAACCGGTGAAGCAACAACTCATATTTCAATAAACAATATTTAAAGATTAATCTATTCAAATCATAATGGTCTACTGCTATATCATTCAATTTAAAGTAGACTAATACCCCATGTAGTTTCAACCATAAAAAACCCTAATTACAAGAAATTTAGCAACACATAATTATGGGTTTCTTAAAACCCATCAAAAAATAATAGCAAAAGAAGAACGATCAAACCAAAGTCGTCTTCGTCGTCTCGGCTTCCTTCTGTTTTCAAGTTTCTGTTCTTCCCTTTCTCTGGCCGTCGGCCTCCCCCATTTCTTCTGTCTCTCTCGAGTATGCTAACTAAGACCTAGCAATTGCAAAGGCCCAGCCCACTAGTACCACCGAAACCCAACTCCATCCCAAGTCGAAACACAACACCACTTTCCATTTCTGTTTTCCGTCTGTCCAACTCTCGGCACCTTCCTGTTCACCGGCAGCAACAGCTCAGCCTGAATCCCACAATTCTCCATTGTCTCGTTGCTGTAAGATCACCAAGGAAGCACCAGTAGCATAGACAAACATATCCGAAGCTTGAACTCATCTCCATTCCTGCCTTTCTTCTCCTTCTCGAGCTTTTTTTTTCTGTTCAATTCGCACCCAAATTCGCTGACAGCAAACCCCCAATTCAATTCCACTGTTGCTTCCCTGACTTGCAAGGAGCTGCTGCCATGATGACGACTTCTAAATGCAGGTCACAGCAAACTTCAGTTCTCCATTTTCTCGTACGTCTTCTTAAACTGCAAGCAACTCAATCCCCAAAATCCGATCATCTAAACACCACCTCCACCATGGCAGTAAATGCTTCTTTTTGCTGTCATCTCGATGGTGTCTCCAGCCACAAACTGACCCAAAACTTCTCATCTTGCTGTGCTTAGTTCTCAATAGAGAACTTCGGTTTAAATCCATATTTCGTCCACATCAGTACCAGTTCTTTGCTTAATGCTGAAAACGATCACCACTGCCAATCTTTCCCGATTAGAACCACTCAATCATTCTCATGTCTCCTTGTACATAGTCATTACCATGGCAGCAACATACAAAGTCTCTGTCCACAGCAAACCCCGAATACCATCGCTACTGTTGTGAAACACCAGAAACTGCACCACTTTCCAACGTCCGTAAATCAATGCCTGCAATTGTTTCAGCCAACGAGAACAATTGAAAATCATCTCAACTCGAACCAGCCAACAACACCTCTCTCCTTGATGTTGTAAGACGCTGCTAAATCCACCATCTCTACTGCAATATCCCATCATTCTCTTTCGCCAGTTTGTAGAGAGTTGCTTCTGTAAAATCTCCGTCTCCATTCATGATTTCCACTGCGACAATTTCTCAAACACTTCATACCCATTTGAGACGAACCAACAGCCCATGCACCTCTTCGCCGTTGGAGAATACCACTGAACTCATGGCCGTAAGCATAATCTCCTCCTCTGATTTTCGAGACTTTCTTTTGGACCAAATACTTCACACAATCAACACACAAACATTTAAGATAAAGAGAAATCACCACTGCCACAAGATCCATCAACTCCAGCTTGAGAGCATAAATCCATCACTGCCAGTACTTCAATTGCAGACCCATTGTTCTGGCCAACACCACCAGCAATTCAATCCATCACTGCCTGTTCTGGCCAACACAACTGAACTCCATCTGCTTCAATTATTTCTCTTCTCTTGACACAAGAATTGACGTCACTGATATCGGGAGAAAGTTTCGAATTCAGTTGGTGAGAAATGACAATGAGCAGCTTGAAATTATTCCTTCCGTAACACCACCACCAGATTGAATAGCATGAGAAATGAAACTGCCTCTTTCTTGTTTTGACACGAAATGAGTTGTGGTGTCACGTCGTCCACTCATTTCCCAACTCCTGGTGGACTCAAGTGTTCGGCAAACACCAAAGAGAACCTTTGTTTACAATCTGTGACAAGCCCTGGCTGTGAATTAATAAGTGGCGCACACTAAATAGGCCGCCCAATTAATACTTCATCTCTGATGCCGTGAGTCACTTTTGTGAGGTTTGACGCAAACGACATTTAAGCTCCTTATTTAGTTGTTTATTTTGGGACGATCGAATTTGTTCGTCCTTTCTACAAAAGCACTAAAATATGGGTACAAAATGTAGCACTTAAGTGCTTATCAACACCCCCACACTTATATTTTGCTAATCCTCGAGTAGAACAGAAAATATATCCGCTCCACAGCTGGATAAAGAGTGATGTCTGCTAAACAACGAGACGGAACCACTAAACAGTAGTGTAGAGAAGTCTGCTAAACAGCGAGACAGATCCACTAAACAGTGGATAGAGATGTATGCTAAACAACTAGACAGAAAGACCCGCTAAACAGCTGATCATATTATGCAATTTTTTTTATTAAGACGCGCTAAACAGCTGGTCATTTTTTAAAAATTTTTTTAGACCCGCTCAACAGCTGGTCATATCATTCAATTTTTTTTACCAGGTGATTTTCACATGATCATCTTTTGACTTTCCTCAAGAATAATGATGAACGTAGTTAAAGAACAAGGCTTTCCAACACATATTTCGAGAAAGATATAAGCGAGTTAAACTCAACTCGAAATATCAAATGTGTATAAATTAAATTCTATATAGTTATACGACTTTGTCTCAATAGGAGATAGAATAGAATAGACTTCTGAGTGATAGATGAGTTCAAGTCACCACATACCTTTTGTTGATGAAGTTCCACAAGATCCCCTTAGTAGTTCTTCGTCTTCAATCGATGAACGCCGTGAAGTCTAAAGCTCAACTACACATTCTATCATAATCTGAGACATAGCTATAAATAGACTAGAAATCAAGACTTATAGTTTTGACAACTAAACTTGACAAACAAGCTTGAGATAGCAATGCTTGCGAGTTCGACCGAGCAGTGCTCTAACAATGTGGCCGATCACATAGTATTGTGTAACCGGTCCTGATAATTGGTAACCGGTCCTGGTAATTGGTGTAACCGATCCTGGTTATTGGTGTAACCGATCCTGGTAACTGGTATGACCCATCACAAGCAATACCATGGGAATATGGTAACCGGTCCTGGTAACTGATGTAACCAATCCTGGTAATTGATGTAACCGGTCCTGGTAACTTATGTGACCGATCACAAGTATTTCCATATTGATGTATAACCGGTCCTAGTGATTGGTAGAACCGATTGAACCCATGTTTGTGATTTGATATTTGATTAATCACATAGTTATCTTGGAATATAGGTGATCCAATTCTAAACTTGTTTGGAAGTGTGGTATAACCGATTCCAAGAATGTAAATCCATGTGAATATGAATAAGGATTTACAGTGAAGAGACGTCAACATACTTTGAACACGTACAGTAATTCTTATCATTTATTTTTCAAAGATATTCCTTAGTAAGAAAGGAAATCCTGTGCCGAAATAAATTGAGAATCTTTTAATTAAGGTTTTTGGTTTTATATGCTTTAATTACCAGCAATTAAATGCATATCTCTAGAGAGTAAAAATTAGTAATGTGCATTTACTAATTGGAGATTTTTTATTGAGAGATTTCGGAAATTTTGGACAAGCTTTTATTGGATTTAGGAAAACCGAATTTTGCTATTCATTGCATATATTAAGAATATTTTCAGTTTTTAAAATTCATTGGTGTCCAAACATCCTTGGTCTATAAATACCTAAGTTTGCATTTCTAACAAACTATCCTAAGAGCCAGGCAAACTTATTCTTGTTGTTTCTGGTGGAGCCGTCTATTCGGAGAGGAAAGTATCCTAATTAGGTGAAATCTCTTATGATCGCTCGTTTAAAGACTTATGTGGGATCAAGAAGCTCTACGAGTACCATTGGTGGGAAACTAGATAATTGCAGTGTTATTAGTTTTCGATTGATTTGATTGACTAACAGTTGTTGAAACTTTGATTCCACCTAGTTTGTTTATTCTTGAGAATCTTCTCTTCTGATATAAGATTCACTCAAACTAGATCGAAGTATCGACGGGATCTTTAGAACTGTTTTTAGATCTAAAGACATCTTGTGATGATCCATTGTTAACAAACTCCGCTTTATGTGTGATTGATCACAAGAGATTCAAGTGATGTTGTGCAGGTTTTTATTGAAGATTAAAGAAGATTTGAAGACGAATAAGATTTCTTATTAGTTCTCATATCTTTGTGTGTGCACAAACCTTGATCGGCTGGGATCCAATTAGAATCATATTTATTCGATTGATTAGTTGCGTGAGATCGGCATCACTTTATAGTTTCTTGTTGGGATATATATTGTTTGATTGTAAATCTAGACTTAACTGCTTTGGTAGTTATTGGATAGATTGGTCTAACCAGGCAAAGGAGTTTATTAGATTAAATGGAAGAGCCTTTGCGTATGATTTTATATATCTTTATCTTGAAAGAATCGAAAGAGTTGCTACCAAACAGATTTGTTGTTCCTTTACTGTTTGGAATACGATCCAAAGGAATTGTTCCAGTGCGTGCACTCATCGAAGTCGGAAGCGCAGGGATACTGAGGAAACTAAGTGAACTAGGGGTAGTTGCTTGGTCTCAACTATACGAAGTTGGTGTATATTTTGTATTGCGGCTTAATTATGAAAGTATTCAATTCTGGACTAGGTCCCGGGGTTTTTCTGCATTTGCAGTTTTCCTCGTTAACAAAATATTGCTGTGTGATTTACTTTTGTTTTCCGTAATTATATTTGTTCATATAATTTAAAGTAAATTACACAAATGTTAACTCTGATATACTTGATAGTGATCCTATAAAGTTTGGTTAAGTCCGAACCTATTATCAAGTATCACACTTTCGTAGTCGTATTGTCTCGATCTCGTATCCATAGACAATCACACAAAGTGTGAATACCGATTTATTGTATTTTCTAGACTCTGTCCATAGACGATCACTTTCGGTAAGAGGACTTATAGATTGAAAACTAAAAGATTGTGGTGTATTTGGGTACCCTTGTCTTTTCAATTGGTACTAGAGCAGGCAAACACGAAAAGATCTAACAATCTATGTTTGGTGCGATCCAACCTATAAGAATTGAATCCAATGGCTGATTCAGTTAACGTAGTTGCAGGATTTTACTACTTCAAAGACTCGTGGTGGAAAACACGAATGAAGTATATGATATTCTTGTTCCCAAATTTGTTAGGAATTGGGATTGAGCCTATGTATGTCTTGAACGACTTACATAATCCCTCGGTTATCATAGAATTGTACCTCATGGTATAGTGTATTAATAAGTTTAGTAACAATGATACAATTCTCTATGTGACATGTTTTATCTCGAAAATGCATAAGATTCCACATAATATTTTTTTATGTATGAACCATGACTATTCTGTTCTTGAAAAATATGGGATCTTAAATGTATTTTGGATTGGTTACCCATATATATATATACACACATTTTGAGATCAAATACTTTCAATGTATCGCTGGTTAGGATGCGATTTTGGAAACTTAGTGATTATACAAATAATGATTTTTTAGTTAATAATTCTATTAACAATGGATTGCTTCATACACCCCACAACTACTGGATTTGTGAAAAGTAGGCCGACCGATATAAATCTCTTCTCCTCTCTTCTCTCTCCTATAAAAAAAACGGTTTTTTCTCTGTAATTCAATCCTCCTAAAATCACTTAGATCTTAATCCAAATCTGTCAAATGATCTGAAATCTTCGGATCTTTTGGCAGATTTGGTATAAATATTACTATCTATTAATCACTTTTTGGTGATTTTAGGGTTTGTAAATAATGTTTTTATTCTGTTTTCAATTGATTTCAACCCTTTTAATGGCTTCTATGTGCCAATTATATGTTTCTTATAGCCTTAAGGGAGCTTTGTATGATTATTACAATCTTATCAAATGTATCATTGCTGGCGATTTTTCGGAAGTGATCATGGTTTTACAATTTGTTAGAGCACTGCTCGGTCGAACTCGCAAGCGTTGCTATCTCAAGCTTGTTTGTCAATGTTAGTGATCAAAACTATAAGTATTGATTTCTAGTCTACTTATAGTGATGTCTCGGACTAGGATAGATTGTGTAGTTGAGCATTAGACTTAACGGCGTTCATCAATTGAAGACGAAAAACTACTAAGGAGAGCCTGTGGAACTTCATCAACAAAAGGTATGTGGAGACTAAAACTCATCTATCACTTGAAAAGTCTATTTCTACTGTATCTCCTATATTGGGACATAAGTCGTATTACTATATAGTTTTCGATTATACACATTTGAGATTTCGACCTGAGTTTAACTCGCTTACATATTTATCGAAATATGTGTTGGTAAGCTCTCTCTTCAACCAAGTTCGTCTTATATTCTTGACGAAAGCCAAAAGATGGTCATGTAAAAATCGTCGAGTAACATCTTACATGGTTTGTGTGATACAATCATTTGGTGTAGACTCGGAATGTTTCATATTGATCATTTGATCGATTGAAGACGAAGAACTACTAAGGGGAGATTGTGGAACTTCATCAACAAAAGGTATGTGGAGACTTGAACTCATCAATCATTCAAAAGTCTGTTTCTATTCAGTCTCCTATTTGAGACAAAAGTCGTATAGCTATATAGACTTCGATTATACACATTTGATATTTCGATCTGAGTTTATCTCGCTTACATATTTCTCAAAATATGTGTTGGCAAGCTTTCGCTTCAACCAAGTTCATCTTATATTCTTGACGAATGTCAGAATATGACCATGTGAAAATTGCCGAGTAACATCTTACATGGTTTGTGTGATACAATCATTTGGTGTAGACTTGGAATGTTTCGTTATGATTATTTCAATAACTTGAAAATTTCTTTGATGCTAATAGTGTGTGAAAACGGCTATTGTCATCCTCTAAGAAAGTTGCAATGATTGAAATAAGAGTTTAGAATGCTTAATCAACATTGGATTATAAACATGTTGTGCACTTTTGCACATATGTGATCCATGTCCGGGAACCATTGTATGCATACCCGTATGCGTACCTGTTGGTTTGAGAAGTCCGAGAACCTAAGTATGCGTACCCGTACGCATACTGGCGTAGGTTTGTGACCGGAATTTTCTGCTGGGTTTGGAGGTATGCGTACCCGTTAGCATACTGGCGAAAACCAAACTTGGTCTGGCTATTCAAGTATGCGTACCTGTTTGCATACTTGAATGGCTAAAGTTCTAAAATCGGTTTTGTTATGAAGAAATACATTTATATAATAAGGAATGCATTCTTTGTAAACCATGGCTATAATGTTCATGAATTGATTCAAGTGAATCAAATCGATTTTGCTTCAATTATGTTCTTGTATACTTTTATGAGAATATAGCAATTGAAAAACTCTTTAACTAGTTTCACTTGAGTCATTTGAACTAGTTATGGTTAAGATGAATAAGGTTGATATGAGAGTGTTCATATAGCTAACCTCAGTTAACTACGGTTGAGCCAACATGGTGTACACGTTTAGGTACGATTACATAGACCTAAATGAGGGTACATTTTATTTGTGTATAACAAGCTAAGTTCGATCTAACGGTTGAGAGATATTAGCTTGAATCTAATAAGGTTTTAATCTAACGGTGAATATTGAATGCTTTGTTACCAAGGTAACTTAGATTGCAAACCCTGATTTGAAAACTATATAAAGCAGAACTCTAGCAACTGGGAAACTTAATCCCCACACCTCTTGTGTGATACTAGTTGTGACTAGAGTCGATTCTCCTTTAACCTTAGGTTTTTCACGAAACCCTGTAGGTTAACAACTTAAAGACTTCATTGGGATTGTGAAGCCAGACTCAACTATTTTCTTTATAGTTGTGTGTTCTGATCTTTCACTGTTCTATCGTATTGAGTACTATCTTCTCTAAGATTTGCTCGAGATTGATTCTCCGATAGGCAAGATAAAAAGTAGTCACAAACATCTTTGTCTCATCGTTTTTTATTCCACAATATCTTGTTTTGTTAATCGATTAAGATTATTGTGAGGTGATTGATATTTCTAGGCTGTTCTTTGGGAATATAAGTCTGGTATATCAAAGTGTTCCTGTTCACCTTGATTTATCAAAATACAGAACAAAACTCGTAGGTATTTCTGTGGGAGACAGATTTATCTATTCCAATAGACTTTTATGTGTGAGACGGATTTGTTTATCAATTCTTCGACTTTGGGTCGTAGAAACTCTTAGTTGTTGGTGAGATCAGCTAAGGGAATCAAGTGCGTAGTATCCTGCTGGGGTCATAGGCGTAAGGAGCACGACTGTACCTTGAATCAGTGTGAGATTGATTAGGGTTCAACTATATTCCAGTCCGAAGTTCATTGGTAGTAGGCTAGTTTCTGTAGCGGCTTAATACAGTGTGGTGTTCAAAACTGGACTATGTCCCGGGTTTTTTCCTGTATTTGCGGTTTCCTAGTTAACAAAACTTCTGGTTTCTGTGTTATTTCTTTTCCGCATTATATTTTGTTATATAATTGAAATATCACAGGTTTTGCGTTGAATCGATCAATTGGGAAATCCAACCTTTTGTTTTTGATTGAAATTGATTGATTCTTGAACACTGGTCTTTGGTACCGTTCAAGTTAGTTATCTTATATTCAATCGGGCTCGTAAATTCCTATTTGCTGATTGCAGATTGAATTGAGAGATTGAGATATAAAACTCATTGATATACTTTTCTCTAGATTGAGTCTGACTATCTAGTTGATTCTCTTGAAAGTATATTGGAGTTTGTCTATTCAGATTGCCCAACGAAATATTGGTGTGGTTGTTAGACCCTCGCTTTTTCAATTGGTATCAGAGCAGGCAAACACGTTAAGACCTTATAAGTCTGTGTTTGTAGCGATCTGAGTATGGGCGATACTATCTCTGATAAACGCATCACCAGAAACAAAAGTTCTGTTTTTATAAAATCTGTTAAAGAGAAAGATTTTTAAATCTCGAATATAGACGAACCTAGTGTTCCAACGAAACAGACTTCTATTGGTAAGTGTTACCCGGTTTACCTTACTGACGAGTCTGACTCTGAAGTTGAAAGGGAAGCAGCCAAAGAGAGTGCAGTGATTCTAAAACTTGTCAGAATCTAGGCTGATGATGTCTACCGGTTGAAACACAAAGTCAATATCCTTGTTAGTATGGTAAATAAGCATGACTTTCTTCTAAAGGTCCTTCCAGAGTAAAATGCCTCAATCTGTTCTCCACGAACTCTGCTTTAGGAAAAACTCAAAGAGGGGGATGCTTTGGAGATTGAACTTATTTTGAGTAAACTCTCTGTTCAAGAATTTTCCAAAGAGTCCACTATACCAATCGCTTCTGATTTAATTGTAAAAAATTCAGTTCCAGAAGCAAAACCGAAATCCCTTCCTGTTGTTAAAGATGTGCTTGTGTCTTCCTCTAATCAAGGAATATCCACATCACATGGAAGGAAGACATCTCCCAACGATGGTGTTAATACTGTTCTGTCTAATCACTTAGGTGATCAGAAAGTATGTCTCTTTTGTGATTCAAAAGGACATGTTGAACAACAGAGGAAATCAAGGTTGAATGACAATTATATTGATCGTCTTAAACACACCTTAGATTTAATTCTCAAAGGTGTAACTGACATTCATATGTCTAGACCAATTGGTTTTAGTACTCACCCTGTGTATCCTACCAGGAAAGTCAGTTCGATGTGTTCCTCAAATGTTCAAATACGAAACAGTCTCCCTAAACCAATTCGTTCAAGAAGAACTCATGGGTCTTGTTCAATCAAAAAGGGAGATGATGTTGTTCATGATGTGAAAAAAGGTACCAGAAGAAGGAAGCAAGAATGGAGAGATGGATGACAACCTAAAAATGATAATTGAAGGTTATAAATAGATTATTAATAGGATGTCAATTCCCTCTAGTCAAAATTCTTTAGGTAAGAATACATACTATGCATTGTACCTTGATGATAGTAAATTTTATGATAACTTTTCGCATCATAACGGTTTTCCTCCAAAGATCAGGAGAAAGAGGTTTAACCGATTTTATGAGCTCAAGGCTCATACTTGTGCTAATTGATCACACGGTTGAAATCTCACTCACAAAAATCCTGGTTGAGTGAGATATAATCAGGTATACTTGATGGAAAAGTGTTTCCTGATTCTCTAACTATTTTCTTATCGTTCCTAGCCGGATTATCTTTTACAAACATGTTTGCATAAGTATTTGTATTTTGTTTTGACGATACTTTTGATTTTTAATTTCTTATTGAAATTTTGGTATGTCAAAATGCTATTCTTATTGAAAAAGCGGGGGTCTAACAACCTCACCCAATATTTTGCTTAGCAATCTGTATGGACTAACTCCGATATACTTTCAAGAGAATCAACTAGACAGTTAGACTCAATCTTAAGAAAATTATATCAAAGAGTTATATCTCAATTTCTCAATTCAATCCGCAATCAAACAAATAAATATTTGCGAGCCTGATTGAATATAAGAGAAATAACTTTAACGGTACCAAAGACCAATGTTCAAGGACCAATCAATTTCAATCAACAACCAAATGTTGGATTTAACAATTAATCGATTCAAACGTATAACCTATAATATTTCAATTATATAACAAAATATAATGCGGAAAAGAAATAACACAGACACCAGAAGTTTTGTTAACGAGGAAACCGTAAATGCAGGAAAACCCCGGGACCTAGTCAAGATTTGAACACCACACTGTATTAAGCCGCTACAGACACTAGCATACTACAAGTTAACTTCGGACTGGAATGTAGTTGAGCCCTAACCATGTCTCACACCGATTAAGGTACAGTCACGTTCCTTACGTCTCTGAATCCCAGCAGGACTCTACGCACTTGATTCCCTTAGCTGATTTCACCCACAACTAAGAGTTTCTATGACCCAAAGTCGAAGACTTGATAAACAAATCTGTATCACACAGAAAAGTCTATTGAATAGATAAATTTGTCTCCCAAAGATATACCTACGAGTTTTTGTTCCATCTTTTGATAAATCAAGGTGAACAAGAACCAATTGATAACCAAGACTTATATTCCCGAAGAACAGCCTAGTATTATCAATCACCTCACAATAATCTTAATCGATTAACGAAACAAGATATTGTGGAATCACAAACGATGAGACGAATGTGTTTGTGACTACTTTTCAATCTTGCCTATCGGAGATATAAATCTCAAGCCAATCTTATGATTATACTCAATCACGATAGAAAACAGAAAGATCAGATCACGCAACTACAGAGAAAATAGTTCGGTCTGGCTTCACAATCCCAATGAAGTCTTTAAGTCGTTAACCTACAGGGTTTCGTGAAAAACCTAAGGTTAAAGGAGAATCGACTCTAGCTTATGCAACTAATATCACACAGGAGGTGTGGGGATTAGGTTTCCCAGTTGCTAGAGTTCTCCTTTATATAGATTTCAAATCAGGGTTTGCAATCTAAGTTACCTTGGTAACAAAACATTCAATATTCACCGTTAGATGAAAACCTGATTAGATTCAAGCTAATATCTTTCAACCGTTAGATCGAACTCAGCTTGTTATACAAAAATGAAATGTACCTTCATTTAGGTTTGAGTAAACCGTACCTAAACATGTACAATTAGTCGGTTCAACAATAGTTAACCAGTGGTTAGCCATATGAGCACTTTCATATTAACCCTTATTCATCTTAACCATAACTAGTTCAAATGACTCAAATGAACTAGTTAGAGAGTTGCTCAATTGCTTAGATCTCATAGAAGTATACAAGACAAAATCGAAGCAAACTCGATTTTGATTCACTCGAATCAATTCATGAACATTATAGCCACGGTTTGCAAAGATTGCATTCCTTATTATATAAATGTTTTAGTTCATGAACAAACCGATTTTAGAAAGTAACCTGCTTAAGTATGCAAACAGGTACGCATACTTAAGCAGCCGTATTGAGTTTGTTTTTTACATTCAAACTCCAGCAGAAATTCACGGACGTGAAACTTCCTCTAGTATGCATACGGGTACGCATACTTACCCAGACTTCCAACAACCGCTACGCGTACGGGTACGCATACTTTAGGTTCCCGGTTTTTTACTTTTACACAAATGTGAGAACACACTATGTTTATATCCAAACATGGTTACTAGTTCTAAACTCTCATTTCAATCATTGAAACTTTCTTTGAGGATGTTAAAATAGTTGTTATTCATAAACTATTAGCATCAAAGCGATTTTCAAGTTATTGAAATAATATGACTTTCGTCACGAGTAAAGATGAACTTGGATAAAGCGAAAGCTTACCAACACATATTTCGAGAAATAGATAAGCGAGATAAAATCTGCTCGAAATATCAAATGTGTATAATTGAAGTCTATATAGCAATACGACTTTTGTCTCAAATAGGAGATAAAGTAGATAGACTTTTGAGTGATAGATAAGTTCAAGTCTCCACATACCTTTTTGTTGATGAAGTTCCACAAGTTCCCTTGAGTAGTTCTTCGTCTTCATTCGATGAACGCCGTGGAGTCTAAAGCTCAACTACACTTACTATCCTAATCCGAAACTTAGCTATAAGTAGACTAGAAATCAAGACTTATAGTTTTGAAAACTAAACTTGACAAACAAGCTTGAGATATCAACGCTTGCGAGTTCGACCCAGCAACGCTTTAACAATCTCCCCCTTTGTCAATTTTAGTGACAAAACTATCAATACATATGAAATAAAAAATAAATAAACTTTGTAGCTTCTCATCCAAATGCTCGATCTCCTTGGTTCTTCAACATTAGTTGAAATCTTCATCACTTCCAAGTACTCCAATGATTCTAAATATGTTCAACTCAGCATCATCGTTGTTGAAGATCCGTAACTATAACAATGAGAAAACAATAGCTCTCAATCATTGTTATACAATGTCATAGTATTATTACACAGCATCAAAGTTCAATTGTATCACAACTTCGGCAATAATACTATGGTGATATGTATCACTCCCTCTTAGTCAATACTTCATCTCACATGAAAACCACTTCCCCTTACATAATGATCCGAAAACATATGTATTTGTAGTGAAAAAGTGGGGGTACAACAACCTCACCTAATAATTCTCTTAGCAATCTGTATGGACTAACTCCAATATACTTTTAAGAGAATCAACTAGACAGTCATACTCAATCTTAATAAAAAGTATATCAAAGAGTTATATCTCAATTTCTCGATTCAATACTTACTCAAGCAAATAGAAATCTGCGAGTCTAATTGAATACAAGAGAAATTAACTTGAACGGTACCAAAGACCAATGTTCAAGTATCAATCAATTTCAATCAACAACCAAAGGTCGGATTTACCAATTGATAGATTTAACGCACAACCTGTGATATTTCAATTATATAACAAAATATAACGTGGAAAAGAAATAACACATACATCAGAAGTTTTGTTAACGAGGAAACCGCAAATGCAGAAAAACCACGGGTGATATATATGTATCTTCCTCTCTCCGGGAACTAGTGATCCTCAAGATGGACTGTGGATAGAATTATAATTTAGGAGGGATTACTGATTTAAGGCAGTATTCCTATAAAAGGAAAATATATTCCTAAGAGGTTTGGGAATCCAAACCAAAGTAAGGAAGTATGCCAAGATAAGGGAATGTTTCCTAGCCAAGGTAATATTTCTAGATAAGGAAATATATACTTAGAAAAGGAATTATTCCTAGATAAAGAATATTCCTAGACAAGGTAATATTACTAGAAAGGGAAATATACCTAGATAAGGAATTATTCCTAGATAAGGAAATATATTCCTAGAAGGTTTGGGAAACCGTTAAAGCTATAAATAGAGATGTTTAGCTCATAGCTAAGACATCTAGAGTGTGGTTTGCGATACAGACACACCTAAATCTAGAGAGTGTGGTTTTACCCCTAGAAAATGAGGTTTAACACGCACACCTTGAGAGAAGTTTGTGAGGCAATTGATTATTGCAAAAGAAAGCTTAGCAAACAGTTTAAGGTTGATCCACTGTTTAGAGAGATTGTGAGCGTAACAAAGAGAGAATTGTAATAGTTTTCTTGTTCATAATCTAGAGAAGATATTTTCTTCAAATCTGGTTTCTAGTGTTGTTGATGGTGGTTTTCGGTTTAGGGGTAAAATCGTAAAACCCTGTATTTAATACGCTGTCATCCTACAAAGGAACAAAAGCCATTTTAAAGTGATGAGTGCATAAACCTTTTCACTTACATATGTATTGAGCAATTCAACATATTTACGAAATTTATCCAGAATGGTGCGTGAAGCAACAATCCAAGATATTCTGTAAATTTTAACCTATTGCATTATTCACTAATGCATGACCTGCCTGGTATTTTCCTATGCTATGTTCCCAGCCGAACTCTCAATATTGGCATGACATGACGATTAATGATCACTCGCAGCGGAGTAGCATGAATCTCCCGAAGTGTCAGTATTGAGACCTGCATGAAAAAACTCAGTAGGCTACACCACTCTCTGATAAAGAGATCAGCGTGTTTACAAACTTTTTAATTAAAAGTTAGCGCGATCGAACACATTTAAATTCCTTAAGGAAAATCTAGACTGTCCATATTAGTCTTAAAAAACGATCACGGCCACACGATTTGGCCACACAATTCAACAGGCCTAGCCCACTCCTAGCGGAACTAGGCGATCATCATGATAAACACCGGCGGGCCCACTAACATCCTGACCAGTCAAAATCCCTTTAGCTCATCCGCTACACTCTTGAACGCTCACCAAAACATAGGTGATCGCGCTGTTTTAAAAAGAAAGCTCAAACGAGCTAGACCGACCATGACGGTCTTAAAATCATCACATCCGTCCAACTTAACTAGCCTAGTTGGACGGCTTAGATCGGGTTTTGGGAAATCAAAAAGGCGCCAACGTGATCACCGGCCACCCAACTCAATCGCTGGTCGATCGACCTGCCCACGACACACCAAGATCGCATGGAATCGCTTGCTCAAAGAAGGATGAACGCGCTGTTTTGGAAGCCCTAATTTGCGTTGCGACAACACGCTACTATCGCAAATCGATCACAACCATCTATTTTCGCCGGCCAAACCAAGTGGCTTAGATTCAATTTCAGGCAGCACCGAAGATATCAGCGTGCTCGCTGGCAACCCACCTTTGCACATGGCCGATCGGCCTGCTCAAACTAGCGCCCAGCAGTTTCAATCGATCAGTCAAAATAGGGTTGGCCACACGGCTTCTAAACCCTAATTTAAATCAACGGCAGTGGGCAACTGCCGCAAATCATCTCGTCCATCCAACTTCGCTAGCCTAGTCGGATGGTTTAGATTTATTTTCAGGAGACCAACAGGGTAACGCTTGATCATCGGCCACCCTTCCTCCACATGGAGCGATCGACCAAATGGTAGCTCACCCATAGTGTAATACCCGATATTTTTATTTACCATTTTGGGTCGGGTTATACTCTTTAGCTTGTTATTTAGGTTGTTGTTCCTTGGCCTTAGCCTAGGTGAGTTGCTTGAACTAGGAAAGCTATGGGTGGAAATGGAGTCACTTAATTTATTTTAGTAAATAGATAAAATTAAGATAAAATGAAAAGATAAACAAAATAATAAATTTGTATATTAGTGCTAGTTTTAATATTGTATTAATATAGGTTTTATAATTATAATTAAAATTAGGAGAGAGAGTTAAGTGGTTAGAAAAGAAAAGGATGGGAGAAGAAGAAGGAGATGGAACTAGGTTTCTTTTAGAGAAGAAGAGCATGGAGATGATCAAATTAATTAAGGTAGAATGTGAAACCCTTTTTCTTTTGGTGTTTATCTTTGGTGTTTATTTCGTATGCCTTTGTATTGTTAGGTTTCTGCAATTTAATTGAATAAATATATATCTATTGTTGATGATCAGACTTCTCCTATTCATAGATAACATGATTAGGTATCTCTTTTTAAAATTTGAGAATTTTCCTACGCAAATTCACCGTTGAATGTTCCTTGTAATTTGGATTATGATTTCTGAAATTATGGACAGTTTCATTTTGCTGTGGTTTTGATGTTCTTAGGCAGTCTTAATGATGTTAAAATGATTTATGGTCATAACAAAAGTTGTATATAAATGTCTTATCTTTCATTTTGACTTTGATTTGCTTAATTTGAGACTAATATGAATTTATGGTGAATATTTTGGTAAAATGATGTTATCTGCCTAGATTTTGTGATGCGTTTGTAAAATCAATATCTTTTGATTGAGCCGTTAGTTTAATGTGAAATTTGGATATGTTATAAATGATGGTGTCAGGAATGTTCACTAAAATTTTGAGGTAGATCGGACAAAGTTATAATTACGAAACCTATGAAGTAAAATTATGTAGTTAGTGTGTTTGCTTAAATGATTGAAAGAATTACATCGTTAGTTGGGTTGTGAACTTATGACTTGTTGATTAAGTTGTTTGGAATATCAAAATGTAAATTGTATGATAAAATTATTTTATAAATAATTGGATATGCTTGTTTGGATGGCGGTGCCCGTACCGAGGATATACGGATAGGTGGGGCACGACCCAAGGATACTCGTGCTACGGTAGTGTGAATTTATAAATGAATGAATATGTTTGTTTGAATGGCGGTTCCCGTACCGAGGATACACGGATAGGTGGGGCACGACCCAAGGATACTCATGCTATGGTAGTGTGAGTTTATAAATGAATGGATGTACTTGTTTGAATGGCGGTGCCCGTACCGAGGATATACGGATAGGTGGGGCACGACCCAAGGATACTCGTGCAACGGTAGTGTGAATTTATAAATGAATTGATATACTTGTTTGAATGGCGGTGCCCGTACCGAGGATACACGGATAGGTGGGGCACGACCCAAGGATACTCGTGCAAGTGAGGTTGGCGGTCCCGTGCCGAGGATACACGGATAGGCGTGGCACGAACCGAGGGTACTCGTGCATTCAAGAGAATTTGATAGATTGTGAGTTAGTTTATGAACATATATATAATTAAATCCTTGAAGTTGCACCGTATACTCTTGTTCGTACATATCCTCTTTGATTGGTTTCCATGTTTCATATATTTTGAGAAAGGGAATGCATTCTATTGAGATGTCATCTCACCCCAATTGACATTCCTTGTAGATTTATGGAAGTTGGAAGTGGAAGATAGAAATGAGTAGCTTAGTGATTGCCTTGTCTTCTGCATTGCTTGAAGTGTAAATTGAATTAAAAAAAATGTACAGTTGAAAATGTTTTGAACGATGTTTAATGTATTCATATGCTTCAAATTCATGTATAAGAGTTTTATTTATGTTTGGTATAAAAGTAAATTAGCAAGAATAAATATATGCGTAAGTCTCGTTCCGACCCGTAACGCTTTGAGTTCGGATCTACATATGGGTTTGACCCTGGTCCGGAACTCGGGGTGTTACACATAGGGTTCCCAAACGATCGCCCAAAGGTGGCCGATCATGCTACTTTTTTAAGACGTTCAATTCGCGACTAATTTGAACGAGCTCTAAAACAACGATGTTTCCTGTACATCGATTATTTTCAGCTGCTTGTTTAAAAGCGATTCTTTATATACATCGATCATAAGCAATGTTTTATAAATATTGATTTTACAATTGACCTAAAAGCACTATGTGCTGCTTTTAGCGGTGAGTCTCATGACTTCACCCATTTACTTGAGACATCAAACATGTCACAAACTGGGGGATGCTCACTGGGGTATTGGTCTGGCGGTTTACAGCGTGCGGCGTGCAACACGCCCATTACGAGAAAGTATCATAAAAGAACGGACGGTTAACAACAATAAGTGTAGTGGGTGAAAGTGTGACCAGTCTTCCCTCATAATGGAAACGTGGTGATCACTACTTTGTACACAACCCCAGCTCTCCACTGCTTAATCACCTCCACTTCCTATGAGATCAGGGGTGTTCGAACATGACTTGTATAAATAGGATTTCAACCTGTTTCAAACAGAATAACACAAGTGTTATCAACACAAGTAGCCAGAAACCATATTATGATACAAGTCATAAAACAGTCACACCTCCATAATTCAACATTCTGATCTCAAACACCTTCATCGCTTCCGTCCCTAAGATCAACCCTTCTCCTTCACTTTGTGACCGAATTGAATCTGGAACGACCATTTCTTGGTTTAGGCCAGAGTCTTACAGATTGATCTCTCGAATATAAAAGTACTCTTGTGCAGTACATTTGTTTAGGGTTTGAATTCGTTTCTCATCAACACACCCTTTACCAAAAACAGCAGAATCAGTTTTTACCCCAAAACAACTGTGTTTTGTTTTCTAGTTTTCGTCTATTATTATTCTGAATTCCGCCTCTATAATAATAGTCACCAAGGTATAGAGATCAATACGTATCAAGTTTGTATCAGAGCCAGTTGGTATCAAGTTGGTATCAGAGCAAGGTTCGTTTCTTTTAGGGAATATTCCCGTGGTTTATGGTCTTCACTAGATCTCTCTACAAATAGCTTGGTGAGTTACTCGAAAAGCAAGAATACGTTAAAAGAACAAGAAAACCAAGGATGAAAAAGTCAGACGATGAGTCTAAGACTAATGAACCAAAAACTACCAACGAGAAGGTGGTTATGTTAGAAAAAGAGATGAAGACTATTCAAACTACCCTGGAAGAGTTGGTTGCTTGTATTCGTTCCAATATACCAAATCTGAAACTTACGAAAAAGACGAAATCTCCATCTTGGGGTTCGGAAGAAGAGGATGAGGAGGAAGAAGAAGAAAGCGAAGAGGAAGAAGAACATGATCTTCCTAAAGGCACAAAAATAACTAAACCTCATGGTAAGTTTATGAATAATGGTAAGAATCTAAAAATTGATTTTCGTGTTGATATTCCACTTTACGATGGGAGTGTCGATGTAGAAAAATTGAATGATTGGATTGAGCGTCTAGAGACGTACTTTTCTTTCTTTGAATATGGTTCGAAGGAGAAGATAGCTTTTGCGGCATTGAAGCTTTCAAAGCATGCTCTAATATGGTGGAAAGCTTATCAAAGTAAGGGAGCATTGTCGTGGAAGGGATTCAAGGAAGTTGTGAGGAAATAATTTTATCCGGTTGGCTACCTTGAAGAGAGATGGTTCAAGTGGTACGATTTGAAGCAGTCCTACAACCAAACCGTGCAAGAATATACTTCGGAATTTCAGAATCAAGCTATGGTTTTGGATTTAGACTTGCAAGATCATGCTATCTATATGAAGTATATTTACGGGTTCCATGAGTATATACGTAAGGAGTTGAAGATGTTTTTGGTGGATACTATCTCCGAAGCAAGCATAAAAGCTAATGCCATCGAAGGCGTGCTTAAGAAATATGATGTTGAGGGAAACACCAAGGGGAAGTCTAGAGGTTTCGTCTCTAAAGGAGATGAAAGGAGCAAAGAGGATAGGAAGTCTAAAGACAAAGAAGGTTTGACTTGCACTCATTGCAAACAAACAGGACATGTTGTCGACAAGTGTTGGATGAAGTATCCTAATCTAAAACCAAAAGGGTTGTAGAAGAGAGAAGCCATGATGGAAACACTAGTCGCACAAGATCCAATAGAAGTCCAAGGACTACCAGAACCCAACTCAAAGCTCTCTCTGATGGCAGTAGGCGTAGAAGAACTTGCAAAAGATGATCCAAGGGAACGACTCTTCACAGTTAAGATGCAGGTTAAGATAACACTTATAGTTGTTGTTATTGACCCGGGAAGTCAGAAGAATTTACTATCACATTCTTTGGTACAGAAATTGGGTTTGAAGACTTTCAAACAACCGAAACCCTATCCTTTAGGGTGGCTTCAAAAAGAAGGTGGGCTACAGGTTGCAGAGCAGTGTACGTTCAAGTTTGCTTTTGATGAGGTTACATGCGATGTGGTTCCATTAGATGTTTGTCAGGTTGTACTTGGTAGTCCTTACTTGTGGGATCGAGATGTGGGTTTACATAGGAGAGACCAGAAGTATACCTTTACCAAAGACGGAAAAGTTTTTGTAATACGGGCAATAGACTTTCCTCTTGAGGGAGCGAGCTTGATTACAGCCACTCAGTCTAAACAGTTGGTGAATGCTAGTACGAAGTTCATTCTTCTTGTGACCCGTTCTCTTGACGAGAAGCCGAGTAGAGTTTGTTTGGAAACCCTAACCAAACAACAAGAAGACGACCTAGGAAGGTTGAAGATGTTTGAACCACCATTACTAGATAATGACGAAGATGAAAAGATAATCTTGCCACATGTGGAAAACTTGTGGTTTGATAGAGAAGAACCACTCGAAGAGGATTGCATTACAGAGCGAAGAGAGACTAAGACAAGACAAGAAGATAAGGACGCTTTTCTAATTGGAAGTCGAAGTCAAGTTCCCAACAAGGAGAGATGGTTCAGCATGGAGAAAGGAACTCTCGGGTTCCCTAACCTCCAAAACTAACTTTCACAGGAGTTTAAGTTCTTGAGGGGGGGCGCATGATACATATGTATCTTCCTCTCTCCGGGAACTAGTGATCCTCAAGATGGATTTGGGATAAAATTATAATTTAGGAGGGATTACTGATTTAAGGCAGTATTCCTATAAAATGAAAATAGATTCCTAAGAGGTTTGGGAAACCAAACCAAAGTAAGGAAGTATGCCAAGATAAGGGAATGTTTCCTAGACAAGGTAATATTTCTAGATAAGGAAATATATACTTAGAAAAGGAATTATTCCTAGATAAAGAATATTCCTAGACAAGGTACTATTCCTAGAAAGGGAAATATACCTAGATAAGGAATTATTCCTAGATAAGGAAATATATTCCTAGAAGGTTTGGGAAACCGTTAAAGCTATAAATAGAGATGTTTAGCTCATAGCTAAGACATCTAGAGTGTGGTTTGTGATACAGACACACCTAAATCTAGAGAGTGTGGTTTACCCCAAGAAAAGGAGGTTTAACACGCACACCTTGAGAGAAGTTTGTGAGGCAATTGATTATTGCAAAAGCAAGCTTAGAAAACAGTTTAAGGTTGATCCATTGTTTAGAGAGATTGTGAGCGTAACAAAGAGAGAATTGTAATAGTTTTCTTGTTCATAATCTAGAGAAGATATTTTCTTCAAATCTGGTTTCTAGTGTGTTATGTTTTCTAGTTTTCGTCTATTATTATTCTGAATTCCGCCTCTATAATAATAGTCACCAAGGTATAGAGATCAATACGTATCACCGGGACCTAGTCCAGATTGAACACACACTGTATTAAGCCGCTATGGAAACTAGCCTACCACAAACTAACTTCGGTCTGGACTGTAGTTGAATCCCAATCAATCTCACACTGATACAGGGTACAGTTGCGCTCCTTATGTCTCTGATCCCAGCATGATACTACGCACTTGATTCCCTAAGCTGATTTCACCCACAACTAAGAGTTGCTATGACCCAAAGTCGAAGACTTTAATAAACAAATCCGTATCACACAGAAAAGTCTACAGGAATAGAGAAATTTGTCTCCCACAGAAATACCTACAAGTTTTGTTTCGTCTTTTGATAAATCAAGGTGAACAGGAACCAATTGATAACCCAGACTTATATTCCCGAAGAACAGCCTAGAATTATCAATCACCTCACAATAATCTTAATCGACTAGCGAAACAAGATATTGAGGAATCACAAACGATGAGATGAAGATGTTTGTGATTACTTTTCTATCTTTCCTATCGGAGAAATTAATCTCAAGCCAATCTTACGATTGTACTCAAATACGATAGAAACATCAAGATCAGATCACGCAACTACAGAGAAAATAGTTGGGTCTGGCTTCACAATCCCAATGAAGTTTTTAAGTCATTAACCTATAGGGTCTCGATAGAAACCTAAGTTTAAATGAGAATAGACTAGCTTATACAACTAGTATCACACAGGAGGTGCGGGGATTAAGTTTCCCAGTTGCTAGAGTTCTCCTTTATATAGTCTCCAAATAAGGGTTTGCAATCTAAGTTACCTTGGTAACAAAGCATTCAATATTCACCATTAGATGAAAACCTGATAAGATTCAAGCTAATATCTTTCAACTGTTAGATCGAACTTAGCTTGTTATACACAAATGAAATATACGTCTTTTAGGTTTGTGTAACCTTACCTAAACGTGTACAAGTCGTTGGTTTAACAGTAGTTAACCAAATGGTTAGCCATATGAGCACTTTCATATCAACCATATTCATCTTCACCTTAACTAGTTAAAATGCCTGAAAAGAACTAGTTAGAGAGTTGTTCAATTGCTTAGATCTCATAGAAGTATACAAGACACAATCGAAGCAAAATCGGTTTATATTCACTCGAATCGATTCATGAACTTTATAGCCACGGTTAGCAAATATGCATTCCTTAGTTTATATATATTTAAGTTCACGAATAAACCAATTTTATAAAGTAACACACTTAAGTATGCGTACGGGTATGCGTACTTAAGTAACCGGATTTGAGTTTGTTCTGGTTTCCAAACTCAGCAGAAATTCACGGACGTGAACTTTTCGCCAGTATGCGTAAGGGTACGCATACTTAGGTAACAAGATTGAGTTGGTTTTGATTTCCAAACTCAGCAGAAATTCACCGACGTGAACTTCCGCCAGTATGCGTACGGGTACGCATACTTACCCAGTCTCCATCAACCATTTAGTACACACACAAGTATGCATACATTTGGTTCCTGGTTTTGGACTTATACACTAATGCGCGAACACATTATAAGCTCATATCCAAGATGATTACATGTTCTAAACTCTTTATTTCAATCATTGAAACATTCTTAGAGGATGTTAAATAGAGGTTATTCACACACTATTTTTCATCAAAGCAATTTTCAAGATATTGAAATAATCAACATGACTTTCGTCACTTGTAAAGATGAACTTGGCCAAATCGAAAGCTTACCAACACATATTTCGAGAAATAGATAAGTGATATAAACTCGGCTCGAAATAGCAAATGTGTATAATCGAAGTCTATATAGTAATACGACTTTTGTCTCAAGATAGGAGATAAAGTAGATAGACTTTTTGAGTGATAGATAAGTTCAAGTCTCCACATACCTTTTAGTCGATGAATTTCCACCAGTTCCTTGAGTAGTTCTTCGTCTTTGTATGATGAACGCCGTGGAGTCTAGAGCTCAACTACACTTTCTATCCTTCTCAAGCTACGCTTGCGAGTTCTACCGAGCAATGCTCTAACAATCTCCCCCTTTGTCAATTTTAGTGACAAAACTATCAATACATATGGAATACAAAATAAATAAACTTTGCAGCTTCTCTTTCACATGCATGATCTCCTTGGTTCTTCAACATTACTCGAAATCTTCGTCACTTCCAAGTACTCCAATGATTCCAAAGATATTAAAATCAGCATCACCGTTGTTGAAGATCCGTAGCCATAACAATGAGAAAACAAAAGCTCTCAATCATTGTTACACAGTGTCATATTATCATTACACAACATCAAAGTTCAGTTGTATCATAACTTTGACAACAATACTATGGTGATATGTATAACTCCCCCTTAGTCAATACTTCATCTCACATGAAAACCACTCCCCCTTACATAATGATCCGAAAACCATATGTATTTGTAGTGTGAACTACACTTTAATTCTCCCCCTTTTTGTCAATAAAATTGGCAAAGGTACGAAAACTAGTGAGATCCTTATGAAATTTCCATAGAGACATTTCATGACCAAAAGAAAGCACATATCAACTTTTTAGATGCAATCATATAGCCGAAACTAAATGCATTCATCAAGGAGTTTATAAAGATATAAGATAACCCCTATAATATTCCACAGCCTCACTCCCCACAAAGATTTGGCAATAAAGCACAAGTTCAAATAAGAACTCTCCCCCATATAATGTCATTCCCGAAGGAACAACAAGAGCGATCTTACTTTCACAAGAAAAGAAGGATTTCTTTGGACAACTAAAATTCACATAAAAATATGAATTTGTATCCAAAATACTCAATTGAATTAACCACAAGAAAACCCATTATTAATCTAATTTGAAAATACTCAACATAAGAAAACTTACGGAGCCGCACAGTATATACATAAAAATATGGATCAGGGAAGATCAATATTGCGGAATAAACAAAGATTTATTCTATCTTTCATCACTATTTACACAATGACATACAATAGACTTAATCTTTTGTTTTTTTTGTGTCAAAAGTTCATTCATTCTTTTATCAATACTTGCATATCGACGTACGAAAGACTTAACTTTTGACCATGTATGGGACAATCATAGTTCACTGACGCAAACACACATATCCCATAACAAATTGCAATATATAAAACCATAAAGATTAATACTGCAAAATCATCTTCCAAACAAACTTTAGAATAAATCTAAAAACATTGAAGATGAAAACGTTGGACATAGCTATGTGTAATCACAATAATGGCTATTCCAAACTCTAGTTATTCTTCTTAAAACACAGGAATAAAATTCTCATAAGAAGTTTCCTAGACAATAACAAAAATAGAACTCCTATGAAACATTTCACTTACTTTGAACACTCTTCTTATATTCCCTATATTCATCAAGCTCGTCTTCGATCAGATCAATCCTGGATTCAAGGTTATCCATCTTTTCTACAAGTCTTTTGGAAGAGACTTCAAGTTCATTCTTCAGGGCGCGCACTTGTTCCAGGACGAGATCCATGGTTAATGAGAGCTTATAAAAAATAGAGACAGAGGGATTCCTATCAGGGGAGGAATCACGCTTGTCAGAGCACATCTCACCATCAGAAGAGTCAAAACGAACCTTCTTAGAGGGAAAAAGAACAGTCTAGACATCACTTTCTTTGCTTGAAAGACTTGATGAGGACATGATAGAAGAGAAAAATGAAATGCTCTCACTAAGGAGAAATCTTCATCTTTAAAAAAGAATGAAGATAGGGGATAAATTTCCAAAAAGACCTTTGACAAAAACCCTAACAGAATTTGGTTATCCTCAAGAAAAAGTCTTTACAGGAACAAGAAACGTTCACGTACACAAAAGGTTCTTGACTAAAAAATTGAAGAGCAACAGAAAGAAACAAAATAGGGAATCAACAAAAATATTTCATCACAACCCTCTTGAAGATTATGATTCTTACATAAGAGAGATAAGCAAGAATCATCTTGATCAAAATTACATAATATAATTTCTCCAATCCATAACAGGACTGGGAGTTTTCTTACGAGGGGATGAAGTGTTTGTTATTACTTGTTTCTGTTTTGCCTTCAAGAAAGAAGAGTTATGCACATCATTCTTTCCCCTTTTTAGCACAGTTTCGAATACCTTGTTTGTTGATTTTCGCAAACTATGAATGGTTTTGGAGATCTCTTTTGAAAGGAATGAGGATTTCCTAGGAGATTTCCTTTTCATCTTATGAAAACAAGGTTTAACAGAGGAGAAATATTCTTGACCTTTAGTGCTTACAATTTTAAGATGATCCTGATTTTCACATAAGGAGACTAAACAGTTTGGTAAGTCCTTGTGGTTCTTCATATCATCCTCTTCAGGGTGATTTGAGATAGACATGGAATCATGAGTAATTTGTTGATAATGATTACAAGAATCAATCGAGGAAGTACGATGTTTCTTATTAGGATCACACATGCAAGTGATAGCAACCTCCTGTTTTAAATTAAACAGTTGACATTCCAGATCTTCAATTTTTTTAATCAAAGCTTCTTTTTCCAGTTGAAATACTTCTGGAGAGATAAGATTGTTCATCGTGGAATAATCAGGACTGTTAGGAGGACAAGTGTGATTATCAGCAAAGAGATTAAGAGAACTTTCACATATATCAACATCAGGACAGTAGTCAAGAGTTTCCATCCATGCTTTAGTTATCTCACTTAACTCCTCATTAGAACTTCTGGAAGTATCATGGACACCTCTATAGCACTTAGAACAAGTTTCATCAACATAGATTTCCTGAACTTTCCTATTCCTTTTATTGATTGACTGATCTTTCTTTTGAGACTTTCTTTTACTTTGTCTAAGAGTTTTCTTAAGCTGTTGTACAAACAGTGACAAAGTTGAATTAAAGCAATTCTCATCCCTTGTATCAATCAATTTAGGATGTCGAGACTTCTTATCAGATGTAGCAACATGGTTGCTAAACACGTGACGTTTTTCTCTTTGACTAAGTTCAAGATCGAAAATCTTAAGCTTTCCAACAAGAGTATTTCTGGAAAGTGTATCAAGATTATTTCCTTCCACGATGGCATGCTTCTTAGAATCGTATCTAGATGGCAGCGATCTGAGAATTTTTTATCACAATGTCCTTTTCAGGAATAGTCTTACCTAATGCAAAGGATGCATTAACAACTTCAGACACTTTGTGATTAAACTCATCAAATGAATCTTCATATGCCATACGAAGGTTTTCCCAATCAGAATTTAGGTTTTGAAGCCTAGTTCCCTTTTCACAGGTATTCCCTTCAAATACGGTTTCTAAGATATCCCAAGCATCTTTAGAATGAGTGCACGTAGTCACATGGTGCTGAAGATCTGGGGTAATGGCATGTATGATGGAATTCAAACCGTCGGCATTTTTCTTTGCATCAAGTATCTCAGCAGTGTCATATGCACAAATATCTTTAAGTATGGGTGCATCTCCTACTATCACAATGGGAGCATCATAGCCATTAACTACATAAACCCATGATTGAAAATCACGCGCTTGAAAAAAGGCACGCATAACAATTTTCCATCACAAGTAATTTGAGCCATCGAGGACCGGTGGTACGTTTATAAAGATAGCACTTCTGTCCACAGAGTCAGATCGCTTACAAACACAGACTTATAAGGTCTTTAACGTGTTTGCCTACTCTGATACCAATTGAAAAAGTGGGGGTATAACAACCTCACCCAATAATTCGCTTAGCAATCTGTATGGACTAACTCCAATATACTTTTAAGAGAATCAACTAGACAGTCAGACTCAATCTTAATAAAAAGTATATAAAAGAGTTATATCTCAATTTCTCGATTCAATACTTAATCAAGCAAATAGAAAACTGCGAGTCTAATTGAATACAAGATAAATTAACTTGAATGGTACCAAAGACCAATGTTCAAGTATCAATCAATTTCAATCAACAACCAAAGGTCGGATTTACCAATTGATCGATTTAATGCACAACCTGTGATATTTCAATTATATAACAAAATATAATGCGGAAAAGAAATAACACAGACACCAGAAGTTTTGTTAATGAGGAAACCGAAAATGCAGAAAACCCCCAGGACCTAGTCCAGATTGAAAACACACTGTATTAAGCCGCTACAGACACTAGCCTACTACAAACTAATTTTGGTCTGGACTGTAGTTGAACCCAAATCAATCTCACACTAATCCAAGGTACAGTTGCGCTCCTTACTTCCCTGATCATAGCAAGATACTATGCATTTGATTCCCTTAGCTGATCTCACCCACAACTAAGAGTTGCTACGACCCAAAGTCGAAGACTTTAATAAACAAATCTGTATCACACAGAAAAGTCTATAGGAATAGATAAATCTGTCTCCTACAGAAATACCTACGAGTTATTTTCGTCTTTTGATAAATCAAGGTGAACAGGAACCAATCGATAACCCGGACTTATATTCCCGAAGAACAACCTACAATTATCAATCACCTCATAATAATCTTAATCGACTAGCGAAAAAAGATATTGCGGAATCACAAACGATGAGACGAAGATGTTTGTGATTACTTTTCTATCTTGACTATCGGAGAAATTAATCTCAAGCCAATCTTACGATTGTACTCAAATACGATAGAAACAGCTAGATCAGATCACGCAACTACAGAGAAAATAGTTGGGCCTGGCTTCACAATCCCAATGAAGTCTTTAAGTCGTTAACCTACAGGGTGTCGTGAAAAACCTAAGGTTAAAGGAGAATCGACTCTAGCTTATACAACTAGTATTACACGGGAGGTGTGGGGATTAGGTTTCCCAGTTGCTAGAGTTCTCCTTTATATAGTCTCCAAATCAGGGTTTGCAATCTAAGTTACCTTGGTAACAAAGCATTCAATATTCACCATTAGATGAAAACCTGATTAGATTCAAGATAATATATTTCAACCGTTAGATCGAACTTAGCTTGTTATACACAAATGAAATATACGTCATTTAGGTTTGTGTAACCATACCTAAACGTGTACAAGTCGTTGGTTCAATAGTAGTTAACCAAATGGTTAGCCATATGAGCGGTTTCATATCAACCATATTCATCTTCACCTTAACTAGTTCAAATGACTCAAAAGAACTAGTTAGAGAGTTGTTCAATTGCTTAGATCTCATAAAAGTATACAAGACATAATCGAAGCAAAATCGGTTTTGATTCACTCGAATCGATTCATGAACTTTATAGCCACGGTTTGCAAATCCTTAGTTTATATATATTTAAGTTCACGAATAAACCAATTTTAGAAAGTAACACACTGATAGACGCATTTATGTGTCCATTTCCATCTCTATTGTGTATATTGTTAGTACCCATTTTTGTACTTATTATGGTGTTTTATGTGTTTGTAGGTATTTTTGGGTAATAAACATTTTTGGAAAAATCGGCTCGAAAAGTTGTCTAAAGCCACCGAAGGGACATTTGTTATTCGGAATCCAGCAGCGGATAAAGGGCACCCCTTCTCCTTCACGTTCAAAAACAAAAAAAGGCGGGAAAATTATGTTTATCCATGGCAGGTTTTCAATCAGATTTTTGGAGTCATTTCAGAGAGACTAAAGGGATGAAATTGATTGGGATCATTCCTAGGACCCATATAAACGTGGTATGGTCTTTGGTTTCGACCAGAATTGGCTAGAATTCAAGTGTAGAGCAAAACATGCGTGATATTCCCGTAAGATATTTTCAGAATTTTTTGTCATTTTGGGAAGTTTTCTTGTGGCTTATGCATGCCTAACTTATTATGGGATGTGAAGGAATGCTCCTGGTGTGTGCAGCACGAGATTAGACGCGTAATTAATAATAAAATGGAAATTATTCTTTTCCATGCATGGGAGTAAATGAGAATTATTTTGTGTAATTGACGCGTGATTTTTAGGATTTTGGTGTATAAATAGAGCCACAAGGTTCCATAGAAGGGGTGTAGAGAGTTTGGGGTCGATAGGAGAGCTCAGGAGGCGTGAATCAAGAGTTTTCAGAACTCTGTTGTTGTTGCTGCTGCTGCTCGTGAAGAACAGGGAAACAACGACGGTTTCTTCAACTGGTTGTAACAGTTTCTTCAACTGGTTTGCAACATTTATCTTCGTTGTAACAGTTTCTTCAATTGGTTTGCAACATTTATCTTCATTGTAACAGTTTCTTCATCCTCTTCTGCAACATTTATCTTTAGATTTGTAACGATTATCTTCATCATAACAGTTGAGAGTTGAAACAGTCGGTCTGTAACGCACCTGTGCTGTTGCAGATTTCCTGTTTCATTATTTTCTCTTCTTGTAAATACTTTTTGGGCCATGAATACATATTTTGAGTGTGTTTTCGACATGATGAGTTAAACCCCAACACTGGGACGACGGAGGAGGCCGAACTTCATACATGGGTAAATTTATTTTTATTCTTTTTATGACTTTTGCATTAAAATTAATTGAAATATGATTTGATTAAATTGGTTGTCATTTGATTAGATGGGTCATGCTTAGCTTAGGTGATTTGATGTCCCATGCTTAATATTTACAATCAATGTTTTGAGAATCTACCTTGGCAAAAATAGAGTCCATGTTTATATTTCTTGAGCTAAAATTGTTGAGAATAAATAAGTGAACCTTATATTATAAAGATTGGCTAAATCCTTAGTCCCAGTACCTCTTGTACCATTTGTAATATTATTGTATATTTTTATTAAATTTAAAAACTCGAATCTTCACAAGTCTCAACGAACCTTTTACTACCACTATCTAAAATTACATCACACACTTAAGTATGCGTACGGGTATACGTACTTAAGTAACCGGATTTGAGTTTGTTTTGGTTTCCAAACTCAGCAGAAATTCACGGACGTGAACTTTCTGCCAATATGCGTATGGGTACGCATACTTAGGTAACCAAATCGAGTTGGTTTTGATTTCCAAACTCAGCAGAAATTCACGGACGTGAACTTTCGCCAGTATGCGTACGGGTACGCATACTTACCCAGTCTCCATCAACCATTTAGTATGCATACATTTGGTTCCCGATTTCGAACTTATACACTAATGCGCGAACACATAATATGCTTATATCCAAGGATGGTTACATGTTCTAAACTCTTTATTTCAATCATTGAAACATTCTTATAGGATGTTAAATAGAGGTTATTCACACACTATTTTTCATCAAAGCAATTTTCAAGATATTGAAATAATCAACATGACTTTTGTCACTTGTAATGATGAACTTGGCCAAAGCGAAAGCTTACCAACGCATATTTCGAGAAATAGATAAGCGAGATAAACTCGGCTCAAAATAGCAAATATGTATAATAGAAGTCTATATAGCAATACGACTTTTATCTCAAGATGGGAGATAGAGTAGATAGAATTTTTGAGTGATAGATAAGTTCAAATCTCCACATACCTTTTAGTCGATGAAGTTCCACCAGTTCCTTGAGTAGTTCTTCGTCTTTGTATGATGAACACCGTGGAGTCTATAGCTCAACTACACTTTCTATCTTAGTCCGAAACTTAGCTATAAGTAGACTAGAAATCAAGACTTATAGTTTTGGCAACTAAACTTGACAACAAGCTTGAGATAGCAACGCCTGCGAGTTCGACCGAGCAATGCTCTAACAAGTAGTGTGAACTACACATTAATTCTCCCCCTTTTTGTCAATAAAATTGGCAAAGGTACAAAAATTAGTGGGATCCTAAAGAAATTTCCATAGAGATACTTCATGACCAAAATAAAAGCACATATCAACTTTTTTAGATGCAATCATATAGCCGAAACTAAATGCATTCATCAAGAAGCCTTGATTGCCTAAAAGATATAGATGAGTCCAGGGGAAAAAGGCTAGAGAACTAATGAACCAAAACAACACCTATAGACTGCCGTAAGTGTTGAAACGTAG
Organism: Papaver atlanticum; assembly: GCA_023531105.1. Classification (NCBI taxonomy): domain Eukaryota; kingdom Viridiplantae; phylum Streptophyta; class Magnoliopsida; order Ranunculales; family Papaveraceae; genus Papaver; species Papaver atlanticum. The sequence goes on along the minus strand of JAJJMB010010315.1, from coordinate 5,795,620 downwards.
CAGTGTCTAAAGGTTTTGTGAGGATATCAGCCAAATTTTGTTCTGAAGGCACAAATTCCATAGAGATCTCTATGATACCATTTTCATAGAGATCTCTAATAAAATGATACCTTATATCAATGTGCTTAGTTCTTGAGTGCTCAACAGGATTCTCAGTGATGCGAATCGCACTTGAGTTGTCACAGAAGATCTTCATTATTCCAGTGTCAATTCCATAATCAACAAGAATTTGTTTCATCCATAGAAGTTGAGTACAACACGAACCTGCAGCAATGTATTCTACTTCACATATAGACAGGGATTGTGAGTTTTGTTTCTTGCTGTGCCAAGCCACAATATTTAACCCAACATAGTAAAATCCCCCTGAAGTACTTATTCTGTCTTCTACACATCCTGCCCAATTCGCATCTGAATAGGCAGTAAGATCAGTATTAGTATCAAAAGTATAGGATAAACCATACCCGCTAGTATGTTGAATATATCGTATGATCCTTTTCGCAGCTGCAAGATGAGATTCCTTTGGGTTAGCCTGAAATCTAGCACAACAACCAATAGTAAATGCAATATCAGGTCTAGTAGCTGTAAGATATAAAAGGCTACCAATAATAGACCGATAAAGTTTTTGATCCACATTTACTCCTTTCTCATCTCTATGTAGTTTACTAGTGGTGGGCATAGGTGTCAGTTTTGGAGTTGACTTATCCAAACCGAACCTTGAGACAAGATCCTTAGCATATTTTTATTGAGATAAGTAAATTCCATCCTTATGTTGCTGAATTTGTAATCCTAAAATGAACTTTAATTCACCAACATTGTTCATTTCAAATTCTTTGCCAAGAGAGACTTAAAAATCTTTTGCAAGTTTCTCAGAGGTAGAACCATAGATGATATCATCTACATAGACTTGAGCAATGATAATATCTTTCCCACTCCATTTGGTAAACAAGGTTTTATCAGCTCCTCCTCTTGAAAAACCTTTCCTAAGTAGAGAAGTAGTTAGTTTTTCGAACCAGGCACGAGGTGCTTGTTTTAACCCATATAATGCCTTTTTAAGTTTAAGGACATGATCTGGGAAATCAAGATTTTCAAAACCCTTAGGTTGAGCGACATAGACCTCTTCCTTTAAATTTCCGTTTAGGAACGCGGATTTTATGTCCATTTGAAACAACTTAACCTTAAGAAAACAAGCATGAGCTAATAATAACCAAATGGAATCAAGGCGTGCCACGGGAGCAAAGGTTTCTTCAAAGTCGATACCCTCAATCTGTGAATATCCTTGAGCGACAAGTCTGGCTTTATTTCTGACAATTGTACCAAATTCATTAGACTTATTCTTGAATATCCATTTGGTACCAAAAATATTGATATTGGAGGGACAAGTTACTAGTTCCCATACATCTTGTCTTTGAAATTGATTTAACTCTTCATGCATTGCATTCAGCCAAAAGGGATCGCTAAGAGCTTCGTCAATATTTCTCGGTTCTACTTGTGAAAGATAACAACCAAAATTGCAAATATTTTGAAGTTGTCCTCTTGTCTTAGCAGTAGAATCTCTTCCTCCAATAATACTGTTGGGATCATGATTCCTTTGAACCCAGAGGTGTCATGGAGGGACACGTTCTTTTTCAACGGGACTAGCCTGATCAGTGCTCTTCTCCTCGTCATTATAAATATCAGGATCAGTAACAGTTGGGATGACTTCAACTGATTCTGGGATTTATTTGACTTTCTCAATTGTCTCAGTTGGAGGCAATTCAACAAGAGGATTATCATGATGAAAATTACTAGTATCATCAATGATAACATTAGCATATTCCATCATAACTTGGGTTCTGAGATTAAAAACTCGAAAACCACGACTATCAGAAGCATAGCCAAGAAAGATACATTCATCACTTTTAGTATCAAATTTCCCACTCTATTCTCGATCTTTTAGAATGTAGCACTTACTTCTGAACACTCTGAGATAGTGTAAGTTGGGTTTCCTACCGTACCACGGCTCATAAGGAGTGTTTAAGGTTTTAGACCGTAGGTAGACATGGTTAATCAAATAACCTGCTGTGAAAACAGCTTCTCCCCAAAACCTTAAAGGTAAGTTTTTGTTATGGAGCATTACCCTGGCCATTTCCTGAATGTTCCTATTCTTTCTTTCTGCAACTCCATTAGCTTGAGGAGTAATGAGTGGTGACTATTGTTGAATAATCCCCAGTTTGTCATAGAATTCAAACACCTTAGTGTCCTTGAATTCAGTTCCACGGTCGCTCCTAATTTTCTTTAGTTTGCGGCCATGTTCATTCTGGATTCTATTAACAATAATCTTGAATTCATCAAGGGTTTCATTCTTATGAGTTAGAAATGCTACCCAAGTGAATCTGGTATAATCATCTACCTTAACTAGAGCATACTTCTTACCCGCAACCGTAGGCTGTTGAATAGGTCCGAAGAGATCCATATGAATTAAATCAAGTGGAGCTTTATTGAGAATATCTCGAGATGATTTATGGTGGACTTTCGTTTGTTTACCCTTTTGACAGGCACCACATACACCATCAATCTTTGCATTGATTTTGAGAACGCCTCTAACAAGTTCTTTGTTAATGATCTTAGTTAGAAGACGATAATTGATGTGACCAAAACGCTCATGCCAAAGTTGTGTAGATTCCACCTTAGTCAAATTGCAACAGTTACTAAACTGAGTATCCAGAAGATAACAGTTGTTTTTACCATGAGTTCCCTGAAAAATTACTTTCCCAGTTTTGTCTACAATGTCACATCCATTTGCATTGAAGACAACTCGGTGGCCTTTGTCACAGATTTGACTAATAGAAAGAAGGTTTGCAGTCATACCTTTAACATATACTACATCATGAATTTTAGGAACGCCGAGAAGTTTGATCGTCCCCTTCTTGCTTATGTAGCAGCAACTCCCATCTCCGAATGTTACCGGACCTCCTCCAAAGTCCCTTGAAGTTACAAACCATGAGAGATCACCAGTCATATGTCGGCTACATCCACTGTCAAGAAACCATTGAAAGGGCAATGTTGATTTTAGAGCAAAAGCTCTCATACTAACACTACTATTCTGTTTAAGATTTCTTGTTAGTTTTTTACACCTTTTTAGAGAAGTAAACAGTTGTTCAGCTTTCTTATGAAGATTACTTGCAACCTTTAAACTTTTTCGGAAAGATGTACATGTATGTTGAAAGTGATTGTAAGAGTCAGAGAACATACATGGACCAACATCTTTATTCTTTTTTGAGTAGTTCTTAGTCCCATCAGGTTTCACAAAGCCTAAACCTCGTTTATCATCTGACTTGCGACCATCCTTCAGAGAAGAATAAAAAGGAGTTATTCAAATACATTGAAGAAATTTTGACATACTTCAAATCCTTATACATTGCAATTTCTGCAATAAGATGAGAGTTGATCCGGATTTGTTCATCCAACTTTTTCTGGAGAATAACAAGTTTTTCAAAACTTTCCTTAAGATCAGAATTCAATCCTGGTGAAACGTTAATAGAGACTTTACTGTCCATAGAGTCAGATCGCTACAAACACATACTTATGAGATCTTAAACATGTTTGCCTGCTCTGATACCAATTGAAAAAGCGGGGGTCTAACAACCTCACCCAATATTTCGCTTAGCAATCTGAATGGACTAACTCTAATATACTTTCAAGAGAATCAACTAGACAGTTAGACTCAATCTTAAGAAAAGTATATCAAAGAGTTATATCTCAATTTCTCAATTAAATCCGCAATCAAACAAATAAAGATTTGCGAGCCTGATTGAATATAAGAGAAATAACTTGAACGGTACCAAACACCAATGTTCAAGGATCAATCAATTTCAATTAACAACCAAAGGTTGGATTTACCAATTGATCGATTCAAACGCACAACCTGTGATATTTCAATTATATAAAAAAATATAATGTGGAAAAGAAATAACACAGACACCAGAAGTTTTGTTAACGAGGAAACCGCAAATGCGGAAAAACCCCGGGACCTAGTCCAGATTTGAACACCACACTGTATTAAGCCGCTACAGACACTAGCCTACCACAAAGCTAACTTCGGTCTGGAATATAGTTGAGCCCTAATCAATCTCACACTGATCAAGGTACAGTCGCGTTCCTTACGCCTCTTGAACCACGCTGGATTCTACACAACTAAGAGTTGCTATGACCTAAAGTCGAAGACTTGATAAACAAATCTGTATCACACAGAAAAGTCTAATGAATAGATAAATCTGTCTCCCACAGATATACCCACGAGTTTTTGTTCCTTCTTTTGATAAATCAAGGTGAGCAAGAACCAATTGATAACCCGGACTTATATTCTCGAAGAACAACCTAGTATTATCAATCACCTCACAATAATCTTAATCGATTAACGAAATAAGATATTATAGAATCACAAACGATGAGACGAAGGTGTTTGTGACTACTTTTCAATCTTGCCTATCGGAGATATAAATCTCAAGTTAATCTTACGATTGTACTCAATCACGATAGAAAACAGCAAGATCAGATCACGCAACTATAGAGAAAATAGTTGGGTCTGGCTTCAGAATTCCAATGAAGTCTTTAAGTTGTAAACCTATAAGGTTTCGTGAAAAACCTAAGGTTATAGGAGAATCGACTCTAGCTTATACAACTAGTATCACATAGGAGGTGTGGGGATTAGGTTTCCCAGTTGCTAGAGTTATCTTTCTTATAGATTTCAAATCAGGGTTTGCAATCTAAGTTACCTTGGTAACAAAGCATTCAATATTCATCGTTATATGAAAACCTGATTAGATTCAAGCTAATATCTTTCAACCGTTAGATCGCACTTAGCTTGTTATACACAAATAAAATGTACCTTCATTTAGGTTTGAGTAATCGTACCTAAACGTGTACACTTAGTCGGTTCAACAATGGTTGACCAATGGTTAGCCATATGAGCACTTTCATATCAACCTTATTCATCTTAACCATAACTAGTTCAAATTACTCAAATGAACTAGTTAGAGAGTTTTTCAATTGCTTAGATCTCATAGAAGTATACAAGATATAATCGAAGCAAAATCGATTTTGATTCACTCGAATCAATTCATGAACATTATGGCCACGGTTTGCAAAGATTGCATTCCTTATTATATAAATGTTTTAGTTCAAGAACAAACCGATTTTAGAAAGTAACCTGCTTAAGTATGCAAACGGGTACGCATACTTAAATAGCCGGATTGAGTTTGTTTTTTACTTCCAAACTCTAGCATTAATTCACGGACGTGAAACTTCCGCCAGTATGCGTACGGGTACGCATAGTTACCCGGACTTCAAACAACCGCCAGTACGCGTACGGGTACGCATACTTTAGGTTCCCGGTTTTGGACTTTTACACAAATGTGAGAACACACTATGTTTATATCCAAACATGGTTACTAGTTCTAAACTCTCATTTCAATCATTGAAACTTTCTTAGAGGATGTTAAAATAGTTATTATTCAAAAACTATTAGCATCAAAGAGATTTTCAAGTTATTGAAATAATATGACTTTCTTCACGAGTAAAGATGAACTTGGCTAAAGTGAAAGCTTATCAACACATATTTCGAGAAATAGATAAGCGATATAAACTCAGCTCGAAATAGCAAATGTGTATAATTGAAGTCTATATAGCAATACGACTTTTGTTTCAAATAGGAGATAGAGTGGATAGACTTTTGAGTGATAGATAAGTTCAAGTCTCCACATACCTATTTTTTGATGAAGTTCCATAAGTTCCCTTGAGTAGTTCTTCATCTTCATTCGATGAACGCCGTAGATTCTAAAGCTCAACTACACTTACTATCCTAATCCGAGACTTAGCTATAAGTAGACTAGAAATCAAGACTTATAGTTTTGGCAACTAAACTTGACAAACAATCTTGAGATAGCAACGCTTGCAAGTTCGACCGAGCAATTCTCTAACATTTATGCTCTAAATTTGTCTTTGATGAGAATGTAAAATTTATGAAATTTTTCACGTAGCAAAACATTGTTGAACAAACAGTTTTCTTGTTTTCATTGTTCACTCTTGTTGTTTTTTTTCTGGCTATGGGTCAAGTTTGTATTCGTACGGGTAACCACGTTACTTGTCACGGACTAACTTTGGAAACCCTAAACTCTGGATTCCTTGAGAAACCATTTAAATATCAAAACCTGTTTCTTGAGATCGCATACTCCAGGTTTTGTTTATCTAGAATGGCTCCTCCTCCTTGTTCTTGGGATTTGCCAGAATATTTTGTTAATAACTCTATTTACTTCGAGTTCAAAGTAAAGCAGAAAAGAACCATTGTTAAAGATGACAATCGTCATCCTGGTGCATCACGCTTTTATGCATATTCTCATCAAGATCAAGAAAATGCCGAGATGGTTTCTGCTGAAGTGGTTCATGGTTTTCTCAATGATCTCGGGAGAGCAAAACTGAAGCTTGAAAACTCTATGAAGGATCTTGATGTGTTACAAACTGAGTTGAAAAAGGTTATTTCTGACCTTGTTCTCATGAAATTACATGTTAAGGATCTTCTGAAAGAGGATATTTTCTCCAAGGAAGCTGTTGATGCTATCAGTCACAAGCTTGAAGGTCTTGAAACCCGTGAAGCTACTGAACAAAACCTCTGATTTTAACCTGTGTATGTGGTTGTGTTGGTCTTAGTTTCGTTTTGTTCTTTTAAGGATTGTCTAGGAAACTTCTTATGAGAATTTATTCTTGTTTTAAGAAGGATAACTAGGGTTTGGAATAGCCATTATTGTGAGTACACATAGCTATTGCCAACGTTTTCATCTTGCAATGTTTTTAGATTTCTTTATTTAAATTCTAAAGTTTATTTGGAGAATGATTTTTGCAGTATTAATCTTTATGGTTTTATATATTGCAAATTCTTATGGGATATGTTGTTTACGTCCATGAACCTTGACTATCCCATAGTTGTTCAAAAGTTAACTCTATTATATGTCGGTATGAAAGTATTGATAAAAGATAGAATGAACTTTTGAATTCAAAAGTTAAGCCTATTATGTCATTATGCAAATATTGATGGAAGATAGGATGAACTTTTTTTTACAAAGATTAAGTCTATTATATGTCATTGTGAAAATAGTAATGAAAAATAGAATGAATCTTTGTTTATTCTGCAGTATTGGTCTTTCCCTGATCCACATCTTTGTGTATGTACTGTGTTGCTCCGTAAGTTCTCTTATGCTGAGCATGACCAATTGAATTGATCATTTTCCTTGTGGTTAATTCAATTGAGTTTTTTGGATACAAATTCATGTTTCATGAGATTTGTTAATGTCCAAAGAAATCCTTCTTTTCTTGTAAAAGTAAGGTCGCTCTTGTTGTTCTTTCGGGAATGACATTTTATGGGGGAGAGTTCTTAATTGAACTTGTGCTTAATTGCCAAATCTTTCTGGGAAGTGCGTCTGTGGAATATTATAGGGGTTATCTTGTATCTTTATAAACTCCTTGATGAATGCATTTAGTTTCGACTATTTGATGGCATCTAAACAAGTTGATATGTTGTTCTCTTTTGATCATGAAGTATCTCTATGAAAATTTCATGAGGATCCCACTAGTTTTTGTACCTTGCCAATTTATATTGACAAAAAGGGGGGGAATTAATGTGTAGTTCACACTACAAATACATATGGTTTACGGATTATTATGTAAGGGGGAGTAATTTTCATTGTGAGATGGAGTATTGACTAAGGGGGAGTGATACATATCACCATAGTATTATTATCAAAGTTGTGATACAATTAGACTTTGATGATGTATAATAATACTATGACACCATATAACAATGATTGAGAGCAACTATTTTCTCATTGTTATAGCTACGAATCTTCAACAACAATTATAAGGAATCGAACACATTTGGAGTCATTGGAGTACTTGGAAGTGACGAAGATTTCGAGTAATGTTGAAGAACCAAGGAGATCAAGCATTTGGATGAGAAGCTACAAAGTTTATTTATTGTGTAATCCATATGTATTGATAATTTTGTCATTAAAATTGACAAAGGGGGAGATTGTTAGAGTAATGCTTGGTCGAACTCCCAAGCGTTGCTATCTCAAGCTTGTTTGTCAATGTTAGTGATCAAGACTATAAGTATTGATTTCTAGTCTACTTATAGTGATGTCTCGGACTGGGATAGATTATGTAGTTGAGCATTATACTTCACGGCGTTCATCAATTGAAGACGAAGAACTACTAAGGAGAGCTTGTGGAACTTCATCAACAAAAGGTATGTGGAGACTTAAACTCATCTATCACTTGGAAAGTCTATTTCTACTCTATCTCCTATATTGAGATATAAGTCGTATTACTATATGGTTTTGGATTATGCACATTTGAGATTTCGAGCCGAGTTTAACTCGCTTACATATTTCTCGAAATATGTGTTGGTAAGCTTTCGCTTCAACCAAGTTCATCTTATACTCTTGACAAAAGTCAAAAGATGATCATGTGAAAATCGCCGAGTAACATCTTACATGGTTTGTGTGATACAATCATTTGGTGTAGACTTGGAATGTTTCGTTATGATTATTTCAATAACTTGAAAATTTCTTTGATGCTAATAGTGTGTGAAAACAACTATTGTCATCCTCTAAGAAAGTTTCAATGATTGAAATAAGAGTTTAGAACACTTAACCAACATTGGATTATAAACATGTTGTGCACTCTTGCATATATGTGATCCATGTCCGGGAACCATAGTATGCATACCCGTATGCGTACCTGTTGGTTTGAGAAGTCCGGGAACCTAAGTGCGCGTACCCGTACGCATACTGGCGTAGGTTTATGACCAGAATTTTCTGCTGGGTTTGGAGGTATGCGTACCCGTTTGCATACTTGAATGGTTAAAGTTCTAAAATCGGTTTTGTTATGAACAAATACATTTATGTAATAAGGAATGCATTCTTTGCAAACCGTGGCTATAATGTTCATGAATTGATTCAAGTGAATCAAACCGATTTCGCTAACAAGCTAAGTTCGATCTAACAGTTGAGAGACATTAGCTTGAATCTAATCAGGTTTTCATCTAACGGTGAATATTGAATGCATTGTTACCAAGGTAACTTAGATTGCAAACCCTGATTTGAAAACTATATAAAGGAAAACCCTAGTAACTGGGAAACCTAATCCCTACACCTCCTGTGTGATACTAGTTGCGACTAGAGTCGATTCTCCTTTAACCTTAGGTTTTTCACGAAACTCTGTAGGTTAACGACTTAAAGACTTCATTGGGATTGTGAAGCCAGACCTAACTATTTTCTCTGTAGTTGCATGTTCTTATCTTTCCCTGTTCTATCGTATTTAATACTATCTTCTCTAAGATTTTCTCGAGATTGATTCTCCGATATGCAAGATAAAAAGTAGTCACAAACATCTTCGTCTCATCGTTTGTGATTCCACAATATCTTGTTTCGTTACTCGATTAAGATAATTGTGAGGTGATTGATATTTCTAGGCTGTCTTCGGGAATATAAGTCCGGTATATCAAATTGTTCTTGTTCACCTTGATATATCAAAAGACAGAACAAAACTCATAGGTATTTCTGTGGGAGACAGATTTATCTATTACAATAGACTTTTCTGTGTGAGACAGATTTGTTTATCAAGTCTTCGACTTTTGGTCGTAGCAACTCTTAGTTGTGGGTGAGATCAACTAAGGGAATCAAGTGCGTTGTATCCTGCAGGGATTAGAGGCGTAAGGAGCACGACTGTACCTTGAATCAGTATGAGATTGATTAGGGTTCAATTACATTCCAGTCTTAAGTTCATTGGTAGTAGGCTAGTGTCTATAGCGGCTTAATACAGTGTGGTGTTCAAAACTGGACTAAGTCCCGGGGTTTTTCTGCATTTGCGGTTTCCTCGTTAACAAAACTTCTGGTGTCTGTGTTATTTCTTTTCCGTATTATATTTTGTTATATAATTGAAATATCACAGGTTGTGCGTTGAATCAATCAATTAGGAATTCCAACCTTTTGTTGTTGATTGAAATTGATTGATCCTTGAACATTGGTCTTTGGTACCGTTCAAGTTAGTTCTCTTATATTCAATCGGGCTCGCAAATTCCTATTTGCTGATTGCAGATTGAATTGAGAGATAGAGATATAAAACTCCTTGATATACTTTTCTCTAGATTGAGTCTGACTGTCTAGTTTATTCTCTTGAAAGTATATTGGAGTTTGTCTATTCAGATTGCCAAACGAAATATTGGGTGTGGTTGTTAGACCCTCGCTTTTTCACAATTCTTTGAAGATCAATGGCTACAGAAAATTGTGATAATGATGAAACAGGTAGATTACTCCCCTCTGGGACATTATACTCTTATCTAAGAAGACAAATCTCAATGGCAGAATTTTATTTCTAAAGCCATTTTTCAAATATCAGTTTCCTCTGTGAAACAAGATATACGTAACTTTTTATTATTCTCATCTTTGATGTATTTGGTAACCATGTATTCAATTTTACAGTATTAATGAAATCAAGATGTTTCCTTAAAAAAAAAACTACTGGATTTGTGATTCTAAAGATATTTTTTACAAATGTCTTGTTATGCTCAATTGTGTTTTTGTATACTCTATTGGAAATTTCTTTAATGAATTCAAAAATTATCAAGTTCTGGTAATTATAGAGTTTACAAATACTTGGACATAAATATAGAATTGATCCATAATACATATCCGGTCCAAGAAAAATCGGTTTTCCAAAAGAAAAACCTAGTTGCAAAATCGGATTTGTTTCCCGACAAATTAAGGTTTCCGATTTCGAAAAGATTTCTTAAAACTAATTATTTTCGAAATTTGATATCTTCACTCCATATAAAAGAAGATTATTCTGTGTTGTTTTTTCAAAAATCCTGGGAGAAATTGTTCGGAATCATAACTAGGGTTTTCCATATATTGATTGAAAATATGGGAAAGAGGAGATCAAGAGAAAAAACACCTGAAACTGACAAACTGGAATTGAATCCATTTTTTCCTCCTGATGAGATTGAGAAAATCAAGTACCCTCACTTGATCAAAGACAAACATGATCTTACAATCTTTGTGGATAGTACATGTTTTTAGAGATATCAAGCTTTAAAAGGAGTAAATTTTATTGCTGAGAAGAGGTTCGATTCAGAAGTTTCGGAAAGCAAATATCAGAAGTTTGTTCAAGGCCGAAACTGGGGAGATGTGTTTGGGTTTGAAAAATATTCACCAGATATAGTATGAATCTTCTATGCTAATATTTATAACATTAATCATGAGAATCTTACGTTTAGCACTATTGTTGGATACACTTTTCACCAAGTCGACAGGAAGATGATATCAAAGATCATCAATTTCAATGTGAAAGGAAATCATTTGATTACTGGTTTTGAAATTGAGCACGATAACATTTCAAAACGAATCACTGGAAAATCTGTTGGATGGAAGAATGGAAGAATGCTAACCAAAGAAATAACCTTCTACTTAAGGGTTTTCTATAAACTTGCAATAGCTACTCTCTTTGCTTGCACAAGAGATACTTCACAATGGGACAAGAAATTTGTTGAGTTTGTATACTTCCTTCTTGAAGGTGATAATAAAATTGATATTTTTGGAATGATTATAAGTCAAATAATTAAGATCTTTGAATCCATCAATGCCACAACATCCCAAAGAAATCTTGGATATCAATAGATTTCTGATGATGTCTACTTCATATTGTTACTTTATGTTCCCTTGACGGCTTGGTGTCTTGTATCTAGTTATGTAGCATGATGAGAATGGAAATTCTATACATCATAACTTCACTGAATATTTTATATTGATATTAGGTGTCGTTTTGTGCTTGAACGTACTGTTGTGCTAAAATATTACATGGTCTTGTAGCTATGACATTTCTTGTTCAAATCTAAACGGGTATTTCCTTGAAGGATCAAATTGTGTTATTCATTAAGCTTTAATTAGTATGTCCTCTACCTCTGTTATTTTCTGTTGTACTGTATAATCGTGCACATGGTGTATGATGACATGTGTAGGTCCTATTTTTATAAAATAATGAGAATGGGATGTGTTTTAAAATGAGAATACGTTGCAGGACAGTTATAAACTCCAGTATAGTGGATTTGTTCCCAAGGTTTGTTGTCAAATCTTAAGTTTAGCGGATACGTTGAGATGTTATGACTATTGGCTGGTGCGAGTGCTTTTAGAGATTTTGTTGTATTTGGATAGTTTCATGTATACCATTAAGGTTTCAAGTTTGGGTGTTTCTTTCTAATCTCTATGCTAGGATACTGTGGTGCAAGTTATATTGTTATATAATTTCATGTGAAATTCCATTTCATATCTTGTTTTATTTTTACAGATAAAAGTGAGTTCGATGTTATTGTTATAGTCAATGGCATTTGTACACGCTATATGTATTTCTTAGACATGTAATTTCTATTAACTATAGGTTTAATTCTTATATCCTTCCTCGACTCAGCAACCTAGTGAACTTGGTTAGTGAACTTGGTTGGAGTTTAACTCCCGTGAATAAATTTTTAAGGTGTCAGGAATCGGAAAGAGTTAAGGATCCTTCAACTTTCAGAGGTTTTCGTGCTGGTCCAGTGTAGAGTGGATGTTTGCTTCTGCCATTCCAACATATCGTTTATTTGATATCCTAAACATGTAATGAGGGAGTGGGTGTAGCAATGGAAGCAGGATACTTTTACTTTATATATATATATATATTTTCAGTTCTTTATTTATTGTTCAGTCTAACTGAAAAAAAAGGGAGTTTAATTTCCATTCGGTGATAAAACCAATTCTTTGTAAATCAGGCTTGTGTAAATTTTTAGGGTTACCTATAAAATTCCTCTACTTATGAAGGCAAAGGGATGCTTAGATTTATTTCTAATGGCCGTATTTTGGACCGACGTGGGTGGTGCGCAAACCAGAGTTCAACTTCAAGGAGACATTAGCTCACAATTGTTTTATGTAAAATGTAAGCCCAACCCACCTCTGTTCCCTTAATTGATTTACAATTTCATTTCTCAGTTATAAAATTTCAACCAATAATTTGTTTTTCACCTTATAAACGATTATGGGACTTTCTAGACTCGACATACGGAACGATTTTCACCGTCATATTTCTCGGAGAAAAAAAAACGTGGAATAATCTAAACTTTCAAGTAACACACACAGACATCCTGATTAGAATCTTGACACAACAACAGACATGAAAATAGTCATCATGTACTGTGTTCAGTACAATTTGTAATCAAGATTCGGAAATGAGAAATGCATCAGAGATAGACAGGGAAGATTAGATGAATAAAGAGAAAATATTAGACGAATTGAGAAGAAGGAGATGAAGAAATCTAGTTCAGGTGAACGCAGCCATAAAAGAAGTTTATTAATCATGCATAGGTCTTATCTCTCTCTATTACATATTTAATACTACCAATCAGGTGCCCTAACATCTACCACTCTTAGACATACACGCGGCAACATCTGCCTGTCTCACTACACACTTAATGGACCAATGACTTGTAAATAGATAGGCACCCAGAATAAAACTCAGGGCACCCTAGGTACATAACATTACTCCTCCCTTAGAAATTATCCTTGTCCTCAAGGATGAAGTTTGGATAGTGAGATTGAATGTTCAACTTGTCCTCCCAAGTGGCATCCTCAGGAGCAGAATTAGTCAATTGGATGAGAAGCTGAGTAAATTCCTTCCTTATTGTGGTGATTGATCTGGTAACTAATACCTTTTCAGGCATCATAATAACCTCTCTTGCATGATCAACTACAGGCAGGACTGGTGATGGTATATGAGCCTTGCCAATCTACTTCTTTAGCTGAGAAACATGGAATACATGGTGGATTCTAGCACTAGATGGCAATTCTAACTTGTATGCTAATGACCCAACTCTCTGCAAAATGGTGAAAGGACCATAGTACTTAGCTGATAACTTGAAGTTCTTGCGCAATAAGACTGAAGCTTGTCTATATGGCTTCAGTTTTAAGTAAACTTTATCTCCAACTTCAAAGGACCTGTCAGTCATGTTCTTGTCAGCAAAGAACTTCATTCTCTCTTGGGATTTGTGTAGACTCTCCTTAAGCAAGTCCATCATGGCATCTCTTCTCTTTAAATATTCTTCTACTACTACTACTACAGAAGTGACTGCTGTGGTTGGAAATGCCATGTGGGGATGATTATAACCATATAGGGACTTGAAAGGAGTCATATTCAGGCTGGTGTGATAGCTTGTGTTGTACCACCACTCTTCTAGTGCAAGCCATTGGAACCACTTGCTAGGTTGGTGTCCTGTCATACATCTCAAGTAATTTTCTAGACAGACATTCACCCTCTCAGTCCGCCCATCAGTTTGAGGGTGGTAAGATGTGCTCAAGTTCAGACTTGTACCCATAGCCTAAAAATATCTTGCCAAAAGTTGCTGGTAAATACCTTATCTATGTATGACACAATGGAAGAAAGAAGCCCATGTAGCTTGAAAACTTGATTCAAATAAGCCTTGGCCACTGTAGCTGCTGTAAAAGGGTGTTGTAACCCAATAAAATGGCTGTATTTGGTGAGCCTATCTACCACCACCAAAATGGCACTTCTCTTCTCACTGACAGGTAGCCCCTCTATGAAGTCCATAGTAACATGCTGCCAAGCCTGCTCTGGGATGGGAAGTGGATGCAGCAACCCATTTGGAAAATGGTGGTCATTTTTGTTCCTTTGGCAAACATCACAAGAAGATACAAATGACAAAACATCCTTCTTTAATCCTGGCCAGTAAAAATACTTTTTTGCTCTCACATAAGAAGCTTGAATACCTAAATGACCTCCCACTGCAGAAGTATGGATTGACTCCAAGATGGTCCTTCTGACATCATTGCTGTCTCCCACATATATCCTATCCTTGTACCTCAGTACTTCTTCCTGGACTGAAAGTTCATCATGTAGCAGATGCAAGGGTTTGAGCAATGAGTTGTTTTTCCTTGGCATCTTGAGCATAGCTGGAAAGGATATCAAGATTCCAAGTTGTCTTGGAGAGTGCTAGAGAGCTGCATTCAGCATTGCTCTGTGGTCTTCTGGAGAGTGCATCAGCTACTACATTATCTGTACCCTTCTTGTACTTGATTTCATAATCAAAACCCAGTAGCTTCATCAACCATGTCCGCTGAAGCACAGTTGTAATCTTTTGATCCAAGAAGTATTTGATACTTAGGTGTTATGTTTGTATAACAAACCTTCCTCCTTGTAAGTATTGCTTCCACTTGGTGACAACCATGACCACGGCTAAGAGTTCCTTCTCATATACAGATAGTGCCCTTGCCCTTGGGCCTAACCCTTTGCTGAAAAAAACAATTGGTTTTACTTATTGAGTCAACACAGCTCCTACACATGTGTCACTAGCATCAGTATCTACAGTAAACTATTTTGAAAAATATGGTAAGGCCAGCACTGGTGTGTTAGTCATGGCTCTTTTGAGTTGCTCAAAGGCAATTGTGGCTGACTCACTCCATAAGAAAGAATTCTTCTTCAAAAGCTCATTGAGTGGCCTTCTGATGGCCCCATACCCTTGTACAAACTTCCTTTAATAGCCAGTGAGTCCAAGAAACCCTCTTAGCTCCTTAATATTGGTTGGTGTAGGCCACTTCTTCATACATGTAATCTTGTTTGAGTCTTCCTTAACTCCCCCTGTAGTGATAATGTGACCAAGGTATTCCAGTTCTGTCTGTCCAGAGCAACATTTGGATACATTTGCATACAACTTGTGGGCTCTTAACAAAGAAAAAGTGATTTGGAGGTGCTTCAAATGATCTTGTAAGGAAGAGCTGTAAACTAGGATATCATCAAAGAAAACTAGTATGAATTTCCTCAAATGTTCTTGAAAAACTTCATTCATGAGGGCCTAGAAAGTTGCAGGAGCATTTGTTAGGCCAAATGGCATCACCTTGAACTCATAATTCCCTTGGTGAGTTCTGAATACTGTCTTGTAAATATCTGCCACATTAACCCTTATTTGATGGTAGCCAGTCTTCAAATCAATTTTGGTGAAGTACACTGCTCCATTTAGTTCATCTAAAAATTCCTCAATGATTGGAATTAGGAACTTGTCCTTGACTGTGATATCATTCAACCTCCTATAGTCCACACAGAACCTCCATGTATTGTCCTTCTTCTTAACTAACAAGATGGGGGCAGCAAATGGGCTATGAATGGTTTGTTTGATGCCTATACTGAGCATTTCCGTCACAAGCTGTTCAACTACCCATTTTTGTATGTATGGACATTTATAAGGCCTTTGGCTACTGGGTATGGAGTTGGGTTTGAGGGGTATGGTGTGATCCATACATCTAGTAGGTGGTAATTATTTTGGCTCTTCAAATATATCCTGAAATTCCTGTAGTAGTGGAAGTATGGGTAGAGGGGTGGTAGTAGATGAAGATTAAGGGGTAACGGAGAATAGATGTCCAACAATGCCATGATTGTTCTTATTGAAATACTTTTCTACAGCCTCACTGCTCATCATTCTCAAGGTTGGGTGTTCTGCTTCACCAGTAAGTACAATCTTCTTGTTTTGATACTTGAATAAGATGTTTAATTTGGAGAAGTTAAAAGTTATGTCACCTAACCTTCTCAACCAGTCTGCTCCTAGCACCATGTCACAACCTCCAAAGGGTAATATCCTTAAATCTTCTGTGAATTGATGATTCTGCATTGTCCACTGTAGTTAAGAACATATGCCAGTACTGACAGTCTTATCCCCATTAGTAACAGTCACCAGCATGTGCCCTGTGGGTTTAATGGAGCAACTCAATTTCTTTGCCAAATCACAATCAATGAAGCTATATGTGCTTCTAGTGTCCATAAGTATTGACACCTTATGCCTTTTAATAACTCCAGGAATTCTTATGGTATCACCAGCACCACCAACAGTTAGAGCATGCAGGGATATCTCCATGTCAGACTCCACTGGAGATTCTACAGCTTCTTCAAAAACTTCTTCTTCTACTTCCTCAGAAGACTCTGGCTGCTCTACTTGTACCATAAATAGTTGTTGTCTCTTACAGATATGGCCTGGAGTGTATACTGTATCACAGTTGTAACACAACCCTTTTTCTCTCCAAACTCTTATTTTTTCTTGTGTTAATCTCTTGGTGGTAGTGGTGGACTGGATTTTGGGGTGGAATTGCATGATTTTGGTGTGAATGGGCTAGAAACTGTAGTAGTGGTTTGAATAGGTTTAGGGGGAAATTGAGATGTTGAAGCCTGGTATGGCCTAGTGTTGGCAAATGAGTTGGTAAATGACCTCTGGAATGGCCTTAAAGGCTTAGCTTGCTGAACGCATTTTTGTTCTTGCAACCTGGCTAATGAAAAGGTTTGTAAAAGTGTAGGGGGATGAAACATCAACACAAAGTTTTTAATTTCAGCCTTCAACTTACTGATGAAACCCATTACAAAGTATTGCTCATTTAAATGGGGGTTACTAGTTAACATAAGAGCCTTGAGAGACTCAAACTGTTCAAAGTACTCTTCTACAGTAGTGACTTGGCACAATTTATTAAAACTTCCTATAAAATTGTCATCCACAGGATTTTCAAATCTAACACAAAAGCCATCAGCTAATTCTCTCCAAGATAAAAAAAAGGTTTTCCAATTTGAAAATTAAGGAACCATTTATCAGCGTTACCTTCTAAGTATATGGAAGCAACACTGACCTTCTGATTCTCTTCTGTGTTGTGAATATGGTAGTATCTCTCACTTTTCTATATCCATCCACGTGGATTCTCTCAATCGAATCTAGGGAAATCGAGCTTTGGAGCACGCTGCTGTCTAGCATAAAATGTTTCACCTGGAAAATTATGACCAAATTGATTATTACCTCCTATTGGTGTAAACCCAGGCGTACCCAAAATTCCTGCATCTCCATTGTTGTGTTGTGATGAACGAGAAGCTTGAATCAGCTCTGCCATTTGACTGGATAGTAAATTCAAATTGTCGTTCGTCTGCTCTTGATAGGCCTTCGTATTAGTGGATTGCTGATCTAATCGTTGACTCACCTTTGTTACTTTAGTATCTAGATCAGTGAATTTCGATAAATTTTGTCTATGGAAATCAGATAATTCTTTGAGTGTAAAATTGTTGGTACCCATGATTGAAGAAAGAAACGGCTCTGATGCCTAATTTACTGTTCTCAGTACAATTTGTAATCAAGATCCGGAAATGAGAGATGTATCAGAGATAGACAGGGAAGATAAAGAGAAAATATTAGACGAATTGAGAAGAAGGAGATGAAGAAATCTGGTTTAGATGAACGCAACCATAAAAGAAGTTTATTAATCATGCATAGGTCTTATCTCTCTCAATTATAAATTTAATACTACCAATCAGGTGCCCTAACATATACCACTCTCAGACAGACAAGGGGAAACATCTGCCTGGCTCACTACACACTTAATGGACCAATGACTAGTAAATAGATAGGCACCCGGAATAACACTCAGGGCACCATAGGTACATAACACATCACTCATTACATCAAAAATCAAACTAACCCAAGACTATTTGGTTATAAACTAAATTGGAATCACTCAATTTTCCTGGGCCATCGCATCGACAATCATAGCCAGGACAGGACCCATGGCTCTAACCATATTCTATACTTGGACTTTAATGGCACTGTTGCATGTACGTATTTTAGGGTTCACAAGTAAATGGACATCTAACTTTTTGTTTAAGGATGGTATCCATCTAGCATACCGACCGCACAAGAAAAAGCTCATAGTGGAGAGTAATTCCACATGTATTACAAGTCTTTGCAAACGTTTAGCTACCTGTCCTTAGTATTTGCTGATATCTTAGGTGATATCAAGTATTTGATAAGTCATGTGGAACCTGTAATCTTTGTACATAGGTAAAGAAACAGTAACACGGTTGTCGATATTTTCGCTAAAAAAATGTTTTTATTAGGAGGGCAAAAGACAACCTATGGAGAGAAAAAATCGTGATCGACTCACTAACAAGGGCCTAGTCAATGTATTCTTCTAACTCTGGCCAAATTTTCCCTAGTTAGTACACCGTAAAGGCGTAAACCACCATCACTCGTCGTCAATTTCTGAAACAACTTGATCACCACACCACCGTCATCAACTAATGGGTTTGGATAAAAAACTCTAGTTGATTCAATAATCTTTTAATAAATTTTATTAAAATAACTTCTTTAATTGAATAACCTTGATTAAATTGTTCAATTGATCATCTTCTGAAATTAAACATGAAGTTAATGATTATTAATTATCCATCAAACAAATTCAAAGCTTTTTTCCATTCTCCACACTTCAAAATATATCATTATTAATCAGAGGAAATACGCTAGTATCGGTTGATAAGTTATTTGTTCACCTTGCTGGTTTATTAGGTTATTATCGTATGATTCTAACAAACCCCTTTGCAAATAGAGAAAATAAAAATCAGGAAATCCAATGAATGACCTCCGATGAAGTTTGGATTTATTTAATCTTTCTAAATTACAATTTTTCTTAGTGACAGTTTTTGTTAGAAATGGTGACTGTCTGACTGTATTAAAGATAAGTTGGTAGTGGCGAGGCGAAGAGATATCCTATGAGAGGATGAAGCACATTTTGGGGTAAATATGTAATATCATGTGTACTCAACATGGATGGTTTGGTCGGAACCGGATGAATATATTAACCAGGTTATACTCAGCGGGTTGATTATAATTTTTGCTCTCTTCACATCACTTTTTGCTCCCCTTTAACAAAAATAAAAAAACAGCTAACGAACATCTAAGTTGCGAGTTTTTTCTTTTAATCTCTATATGCACTGATTTCCATCTCAATTCATGAAAAGTTTTATTTGGAACTGAATTTTTTTCTCCTGTTGAATGTTTTCAATCTTATTCTCCTTGTTTTCTCTATTTTATGTTTTTTATTCTGATTTAATCATTTGAATCAATTGTTATCCTTAGTTTCTTTTCCATGTCTAACTAATTTTTCCTTTTTCTCCATGTGTTTACAGATTGTGATTCCTCTAATGGCGTTTGCCTGGTGTTTACTTGTGTCTAAAGCGTTTGCAGATGTTGTATACAAGCTTTTGGAAGCTGTCCTGATCTCATGTGTTGCCATTGTTTCAGAGAGTTTCTCTATTTTCCACTGGGTTGCTACCGTTCCGATTAAGATACAATCTCAACGGAATAACCAAAGTAATTACTACCTTAAATCTCGGTCTAAATTCAAAAAATTTATTTCTCTCATCCTAGTCATCGGATTTATTTCCTTTTCAACCAAAATATTCCCCCCCCCCCCCATATATCTCTGTAATGGAGGATATTCAGGAGGTACAAGTCAAAACCCTAACTGAAAATGAAACCCTATTCTATGGAAAAGTTTATAAAGTTTCCAACCGCACAGAAGCTATCATCCATAAGTTAATCAATTGTCGATTGGTATATCAAATATGTCTGATGCACAAACAAACAAAGTTCTTGAATTAACAAACAAATTTAGGAATGCTACTTTAGAATTGGGTGAGTCTTCTGAACCAGTTGTTCATAAAATAAAGGAAAGTCTTGAAGAGGGTAAAGAAAGCCAATGGAATGTCTCGCTGGTAGGAAAAATCATCATTGAAGGAAAAATGAC
The DNA here is from genome assembly GCA_023531105.1 of Papaver atlanticum. NCBI lineage: Eukaryota > Viridiplantae > Streptophyta > Magnoliopsida > Ranunculales > Papaveraceae > Papaver > Papaver atlanticum. The sequence continues at coordinate 5,774,951 of JAJJMB010010315.1, read as the reverse complement.
ACATAAGGCAGTGAAGAATCAGATTAAATTCACCTGGCCTTTCATCCCAGAAGAAGATGTTAAAAGTTTTGAGTTAGAGGAGAATATAATGGTATTTAAGTTCCCAAATTGGGATATTCTGAGGAAAGTGTTTGAAGAAAGACCGTGGAGTTTTGATGGGAATCTGACGATCTTACATGATTATAATCCACTTGCACCCATTCATGAAATGGATTGGGAACATCAATAATTTTGGATCCAGCTGAAGTATATACTGCCAGAACATATGAATGTCAAAGCTGTTGAAGCCATGGGGCAGCTAGTTGAAGAAGTCACAGCTATTGAACCACCAAATGTTATACCATCTCCAAGATAACCAGTGAAGGTGTGCGTTAAAGTTAATATCAACAACCCTATGAGAAGAGAAGTCATGGTGATCACTGCATCCGGGATAACTAAGTGGATCCGTTTCTTTTACGAGAAACAACCACATAAAATTTGTCCCAATTGCTACATCCTTAATCACTGTCAAGATGTATGCAAAGCAGCAACTGAGTATTTGAAAGCTATTCATAAAAAGGTGCATATGTTTGGATATTTTGAAGATATGAGGAAATCTTTCTCGGTTCATGCTAAATCTGTCAGTCAAGTACCCAAAGTTGTTTCAAGGAAAACTATAAAGAAAACTCCTTTTGTCCCTCCGAAGGATAGTCAAATTATCTTCAAGAACATCCCAGTGGAGCTGAAAGAAATAGATGAGGAAGAAAGCACTGCGAGATTAGGTAAGAGACAGAGGAATGACATCCCAATTGAAGCTGATAAATCTGAATCTATAACTCAGCAACCCAAGTGCAACTTTGGCAATAATCAGGAGATCAATACAACTCAAAGAGACACAATAAGAGGGTCACAATCTAGAAACAAAACTGGAGAAACCAAGGTGACAATTACTAGACTTCTCAAATCTTATTTCTTTTTGCACACAACCTATATTGATTTTTATCTCTTAAGTCTTAATTTTCCTGTGTTACATTTTCTCATAGATAAACCTGAAGTTAAATCTAGTTCCCTAAAAATGAAAATTATATGTTGGAATGTTAATGGTTTTGGTAACAATACCACTAGAAATCACCTTCAAATGCTTATCAGGTCTCATAATCCAGATATAATATTTTTTTCTTAAACAAAAAATAAGTTCAAAAGAATGCAATATCTTGTTGCTAGATTTAAATTTACAAATGCAGTTTTCTTTGAGCAGATAGGTCTTTCAGGTGGTCTTTGCTTACTTTGGAAAGATGGAATTGATTTGGAAGTTATAGACATGAAATATAACATTTATTAATTGTCTTGTCAAAATGGATAATGGTAATGTCAATACTCTCCTTAGCTGTATTTATGGAGCTGTGAACACTGATAGAAGACAGGCACAATAGAATTATCTGAGAGACATAAAAAGGCAACATATTTCTCCATGGGTTGTTATAGGTGATTTTAACTTCATACTCTCTAACAATGAGAAAGAAGGAGGTAATATTGTTCCACAGTCTGAACTTGATGCTAATGCTTCTCTTATTTCTAATAATGATCTTCATAGCATGAATTATATTGGAAATCCCTTTACTTGGACTAATAGGAGACATGGTGATGAGCTGATTATTGAAAGACTTGATAGAGTGGTTGCTAATCTGGATTGGTTTGATATGTTCCCTAATGTTGCTTGTTATCATTTGACTGTTATGGGTAGTGACCACTGCCCAATCTTGCTTGTTTCCTCTAAAATTGAAAACTCTACAAAAAAGCCTTTTAGAGTTAATAGAGCTTGTTTTAGTGATCCTAGTTGTTCTTAACTAATTAAAGATAACTGGAATTGCAATATGCAAGGTTCATATGCTTTTAAACTCACTAGAGGCTTAGCTGATACCAAATACATATTAAGGCAGTGAAACTACAATCATTTTGGTAATGTTACGACTCAAATAGCTAAATTGGAAAGCCAACTAGCTCACCTGACCAGAACTAGAAATTCTCGAAATGATTCTAGGATTGAGGAAGCTACTAAAAATCTTAAATTTTGGTATGATGTTGAGGAATATATTTTGAAACAAAGAGGTAAAGAAGAAGCTATAAAATTTGATGATAGAAACACTAGTTATTTCCATCATAAAGCGAATTTTAGGAAAAAAAAGAACTAATATAGATTCTTTGCAAAACTATATGGGCATTTGGCTTACTGAGAGAGAGGAAATTTATAAGGAACTAAGAAACCATTTTTATAATATGAGCAAGACTTCTAATCCACCTGATGCTGATAGATATCTAGGATATGCTAGTCACTGTATTTCAGGTGCTGAGAATGAAATGCTCAATGCCATACCAACTGATGAAGAGGTAAGAAAAGTTGTGTTTGGGATGAAACCCTGGACTACACTGGGACCAGATGGTTTCCCACCTGCTTTTTACTAGTTGATGTGGGAAACAACTGGTCCTGATGTGTGCAATATGGTAAAAAGTTTCTTTCATTCTCATCATTTACTTAAACAAATAAACCATAATTTAATTGCTTTGATTCCTAAAAATAAATGTCCTAAGAAAGCTATTGATTTTAGACCTATCAGTCTTTGTAATGTAGGTTATAAAATCATTACAAAAATTCTAGCTAATAGATTAAAATGTGTCCTCCATAAGATCATATCTCCTTCACAAACTGCTTTTATGGCTGGCTGGAAAATACATGACAACATTATTATAACTCATGAAGTCATACATTCTATGAAAAAAACTAAAGTCAAGGATGGAGGAATAACCATCAAACTAGACATCTCCAAGGTATTTGATAGAATATGAAAAAGCGGAGGTACAACTACCACACCCAATATTTCGTTTGGAAATCTGAATAGACAAACTCCAATATACTTTCAAGAGAATCAACTAGACAGTTAGACTCAATCTAGAGAAAAGTATATCAAAGAGTTTTATATCTCTTTCTCTCAATTCAATCCGCAATCAACAAATAGGAATTTACGAGCCCGATTGAATATAAGAGAAAATAACTTGAACGGTACCAAAGACCAATGTTCAAGGATCAATCAATTTCAATCAACAACCAAAGGCTGGATTTCCCAATTGATCGATTCAACACACGACCTGTGATATTTCAATTATATAACAAAATATAATGCGGAAAAGAAATAACACAGATACCATAAGTTTTGTTAACGAGGAAACCGCAAATGCAGAAAAACCCCGGGACCTAGTCCAGTTTTGAACACCACACTGTATTAAGCCGCTACAGACACTAGCCTACTACCAATGAACTTCGGTCTGGAATGTAGTTGAACTCTAATCAATCTCACATTGATTCAAGGTACAGTCGTGCTCCTTACGACTCTGATCCCAGAAGGATACTACGCACTTGATTCCCTTAGCTGATCTCATCCACAACCAAGAGTTGCTACGACCCAAAGTCAAAGACTTGATAAACAAATCTGTCTCACACATAAAAGTATATTGGAATAGATAAATCTGTCTCCCACAGAAATACCTACGAGTTTTGTTCCGTCTTTTGATAAATCAAGGTGAGCAGAAACCAATTGATATACCAGACTTATATTCCCAAAGAACGGCCTAGAAATATCAATCACCTCACAATAATCCCAATCGATTAACCAAATAAGATATTGTGGAATCACAAACGATGATACGAAGATGTTTGTGACTACTTTTCAATCTTACCTATCGGAGATAAATCTCGAGAAAATCTTATTAAAGATAGTACTCAATCACGATAGTAAAAGTTAGATCAGAACACGTAACTACAGAGAAAATAGTTGGGTCTGGCTTCACAATCCCAATGAAGTCTTTAAGTCGTTAACCTACATGGTTTCGTGAAAAAACTAAGGTTAAAGGAGAATCGACTCTAGCTTATGCAACTAGTAACACACAAGAGGTGTGGAGATTAGGTTTCTCAGTTGCTAGAGTTCTCCTTTATATAGTTTTCAAATCAGGGTTTGCAATCTAAGTTACCTTGGTAACAAAGCATTCAATATTCACCGTTAGATGAAATCCATATTAGATTCAAGCTAATATATTTCAACCGTTAGATCGAACTTAGCTTGTTATACACAAATGAAATATACCCTCATTTAGGTTTATGTAACCGTACCTAAACGTGTACACCATGTTGGCTCAACAGTAGTTAACCGAGGTTAGCTATATGAACACTATCATATCAACCTTATTCATCTTAACCATAACTAGTTCAAATGACTCAAATGAAACTATTTAAAGAGTTGTTCAATTGCTATATTCTCATAGAAGTATACAAGAACACAATTGAAGCAAAATCGGTTTGATTCACTCGAATCAATCATGAACATTATAGCCACGGTTTGCAAAGAATGCATTCCTTAATATATAAATGTATTAGTTCATGAGCCAACCGATTTTAGAACTTTAACCACTCAAGTATGCATACGGATACGCATACCTAAGTAGCCGGTCTTAGTTTGGGTTTGCCTATATGCGAATGGGTACGTATACCTAAGTACACTTCCAAACCGGACCTGTACCTTACGCAAGTATGCGTACCGGTACGTGTACTTGGTACCCGAAATTCTATAACTATAAGTACGCATACGGGTATGCATACTATAGCTCCGGTCATGGATCACATACATGCACGAATGCATACTATGTTCATAATCCAATAGTTCTAAACTCTATTTCAATCATTGAAACTTTCTTAGAGGATGACAATAGCCGTTTTCACATACTATTAGATTCAAAGAAATTTTCAAGTTATTTAAATAATCATAACGAAACATTCCAAGTCTACACCAAATGATTGTATCACACAAACCATGTAAGATGTTACTCGGCAATTTTCACATGATCATCTTTTGACTTTAGTCAAGAATATAAGATGAACTTGGTTGAAGCGAAAGCTTACCAACACATATTTCGAGAAATATGTAAGAGAGTTAAACTCAGCTCGGAATCTCAAATGTGTATAGTCGAAAACCATATAGTAATACGACTTATGTCTCAATATAGAGTATAAATAGACTTTCCAAGTGATAGATGAGTTTTAGTCTCCACATACCTTTTGTTGATGAAGTTCCACAAACTCTCCTTAGTAGTTCTTCATCTTCATTTGATGAACGTCGTGAAGTCTAATGCTCAACTACACAATCTATCCTAGTCCGAGACATCACTATAAGTAGACTAGAAATCAAGACTTATAGTTTTGATCACTAACATTGACAAACAAGCTTGAGATAGCAATGCTTGCGAGTTCGACCGAGCAGTGCTCTAACAGAATAGAATGAAACTTCTTAATTAAAATCATGAAAAACTTGGTTTCTCTGATGCTTGGTGTGAAATGATAATGGAATGCATATCCACTGTTACAACTTCTATCTTGGTGCTCCAGGTAATATCTACAATCCAGTTAAGGGTTTTAGACAAGGTGACCCCCTGTCACCCTATCTTTTTATTTTATGCATGGAGGCTTTATCTAGGATTCTTAATAAAGCTGAAAATGATGGGCTTATTCATTGTTTTAAAATTACTAAACATTGTCATGCTATAACTCATCTGTTTTTTGCAGATGATTGCTTGATTTTCATCAAGGCTAGGAAAAAAGATGCTAGGAACTTAGCCACCATTATAAAACAGTTTAGTAAATTCTCTGGTCAAGCAGTGAACTTTGATAAATATGCTCTTGCTTTCAGTTTTAAAGTCCCTCCTAATATGAAGAATGATCTAGCTGACATTTTGCAGATAAAGGGAATGTCTCTGCAGGAAAAATACCTTGGTGTGCCACTTATTTTGCAAAAACATAAAGCTGATTCCTTTGTTCATCTCATGGAAAGCTATTCAGGAAGATTAGCTCCTTGGAAATCTACTTTTCTAGCACCACCAGGTAAGACAATCCTTAACCAGTCAGTTTTAGTTAGTATGACCAACCACCATTTAGCTGTTTTCCCCATGCCAAAGATCATCATTGATAAAATGGATTCAATCCAAAAAAAAAAAAATGGTGGGGAAAACAGGAAAATGGTAAAGGCATCTTCCCAAAAAGATGGAGTGACATCCAACTTCCTAGAGCTTTAGGAGGTTTAAACATTAGAAAATCTGATCTTTTAAATCAAGCTTTATTAACCAAGCTTGCTTGGAGAATGTTGGAGAATCCAGATGCACCTTGGGTTAAAATCCTTGAAGGTAAGTATTTCAATAATCTTAATCCTCTTATTGACATCATGCCTAAGAATGGGTATTGGATTTGGGTAGGAATCTGTAAAGGCTTGGAAATTGTTAAGAAACACTACATCTTAGAAGTGGGTGATGGTAGTACCATTAGGATTTGGAGATATAATTGGATCCCAAGCATTACTGGTCCACCTAACTCTCAATTTATATCTAGTAATCCTTCTCATGTTAATCAACTTATAGATAGTAGTTCAAAATCTTGGAACTTAGAGACCTTGAACATCCTCTTTGACCAGAATACTGTTAGTGCTATAACAAGTATTAGAATCCCATTATATGGAAAAGATAAACTTAGATGGAAACCAGCTCCTAATGGGGAGTTCTCAGTAAAGTATGCCTACAGAGTTATACTGAATGATCAACTTGTTAGACATCCCACTAAGAATAACTTGAACATATCTTGGAACTCCTTTTGGAAAATTAGGTTACCTCCTAGAATCCAATATTTTATGTGGAAATGTTTGCATAACTGTATTCCAACTAAAAGTTAGCTTGCTATGTATACTCAATATCAAGATTCTACATGCTGCTTATATGGTCAATATCATAAGTCTGTGCACCATCTTTTTGTTGACTGTGAGTTCACTGAGAAGGTATACAATAATATTAATCCTAATGTTCATACTACTCTGAAGAACTTTGATTTTCATACTTGGTTGTGTAGTTTATTCAATGTTAACACTGCTCAACATCAGGTGGATACACAGGTTTTTACATTAGTAAGCTTTGTTTCTTGGTTTGTTTGGAAATCCAGGCGTGCTAAACATTTTGAAGATGTGCTGGTTAATGTTTCAACTTCTACTCATAATATTTTAACAGAAATGGGAAGTTGGACTGCTAGTACCTCAACTGTACATAATAGCAGACATGAAAACAGAACCCCCTCTTATTGGAATGTGTCAATATATAATGTGGATAAAATCAATTTTGATGCTGCATTTATTAAAGAGACAAGGAATTATGGATATAGTATAATTTGTAGAGATATTTCAGGAAATTGCAATGGATTGTGAGGAGATGCTGGTAAAGCTCTAGACCCGGAACAAGCAGAAGCTAAAGCTCTCCTTAAAGCTGTTTTGTGGGAAAAAGGACAAGGAAAGCTCTCAATACATTTGGAAGGAGACTGCAGTAATGTGATAGACGCTTTGAATGGAAATTTTTCAGCAATAAAATGGACCTCAACAAATTTAATTTTTGATGCATTAATAATTCTTAGAGATTTTGATTTTCGGCACTGCTCAATTGTTAAAAGAGATGCAAATGATTTAGCAGACAAAATTGCAAAACAAGCAATGTCTAGAGATTTTTATGTCTCTCTTAGCAATATGCCTGTCTGGATAAACACATTAATCCACAAGGACGAAAATAGGATGTAGCAATCTTGTTATTAATATAATTCTTCTTCCCTATTAAAAAAAAAAACATCTAAGTTGCCGAATGAAGGATTATACGAGAATTTTTCAGTTATGTGCCCCGCTAGTTTCGTGCGAATACGAAAAGTTTCCGGGGGTGGGGGGTGGGTGGGGTGTGGGGTGTGGGGTGTGGGGGAAAAGCATATCCGTTTAGCCCATATAACTCAGTTACTCACCGGCACGATTTTTCTCCCATAAATTTATTCTTGTCGATTCATTATCTCATTTCTCTCAGTCAATTCATTATCAGAAAAAGAAAAAGAAAGTTCAATATCTCAGTCTAAAAACGTGTAGTAATTTTAGGGTTATCTTCTCCTGAATAGAAGATGAAGAAGAGAGTGACGAAAAAACGCAAGCAAAAGTTAATTGATGATCCTTCTCCATCTTCTGATTATTCTCCGTATATTCCTGACGAATTAGTACTTCAGAGTATTGTGACCCTATTACCGACTCGAAAGATATTTCAATTCAAATCTGTAAGTAAGTTTTGGTACAATTCAATTTCGAATGATTCAGGATTCGCATTGTCTCACTTCGCTCATCATCAAAATAAGACAATTTTGTCTTTTAATCTCCTTAATGTGGTAGATGGAGGAGATGGTGATCTGGTAAGAAATTACTTTTTCAGATTACAAAAGAACCATAATGATATTTATTTATATGATTTTAAGTTATTATCAAAATCAGATCCACCAGGCAACTCGATTGAACCAGTAGGTAATTGTAATGGTTTAGCATGTGTTAAACGTCTGAGTGCTTCAGCTGGTTTTGAAGAATTTTTTATTATCAATCGTGTTACTAGGGAAACCCTTAATCTCACCTGTTTAACTCTTGAGATTGGGGAAGGAAGGGGATCGTTAACATATTTATGTCATGGTTTTGGCTTTGATTCATTGTCAAAAGAGTACAAGGTTGTACTTATTTATACGACTTCAGCAATTGATGGTGATCAGGGGTTTATCTGCATGGTTGTTACATTGGGAGGTAGATCATGGAGGAAGATAGTTACTAGTACTTGTGATATCTCGCCACCACCAGGCCACTCTCCTTTTCCAAGTAAAATGGTGACGACAATGTGGAGAGATGATCATAGATACTCCACCACTTGTGGGAATGATCTTTTATGGATGGTAACTAATACCGGCAGTGATGATGGGAACAAGAACCAGATGTTGCTCTCGTTTGACGTTCATAACGAGAAAATGCAGTTTATTCGACTCCCTCCTGAATACAATCCTCTGATCTCGACGTTCGAAAGGGATGGTTCTCTAGAAATTGCTTATCATCTTCTGGAGTTTAAAGGATATCCTTGTGTTGCACGTTCTGAAAGGGTATTGAAATATAAGATAGACAATCCAGGCTCTAATTATAGAAGATTTTGTTCTTATGATATTGAGGTTAATTTGTATATATTGGAGGACAAGATCAAGCAAACATGGATAGAGGAGAAGACTTACAATGTTAGTTTGAAGGACGGCAGTGTATCTCCTGCAAGTCAATATCGTAATCCTTTCATGCGGTACTTCAGCTCTACCAATTCTGATAACCAAGTGTCTCCTCCTACACGTATGTTCAGTTTCTCTGATCGAGTGATACTGTATTGGTTTGATGGGGGGTGTCTTATATTCTACGATTTGGAAATGAAACATCATAACCTGGTACAAGGCATTGAGTCCCGCGATGTGCGAACTGGTGATGTTTTTGAGGCTAAGATGGTAGAGATCAGGCCAGACCCTGATATTGGTGAGGATATTGATGATAGTGAATGTGATTGTCCCTGCATCGATTATCAGCTGCATGTGCAAGCGGAAAACATCATTTCGCTGAAAACCTTCATTCCTAAAGAAGGAGAAGTTGGTGAATTTGGTTGTTCTGTTACAAATAATATCAACAATTTGTAACTGACACCTGTAGGATGGGTGGATATGGGTAAAGAGCATCAGCTAAATGGTATGCTTTAGTTTCCTTTAGGTAGTTTTCTCCTATTTAAGTTTTATCGCAGACTTATTTTTTGTTTCAGTAATGAATAAGAAGACAGACTTTCATAAGGCTAGATAACTATAGCAACTGACTCATTAACTCTTGATAATTTTAGAGACCTACAATTCCTGACCTGGATGTTTGTTGGGGACCTGGGGTTCTTATGAAGTCTGTGTTGGATCTCAACATATCAGGCTTCAGCTGAAGTAACTGTATTCATCCATATAACTCGCTGTTGCATCTCTAATGATTTTCTCATTCTGCCCATCTTCACGTTCATCTGAACTGCCACTACTGCTTACTGCATTACATACTAGGTAGATCATATGACCTAATTGTTTACTATCATTTCATTTTTGTTCCTTCATACATTCGAATTCCATGGAAAATATTAGAGATGTTAAACTTAACATCTTTGAAATACTGTAACTTCACGCCCTGAATCGCTACTCAGGTAGTCAGGGATATCCTTCTTGCCATTTCTTAAGTTTGGTAATGTAATATCCTCCCTTTATAATTTGAATAGATTGTATAAAATTTAGCAAAAATTGAAGTAAATATCTTTACGTGGATGGGTAGCTGCCCATTTCAAGTTACATAATTAGATTAGTACATACTACATGGTTACTTCAGACGTCACAGGTGCTCATTAAAAATTTGATGTGTCTAATTATAAACTTGTTAGGGTTTATTAAGAAAAGTAAAATGAGTTTGTTAATTTCTTTTGGCATCAGGACATAAATGGGTAGCTTCATAGGTAGAAGAAGAAGTAGAAAGGTATTAGAGAAAGCAAGAGGCTGATCTGGTGGGAAGGTGATAGTCGGCAAAATCAAATATAAATTTAGGTGGGGCTAGGTTTTGCTTGGTAGGCTATTTGATTGATTTTTTTTGTTACCGTTATGAATTCATTTTGATGATTTTCTGCAACAGGTTTTGAGAACTTAGGATTTGGGTAGATTCATGGCTAGATGTGGTAGCATCTTCTGCAAGGCTAAGGCAAGTTTACTAGATCCCTTTGTCAATGTTGGTTATAGGGATTTAAATTCATATATTTCCGAAAGTAACCTAGGTTTAATCATCCATCTATATCACTTACCTATGTTTATGATGTTAGCTGTGTTTTGGTGATTCTTATTATGTTCGTTGCTTCCTTGGATGGTGTTAGGGTAGATCTAAATGGCAAGCAAGTATATTGTTCCAGGGCTTACCTTTGAATCAATGTTTGATCGCGCTGTGTATGAGTAACCAGCTAATATATTGTTTGTTAACTTTCTTCGAGCTGGAACGATGAGTTGGCTTGGATGTGGTTGATGTTTACGTGTTGTGGTAGACTAGAGAAAACAAAGCATGCACCAATGGATTTTCTTATTTCCTTATGCAGTATATCAAGTGGTTAACATCTTGTTATGGTAAATCAATAGATTTCTCATGATGTCTAATTCATATTGTCATTTTATGTTCCCTTGACGGCCTGGTGTCTTGTATCCAGTTAACTGAATATTTTATATTGATATTAGGTGTCTTTTTGTGCTTGAACGTACTGTTGTGCTAGAACATTACATGGTCTTGTAGCTATGACATTTCTTGTTCAAATCTAAACGGGCATTGCCTTGAAGGATCAAATTGTGTTATTCATTAAGCTTTAATTAGTATGTCCTCTACCTCTGTTATTTTCTGTTGTACTGTATACTCGTGCACATGGTGTATGTTGACGTGTGTAGGTCCTATTTTGTAAAATAATGAGAATGGGATGTGTTTTAAAATGAGAATGCGTTGCAGGACAGTTATAAACTCCAGTATAGTGGATCTGTTTCCAAGGTTTGTTGTCAAATCTTAAGTTTAGCGGATACGATGTGATGTTATGACTTTTTTTTTTTTGAAAAAAGATGTTATGACTATTGGCAGGTGCGCGAGTTTTTTTTTTTTTTTTTTTTGTTTTTGGCTGAATCATAAAATTTTATTGATTAAAATGAGAATTACAATAAGGAATGAAATCAACCAAAAAGAAAAGCTAGAAAAACTAGCTTAAAAGCCTGGCATTTTTAGGGGCGACCCCAAAAGAATTAGGGGAGACACATAAGACAAAAATGGGTCACCCAAACGTAAAATGAAGCTATCTCTTATCTCCAGTGAGAACATCATGAAATTTTTTAGTGGCCAAACTACCCAGAATCGGTAGATAATGGATTACCACATCTATCGATTATAAACTACTTAGCCAAAATATATCTATAATCGGTAGACAATGACATTAATTGCTTCCGATTACAATGTAACCCCAAAATTGGATTGTGTCAAAATTCTTAAATTTTCGAATTCTCTACACAAACATAATCGGTAGTAAATATAGTTTATTTAACTTCTGATTACAATCGGTAGTAAGTGAACTAACATAATCGGTAGTAAATGAAGTTCGTTTAACTTCCCGATTACAAAGTAGTCCCAAAATTGGATTTTGCCAAAATTCTTAAAATTTCAAATTCTCTACACAAACATAATCGGTAGTTTCATTATGTTCTTTATCTACCGATTGTGGTAGTAGTCCAAAATTCAAAAATTTCAAAAACCAATGGAATTTTGAATTTCTCTATTTTCATAATCGGTAGTTTCGTGATGTTTATTATCTACCGATTGAATTGATGTCAATTTTCTACCGATTGTAGTAGTAGCCCCAAATTCAAAATTTTCAAAAACCAATGAAATTTGGAATTTCTCTATTTTCACAATCGGCAGTTTCGTGATGTTTATTATCTACCGATTATGGTAGTAGCCCCAAATTTCAAATTTCTCAACTTTTATAATCGGTAGTTTCGTGATGTTCACAATCGTCACAATCTACCGATTGTGATAGTGGCCCCAAATTCAATTTTTGTAAAACAAATGAAACTTCGGATTTCTCTACTTTCACAATCGGTAGTTGTGTGATGTTTATTATATACCGATTCTGATAGTAGCCCCAAATTTATTTTTCTCAAAACAAAGAAAAGAAGAGAAGAACACAATCATAATCGGTTGCTAAAACCAATCCTAAACTACCGATTATAGAAATCATAATCGGTTGCTAAAACCAATCCTAAACTACCGATTATGAAGGGTATTTAGGTATTCTCCGAACCATTAGGACATCCCATAACCTTGTCTATGGGTTGGGAATAAAAAAGTCGCCCCTAATTCTTTTGGGGTCGCCCCTAAAAATGCCAGGCTTAAAAGATACACTGAACTTTCAAACTTAACAGAAACATTGGACAACTTTAGCTAAATCTGTAATATGGAACTTCAGGCATTTCAATTCTTTTCAGCCATGTAGGTCTGTAGATATGCCTTTCTCCAACTTGTAGTGTAGCTCCTTTTTTAGGAGCACAATCTGCAGAGAAATTAACTTCTCTAAAACAATGAGAAAATCTGATCACAGAGAGATTTTTGATTGCATTCATCCACCTTGTTTTAACAAACCAGGGTGTTTGATTCTTTGCAAATTGGTTCAACACTGTTTTAGAATCAAAATTTATGATGATCTTCTTCAAGTTCCATACACCTGCCAATTCAGCTGCATTGACTACTACATACACTTCAGCAATATAATTAGTTGCAGTCCCTAACCCACCAGTAACTGAACCAAGTACCTGATTTAAATGATCCCTAATCACAATACCAAATCCAGCTGCACCTGGATTACCAAAAGAGGCACCATCACAGCAAAAAAGAGTGAAATCACAGTCTGGTGCAATCCACTGACAAGCTGTAATACATTGAAATTTGGAGTTTCTTGTCCCCAGCTTGAAAAAGGATATGATTTGGTTGTCATATTCTTGGTTCCATTTACTGCCTTTGATTTTAACACTATTTTCAGAAACTGTCTTCAGAAGCTTACACTTGAATTTTGAAATATCAGACTTAATTTATTCAAAGAATTTCTTGTTTTTTTTGAAACCACAACTCCTTTAAAGTAAAGCAAGAAGCAACGATCCATACCTGCTGAATCAAGGAGCTTTTAGTCTTTGCATTTCTCCAGATTTCATCAAAAGATTTTGGAAGAGGAAAGTTAAATATGGCACATAACCAATTCCATATATCCAAACTGAATTTACATTCCCACAGGATATGGCTCATGCTGTCTTCAGCTTCTTCACAAATGCAGCACCTGGAAACCATGTCATATCCATTCTTGACCATTTTTGTATCATCAATATACAACCCTTGGATTAATTTCCACACATTGCTGGCAATACTAGGATGTAAATAGGTATTCCATATATTTTTGGACCAATGCACTTTCTCCTCTGTTAGCCTGAGTTTGTTTACAACAACATAGATTTCAAATTTACCTTAGAGAATTGCTTTCCTATGCAATTCATCATTCATACCACTAATGTCAGGCAGGTTGAAAGATGATATTGCATCTTTGATTGCTTCTGGAATGGTCCAATTACCATTGCTTAAAATATCAGCTACATTCATATTGATATTATTTTTAACAAACTAAAATTGGCCCATGACATTAATCAGTGGATAATCACCAATCCAAACATCAAACCATACAAAGATTGTCTGTCCATTGCCAACAATCCATTTTAAGTCTTCTTGTAAGGATTTCCATGCCCACTTTAAACCAGTCCAAACTGAAGATAATTGCCAGTTAGTACTCCATTGAGTGTGTTTATCTTTATATTTAGCTTTGAAAAATAAGGCCCAATCATATTGAGAGTTAACTATTTTCCACATCATCTTCATAAGAAAAGCTTTATTAATAATCTCAAGTCTCTGAATTCCTAAACCACCTTCAGAGTAAGGAGCACAAACTTTTTTCCATGCTAAAACAGTGTATTTTCTTACTTCACTATCCCCTGACCAAAGAAAGTTCCTTATAATTTTCTCCCAAGCTTTTATGACTGAAGAAGGCCATTTGTATATTGCCATGTGATAGACTGGAATACTACATAAAACTGATTTGATGAGAACTAACCTGTCTTGAAATGACAATAGTTTTCCTTTCAAGGTAGCAAGTTTTCTTTACATCATTTCCACCATTGGCCAAATAGTTGAAGATTTAACCCTGCCAGCTACAAGAACTACTTTCAAGTATTTGTCTGGAAACTCACTAACATCCATTTGAATGATATTTTGAATTAAAGATTTCCTCAAAGCAGAAGTTCCATCTATAAAGCATTTACTCTTCAGTTTGTTTATTATTTGACCTGAACTTACTTGGTAATCATCTAGCAGCTTGAGAAGATTTGTTAAACTTTTCTTGGCTCCATTCAAGAAGATGAAAACATCATCTGCAAAGAAAATGTGTGTTGGATGTATGCCTTTTCTTATTACCATTGGAATGATAACCACTTTTCACCATCTCAGTTAAGCTTCTGCTTAAAACTTCCTCCATAATGACAAATAAAATTGGAGTCATGGGATCTCATTGTCTTAAACCCCTGCCAACTGAAAAAACATGGACCACCATTAAGCATAACTGATATTCTAGCAGATTGAAAAAGAACATGAAGCCACTCACACCAAGTTTTGGAAAAGCCAAATTTCTGCAATACTAGAAAAAGGAACTCCCAACTAACCGAGTCATATGCTTGAGAGATATCCAATTTAAGCCCAACATTTCCACATCTCCTTTTCTTCTTCATTTCATTCACCATTTCAGAAGCAAGTAATATTTGTTCTTGAATGCACCTTCCTTTAACATAAGAAGACTGTTGAGGAGAGATAAGTTTTGCCATCAAACCACTTATTCTGTTAGTAATGAGTTTTGTAAAGATTTTGAAGCTTACATTGCTTAGACCAATAGGTCTAAATTGTTTAGGAGATTTAGCACCTTCAAACTTTGGTTAAAAAACTAAAAAATTGGAGTTCAGCCCTTTTGGAATAATTTTTCTTGACCAGCAGAATTAAATGTCTTGTACTACATCATCTTTAACTATCTTCCAACAAGCTCTATAAAAACATCCATAAAATCCATCTGGACCTGGTGAACTATCAGGATCAATACTAAAAATTATATATTTGATATCTTCTTCCTCTGGAACTTTATCTAACATCATTTGATCTTCATAAGTGATAACCTCAGGAATGTTTTTTAGTAAAGAATCTTCAATGGAAACAACTTGAAACTCAAAACTTTTCTCAAAATATTTGACTAATTCATCTCCAATCTCATTTTATCACGAAGAACATGCCCATTACCCACTTCCAATTCACTGATTAAATTTCTTGCTTTCCTCACTTTTAAGCTTGTATGAAGAAATGCTGTATTGGCTGCACCATCCTTGACCCAGTTTATTTTTGACTTTTGCTTTAATAAAGTATGTAATTGAACTTCCCTAGAATTATAAACATTTTCAGCTTCAACCAAAGTGTTCAGGGCTTCAACATCAAAAGGACTTCCATATGAGATATCCTGTTTTTTCTGCTTCTTTTATTTTAACATGAACATCACCAAACACATTCCAATTCCAATCATTTAGAAAAATTTTCAACTTTTTCAGTTTACTTTGAAAAACAAAAGCTGGATTTCCACTTATAGGTTCTGACCAACTTGAGTTCACAACTTCCATAAATCCTGGATGAGATAATCACATTTTGTGAAAAATTTTTGGAGTATTTTTGGGCTTTGGAATGTTGATGCAACCACCTAATAAGGGAGCATGATCATAAGCAACTCTTATACCAATTTTGTAACTCCAGTCACCATATTTCTGCACCCATAACTGATTAAAGACTGCTCTGTCTAATGCACATAAAATTCTTTTACTTCCTTGCTGACAATTAGACCAAGAAAACTGCAACCCAGTATGAGGAGCTTGAATCAATTCAAAAGTATCTAAACATTCAGTAAAGTCTAGCATGCCCCTTCTATTTGGACTTCCACCTCCCACCTTTTCATCAATAGAAGTAATAACATTAAAATCACCTACAACTAACCATGGTTTCTTCAGTTCACTTATTGCTTCCATTTCAATCCATAAAACTCTTCTTTGAACAACACCAACATGAGCATGAACACCTGAGATGAGAGTATCTCCAACACTGACAGTAATCATTTGACTTGACATTGATACTACAGATGAAGTTGGTAAAGCTTTATTCCAAAATAACCAAATGTTGCCTTTTTTTATTAAAAATTGAGTTATTGCATTACCATAGATTGCATACCTGGTAAATTCATTTTATTGCAAAAGGAAGAACTACAAACTACTTTTGGTTCAGCTACAAAAAGTAATGAAGGAGTAAATTGATTAACTAAACTCCACAATTTATTTTGAGCCCTAGTTCTTCTAAGGCCCCTTATATTCCAATATAATATCTTCATTGTTTAGGTTGGAGATTTTTTGGACCTCCTTTTCCTTGAGTTTTCCTAAAGTTGTACTTAATTGGATTTTGAGAAATTACCTTTTCAGGTGCCACAGGCAAAACCTCAGTGTTGCTAGTAGAATCTTGATCCTTGGGAGATATTGGCTTTTGAATTATTTTAGACCATGAAGTAACTGGAATTTTTGTTGCAGACACAGAGCCATTTGAACCATCTACAAATTGTACCACACTTTTATCTACTGAGTTGTCTTCTATTATTTGAGATAATGTTGCTGAATCCAAGGAATCAGGAATGAGCTCTATAATTACTTCGTCCTATGGCACTCCATCTGTTGCTTCTATCAGAGGACCAAACCTCCCATTAGTTGTTTTGATACCACTAACATTAGCATGGATAATCTCTTTATTAACTTGAGTTGGTGATATTGGAGTTTGACAGATATCAAAAGGCTTCAAAACCTTTTTAGGATTATCATGCACCTGCTTATTTACATCATTCTTGTGAATAGTTTTAGGAGTATTATCATCACCTTTGCCTTGCTTGAACCTACATTCAGAGTGTAGATGACCTACAATTTTACAGTTTCCACATAACTTTGGAATTTGAGGAAGTAAGATACTCTGCATAAAACCTCCAAACTTTGTAACTATCCACAGTTTACTAGGAATGGTTTTTGCTAAATCAACATCTATTAACACCTTTGCAGCATAACCACTTTCATATTTAAGTGTTGATTCATCAACCTTGATTGGTGTACCAATAGCTCTGCTAATTTTGAATAATGTTTTTTCATCCCAATATTCTAAACTTAAACCTGGAAAATTGACCCACAACATTGAAGAAGATGATCTTTGATTTTCAGGTCGAAAATTAGGTATCCAGTTTCTGATACGTAAAACTTGGTCATGAACTTCCCATCTACCTGATTTGATATACTGTTCCCTCTTATTCTCCAACTTAATTGTGAATAATCCCTTTCCCAAAGGAATAAGATGACATTGACCTTCTAATTTCCAATTACTTCTTAAAATTGCAGCAGCTTCTACAAATACCAGTAGTGAACCCGGATGCTAGGACTTCGAGAATTAACCATAAGTGGAATGACTATCTACTACTAATACTTGCCCGTGTTTTTAGCATTGGTTTGGAGATAGGCCCTCGGATTTCTTAGTTGAGTACTGATAGACGCATTTATGTGTCTATTTTCATCTCTATCGTGTATATTGTTAGTACCCATTTTTGTACTTATTATGGTGTTTTATGTGTTTGTAGGTATTTTTGGGTAATAAACATTTTTGGAAAAATCGGATCGAAAAGTTGTCTAAAGGCACCCAAGGGACATTTGTTATTCGGACTCCAGCAGCGGATAAGGGGCACCCCCTTCTCCTTCACGTTCAAAAACAAGAAAAAGGCAGGAAAATGATGTTTATCCCTGGCAGATTTTCAATCAGATTTTTGGAGTCATTTCAGAGAGACTAAAGGGATGGAATTGATTGGGATCATTCCTAGGACCCATAGAAACGTGGTATGGTCTTTGGTTTCGACCAGAATTGGCTAGAATTCAAGTGTAGAGCAAAACATGAGTGATATTCTCGTAAGATATTTTCAGATTTTTTGGTAATTTTGGGAAGTTTTCTTGTGGCTTCTGCGTGCCTAACTTATTCTTGGACGTGAAGGAATGTTCCTGGTGTGTGCAGCACGAGATTAGACGCGCAATTAATCAAAAAATGGAAATTATTCTTTTCCATGCATGGGAGTAAATGAGAATTATTTTGTGTAATTGATGCGTGATTTTTAGGCTTTTGGTGTATAAATAGAGTCACAAGGTTCCATAGAAGGGTTGTCGAGAGTTTGTGGTCGATAGGAGAGCTCAGGAGGCGTGAATCAAGAGTTTTCAGAACTCTGTTGTTGCTGCTGCTCGTGAAGAACAGGGAAACAGCGACGGTTTCTTCAACTGGTTGTAACAGTTTCTTAAACTGGTTTGCAACATTTATCTTCATTGTAACAGTTTTTTCAACTGGTTTGCAACATTTATCTTCATTGTAACAGTTTCTTCATCCTCTTCTGCAACATTTATCTTCAGATTTGTAACGATTATCTTCATCATAACAGTTGAGAGTTGAAACAGTCGGTCTATAACGCACATGTGCTGTTGCAGATTTCCTGTTTCATTATTTTCTCTTCTTGTAAACACTTTTTGAGCCATGAATACATATTTTGAGTGTGTTTTCGACATGATGAGTTAAACCCCAACACTGGGACGACAGAGGAGGCCGAACTTCATACATGGGTAAATTTATTTTTATTCTTTTTATGACTTTTGCATTAAAATTAATTGAAATATGATTTGATTAAATT
>JAJJMB010010315.1:5690134-5755624 GCA_023531105.1 Papaver atlanticum | reverse complement strand
CTTAGTCCCAGTACCTCTCGCCCATTGTTAATAGTCTTTGTATATATGTATTTAGTATTTTTAAAAACTTTAATCTCTACGAATCCGAGTGAACGACAACCTCATTTCTTACCACTATCTAAAATTCGATCAAGTACCTTCCGGTTGGTGCCTATGGACAGAAAGGAAGAACTGGTGGATTCTCCTAGTCTGGTTGGTTGGAATTTTTACTACAAGAAAATTTCTCGATCGGAAGCTGTAATGAATTCATTCTTAACTGAAATGATCAATAAGACTCTTAGATTTGAAGCGCATGAAATAGTTAAACAAGAAAGTAACTCTCTATAGAGAAGCGACTGCCCTAACCTTTCAATCTTCTTACGCCCCGATAGCTGTTCCAGGTCTTGGTCTTGCTTCCTCTGTGCCCTATGACTCGAAGATGAGATCCAAGACCAGATTCCAACTCATTTTAGTGAATGAACTTGTCCCGGAAACCCAACCTAGAGGGAGGAACTATAAGAGGCTTGACCAAGGGGAGAGGAACTGACTTACTCTAACAGGGAAGGGCCTAAAGAAGAAGGGGGTTGCACTCTTTTAGATATGAATCTCTCTAATTTAGAAGGGAATAACTCGCATCAGCATCTCAATTTCAATTCAAACATGGGTTTGATTCACACTCCATGTTCCGAGAAAGATTTACCATTCGAAAAGAGGAAAAAACAGAGTCTTTGTCTAAAGAAATTCATTTAGAAATGGCAGATGTATAGAACCCTTCAACGAGATAGTTCTTTTTCAAATCTCTCAAAATGGAATCTGTTACAAACATATATGCCATGGTTCCTTACTTCGGCAGGGTGCAAATATATAAATTTCACCCTTTTAGATACTTTTTCAGACCTATTGCCGATACTAAGTAGCAGTAAAAAAATCAGACTATTACGCCTTAATTTCTAAGTCACTGAACACTTTTCTGCTCACTCGTAGGAGTCCGAACCCCTACAAGGAAGGCCTGAAAGAACTCATATGTCCTACATGTGAGGGAGGAACTGACTCTCACAAGCAAGGTTGTTGACTTACTCGCTTGCTTATATATAATAAAAGACGGGATCGATACCAAGCCGAGACACTATTGGAGTGGTGAAGGAGGCCTATATTCTTTTGGCACGTTACTCTTTGGTTTTTGGCTCGTAATAAAGATAGGGTCCTGATCGAGCCTTCTACACTAGTCTGCCTCTTCCTATCTATCTACCTCTCAAGACATAATATCTTGAGTACCTATGATGGTGACCACATCTGCTGGCATGTGATGTTTGGACATAGAATCGAGTCCTTGTGAATGGGCAGAACCAGGTGCTCTTATTTTACAACGGTAGGGACGATTGCTTCCATTACTGACCAGAAAGACACCAAATTCTCCTTTAGGGGCTTCAACTGTGGTATAGGTAGAAGGAGCTGGTACGGAAAAACCTTCTGTATAAGGCTTGAAATGGTGAATTAAGGATTCCATGGATAGTTTCATTCGACTTCGTGATGGAGGACATAGCTTACGATCGTCGGCTTTGATCATACCACTAGGCATTTGATTAGGACATTGCACAATGATCCGAACACTTTGGCGTATCTCTTTGATACGGATACAGTAACGATCATAGCGATCTCCTCTAGTACCTACTGGTACATCAGGATCCGATTGGTCATAAACATCGTAAGGTGCTGCTCTTCTCGAATCCCAGCATACCCCTGAACCTCTTAACATTACACCATTGAATCCCCAATCCTTTGCTTGTTGTGCAGTGACAGTACCAATATCCACTAAGCGTTGTTTCCAGATATGGTTGCCAGTTAACATCTTTTCTGATTCGTCGATACGAGAAGCAAATTGTTGCGTGAAGGAATCAATATCTCGACATAATCCAAGAGGAAGATATTGTGCCACTCCACATGGTCGTATGAAAATGGCATGAATCCTCGCTCCCGGGACTCTTTCATGGAATTCCAACAATTTCTCCCGCTCCTCAGAAGCCCACAGGAACGGAGTTGATGCTCCCACATCCATAACATGAGTAGTTGAAGCAAGTGAATGATTTGAAATTCGAGTTATTTCACGGAATAACACTCGTATATATTGAGCTCGTAATGGTACCTCGCAATTCAAAAGTCTCTCTACGGTTGAAGAATAAGCGTGTTCTTGGGCCATCGTAGAAACATAGATAGGGTCGACGACGGAACGAAGAACGAAAATGACGACAACTTTTTTGTACACGTTCACTTGCATCACATACACAAGTGCTCTCTGAACCGTGCAAGAAGGTTACCCATAACATGGCTCTCCCACTTAAGTGACCTTCCCCGGGCCATGCATGTTATTCAATGATATTGGAAGGCAGCGTAACAACTAGTGTCTTTTTGAAAGATGGTACGGTAGGCCGAGCCCTACTTACTTCAGTCGCAAACCATTCCCCAGTCTCCCGCTTAAGTCACAGTGTGCTACTCTGTATGAGGATCTAATTCCCTTCTGCCACTCTCCGTTCACACAGTTCTCAAAGCGGAGGAGAAAGGGCGGGCAGCAGGTACCACGAGCCCTCTGTTCCACACATCTATTCAGAAGCAAGTGTAGTTCACCGGTTCCACCGAATGCTCCTCTCTCTCGGCAAAGGTCGTATGAGTGTGCAGTTATGCTTCGGATGCTTCGCCATTTCAGATCGACCCAGTTCCCCTTCTTTTCCGGTTCACTCCCTTTTCCGACACACAAGGACCTTTAGGGATCGACCTTGGGGAGAGGAAAGACGCGGTGGGAAGTTTACTCGCTTTCTTGTCTTACAAGGCCCTCACATGTAGGACATATGAGTCTCTTCGCCCCTCCAAGTATAATAAGAGTACCTGAAACCCCATCCGATGTAATAGAATCACTAAGCAAAGAAGTAGACATTTATCGTAATAAAGGCGCCCCCTTATGTATGGGATTCTTCTATTGCTTCTTTATGATACGCAGACACTCACGACCATTCAGATGTCTGACTTCCTTCTTAGTAAAAGGATCACGCACTAAGGCCACGAGACTAAGCTTTTGGATCATACCCTCTCTTTCAACCTATCTCAATGAATAAAACCCCTTATAATTTATAGCGAAGATGAATCCAATCTATAGTAACGCTTAGCCTTTAATACACCGAATAGAATACCCCTCTTTCTGAGGCCGGAGGGAATCGACTGCCAAGGAGAGGGACCCGTAGGGGGTGAGACCTCATCACTCGACCCCTAGGTCGGCCACACCCAACCCGAAGACTGTTAAAGACTTTAGGTACTCGTACGTAGGTGCGAGGAGAGGGATGAAGGCACTTACCCGTTAGGGTGAGGGACTCGACGTAAGCGGATAGGAAGGAAGCATCTTCTACAAATTTAGTACGCAAAAAATCTAAACGACCAATTAAGGAGATTTTCCAAGAAACATACCTATCATCATCATCAATAGTTATTGAAGAAGCCTCTTCAAAAGTTTTTGAAATATCGACTGAAACCCTATTTGAATCTTTAATATTGTTGTGAGATTCCATTTCTTACAGATGAAATCTACCAATTAATACTCAGGATTGATTATCTAAGCGAATACCTGAATTACCGAACACAACTTCACCTGAATCAATGAAGATGGTGCACAAAAAACGAGATTTCGAGAATTTTTTTTTCGCCGACTCAACCGATTTTATTCCTTCCAAAAAAAAAATTCCTTCAATTTGGATAGGTTCATGTATATCATTAAGGTTTCAAGTTTGGGTGTTTCTTTCTAATCTCCATGCTAGGATATTGTGGTGCAAGTTATATTGTGATGTTAAAGAAATACTGAGAGCTTTTAGAGATTTTGTTGTATTTGGATAGGTTCATGTATACCATTAAGGTTTCAAGTTTGGGTGTTTCTTTCTAATCTCTACGCTAGGATACTGTGGTGCAAGTTATATTGTGATGTTATTTCTTGTGAAATTCCAATTCGTATCTTGTTTTAGTTTTACAGCTAAAAGTGAGTTTGATATTATTATTATAGTAGTTTGAAATTCAATGACGTTTGTACACGCTAACCGTATTTCTTAGTCATGGAATTTTCTATGAACTATAGGTTTAATTCTTATATCCTTCCTCAACTTGGATGCCTAGTGAACTTGCTTGGAGTTTAACTCCCATGGATTCATGACTGCTTCTGTCATTCCAGCATGTTGTCTATTTGGAAATCAATTCTTTTAAATAAACTTTTTGAAGGTTTATTAGTATATAAATGTAAATTAGGCTTATGTAAATTTTGAGGGTTGTTACGGATGAAATTCCAGTATTCATAAAGGATAAGAGATGCTCAGATTTATTTCTAATATTTTGGACCGACATCGGTGGTGCTAGGGGTGAGCATTTTACCCGTAATCCGCAGATTTAACCGGGACCAACCGTATTTTTGCGGATGGATGTCCGGACCGTTCGCTAATGGGTTGGATGCGGATGATTTTTGAAATCCAAAGGATTACGGATTGGGCCCTGATGCGACCTTGAAAATCCGTTGGACATCCATATCCGTTAGATTAAGGGCATTTATATAGTTTATAGAAAATATATAGATAGTTTTGGAATTTTTAAGGTGTTTGCTTGGAGTGTTGTCCATGGCACTTCTATATTTATATACATATATAAAATATGTACTATCTATAAGAAGTCATCTATATTGGCTTTATTTTTTCATTACAAATTTTAACTAACACAAATCCATTAGATTATCCGCACCCAATCCATTCATTCGTGCATCCATTGGATGCAAATCTATTGGGTGTTGGATTGGATGCAGATGCCAAATTTAAAATCCGTAGTGAATTGGATTGGATGCGGATGAGGTAAAAACCGGTCCATACCGGCCCATGCTCACCCCTAGGTGGTGCGCAAACCAGAGTTCAACTTCATGGAGACATTAGCTCACAATTGTTTTATGTAAAACGTAAGCCCAGCCCAACCATGTTCCCTCAGTTGATTTAGGATTTCATTTCTTAGTTACAAAATTTCAACCAACAATTTTGTTTTTCACCTTATAAACGATTATGGGACTTGCCCGACTGACATGCGGAACGATTTTCACCGTCATTTTTCTTGAAGGAACAAAACGTGGAATAATCTCAAGTCACACGTACAGACATCCATTCCTGATTAGAAGCTTGACGCAACAGCAGACATGACAATAGTCATCACTCATCACATCAAAAATCAAACTAACCCAAGACTGTTTGGTTATAAACTAAACTGGACTCACTCAATTTTCTTGGTCCATGGCATAGACAATCATAGCTAGGACAGGACCCATGGCTTTAACCATATTCTATACTTGGACTTTAATGGCACTGTTGCATGTATGTATAGTAGGGTTCACAAGTAAATGACCAAGTCAATTATATACATGAAAAAAGCACCGATTGAATTTATATGTAGTATCATTTTGGACCCCAATATCGGATTGATTTCTCTACCAGATGCTTCTCTTAGATTGATGATGAGAAGCCCTACACACTCAAAACTGTATATAAATGGTCAGGCTTTTATGAATCTTGTCTAGTTCCTAACTAGCTTCTACATTTATGGTTCAACATGGCCTTAGTACATATCATAATTGGCGGATAATTATTTTAGCAAGGTGGCTGATGTTTTCATTTGTAAATTTGCCGACTAGTTGCATTTTTGATCTCGATATATCACAACCAACGATTGCAAATTTTGCATTCTAAATGGGATGAAAATATCTTATTTTATTCTTGAGTTACGTTCGCCATAATGGACGGATGAATTAATATCAGGGCTGCTGACATTATTGAACTTGGTCTTGAATTCTCGACGACAAGATAAGAATAATTTTGATAAGAGGCAAATTGTTTAGTTGCATTTATTGTATGATGTAACTTGTCTCATCTCTATACAGAGTCTGGTTTCCCGTAGGAATCATTGACGGACTTAATATCTTTGCAAAAACTAAAGGAAAAAGATAGATTATTAAAGTAAAATTAGTAGTAGGATGAAATATAATTAACATGCCTCGTCCTCAGCCTTATCCTCAGGGAAGGGGAGCGGGAGAGTTCTGATAATTAACATTCCCATTATTCGAAATCGAACTCGCGAAATTACCAGGGAAATGTAACATGGATGCCGTTTTTGTTCCTCAATGCATGGGAGCACAGGATGCAACATATAGCTGTAAGCTTGGCCTAATAGTGGGCACTTAGTGCTGTTCGAATTCTTTTAATCTAGCTAAACTGTCTGTTAGAGTAGAATGAACTCTTTGATGCTTCAAAAAACATACCATCTGTCCCTTAAAGCCACAGTGTTTAGTCAATTTTTAATTAAAAAATTAACATTAAACCGAAGTTCGAACTGATTTACCAGCTAGCTCCCATAACATTGCAGAAAGTGAATTAATACCACTAGTTAATACTGAATCCCCAGAAAGTGATCGTGCACTAATACTGTATACAAACAGATAATTTTCAATATAGATATATAAATATTAATCAGAAAAATGTACTTTCTCTGTACAAAAATCAGACCCTAACCCTAAGAAACTGCAGCATTTTCAGCAATGCTGTTCACAGCTTCATTTATGTATCAAACCGTTTTAATTCTTTCCTAGTTATACTTTCTTTTTTCTTTGGTTTACACATCCCACACCTCAAACAAACAGAAAAACAAAAAACACTCGTGCTTTAGTTATGAATTGGTGGTTTTCTCCTGGCTGTTGTGTAATCCATCCCAGCTATATCGATGATATCAGGGTAATGCGCCGCACCAACATCCTCCCCATGCTCGGCCGGAATATGCGATGCTTCGATAGAATCAACCTTCTCTTTGTTTTCATGCAGTTTTCCGCTCCTTTTTTTGCTTGGCTTGGAACCAACTTTAGTAGTCGAAGTTGGGGATGTTGTTGTTGTCTTTGTTAAAAGTTTTCTTGTTCTCATACCTGCAATAGTAATATTGAGTTTGATTAATTAACCGTTTAGATTATGGGTTTTGCATGAAACTTCAAATGAATCAAGTGTTAACCAAGTACTAACAATTTTTGAAGTTAATAAGACAAATAATTAAAAATAATAAAAATAATCTTGGACTATAAACAATAATGGAGACAATATGTCTCGTGTTATACATGGTCACCATGCACCGTACATTAGCGATTTTTCGTAAATGGTCTTGTTAATTAATCTGTGACCCATTTCTCTTATTAATCAAAACTGTCCTAAATTATGAATGAGATTTTAATGGTGTTTAGGTATGTGATTTCTAGGTCCGTAATAATCTTCATGGATCATTGGTAGCCTGTGATGAATGATGATTGATCTCTTAGTGATCTTATTAGCTACTACTCTAGATAATGATGATGATCTTCTCTCCTTTGTAGTACCTGATGATGATGATGATGATAAACAATGACCATCTCTACATATAATCACTATTTCTTCATCAACTTCCATCAATTTACTCTTCTGTTCTTCCTGCATTTCAAACAAAAATTAATCCTTCATTAGTTTCCTCTAAAGACTTCAAAATAGAACAAAAATCTAACAAAATGAAGTTCGGTTAAGTATATATCTAATAACCAACCTGAATTCTTTGGTTCACAAGTGAATATTGTTGGACTACCTCTTTCTCCAAACGAATTCCTTCAAAGAACAAAAAAGAACAACAAGAATTCAGTAACCAAAGTACAAACAGAAGAAAATGTTTTTACAAAGTTATCATCACTAGTTCACATACCTTGAACATCAACAAGAAGAAGGAAAAAGCAGAAGAAAAGAATAGAGAATGGTAAACAAGTTCTCATCATTTTGCAAGAATCTATGTGATCTGCTAAAAACACTTAAACTGATCAAGAAAGTATATGATAATTGAGATCTTTGAGCTTTCAGGAGATGGGAGTGTTTTGGGTGGAAGGGGTTTTGGGATTGTGTATGACATAACAAGTGATTCTTTTTTGAGTATAAATAAGTATAGAAAGTACACCCACCTTTCTAAGAAGAAATAGATAAAATTTAATTTAAATGGTAATAAAAAAATTAATTAATTGGAGATACATAAATTAATTGGAAGATATTTTTATTATTGCTGTCGGCATGGTTTTTCAATGATGTCGGCATGGTCGATGGATTTCCGGCATTGAAAAACCATGCCGACAGCTACGGTGAAATATCCCCCAATTGGTTTATGTATCCTCAATTACACGTTCATTCTAAATTTGAGTTGAAAAAAATGGTTGATTTTTTTTTTTTTTTTTTTTTTGTATATTCAGAACTTGGCCCACTCATTAAGGAATTATGTTCCCCTACTTGGCCCCATGTTAAGGGAATTGAATGGATTGATAGATAGATTCTTAAAAGGATGAAAATATTTTAGTTATTAGGAATTTAGGATGAATCCCATGAAAATATGGTGGTACTAAGATTACTGAGCTGTGTTTTGTCTCATTTTATACCATCTATCATAGGGTTGTGAGTGAACCAATGTTTATGTTTATTTAGCTAGCTGGCTAACTTTTTGGTTATTGAACTACCTTAAACCAAAACTATCTCCTAGAGTCCTAGATGTAAGTGTTTTTGATTTTGCCTAACTTGGTACACATTGTGTGTTATCTAATTTCGAACTGGAGTCTTTATGCATCATGGAGTACGTTACAGACTTACAATACACTTAAACACGACGCGATGTTTCTGATGTGAAGGACCAGCTCCTCATTGTATGTAATGACCATTCTATTCACTGTCAATAAATTTTGAGTTGGATGTGAAACTAAATACCTACAACGAGCAAATTAATTGTCCAACAACCACGCATACGATGTTAGCTCAGAATGTGCCTTGTTAAAATAGCATACACGCAGTCATGCACTTCTCTTCTTCATAAACTATTAAAAATGTGGTCCTGTGTCCTGCAAATTCTGCAATGCAGAGCATGGATGCATAACATACATATATACTCATGCAGTCATGCTTCTATTTCCAGGTCTTGAGTTGAGGTGTCTGTCAACTGTTTTTCTTTTCAGTCAGGGTTTTTATAGCTTACCCATCATAGTTCACCAAATCAAGCTAATCAGTTATATATACTGTTCATTACTTTATATTTCTTTTTAGGGGGGAATTTGTAGAGATTGAAATTTGGTAGCAACATAATATAGATGATAAGTTTGACTACGCGTTTGTTTCTAGTTAAACAAAGAGTCCCTTAAAAATCAAAGGCTAGGGTCCAAATGAATACTGTTCAGCCGTAGAGAAGTGAACAGACAAAGCATGTGGAAATTCTTTGGGGTTTTCTTATATTTTTGTGATTCCTCTGCTTCAAAACTCAGGGTTTAGTTTTATCAACTGATATGTCTTATCATCATCCTTGTGGGGGCAACAGAGCAACTCATGTAACCCGTTTGCATGTTATGTTCATGATCGGTACGTACCCATCTACATATTTCTGTATGTTCTTAGTTCAAATCCACTGCATGGCAAGAACTAAGGGATCTGGATACGCGTACCGTTGCTGTTGCTGTTGTTGTTGATTGGTCAGGCAGTGGTTGTGGGAATTGAATAGCCAAGCGACAAAACTAGGCCACATTTGCAACACTCCTACAACACTGAAACGCTTTCTGTTTGCACCTAAATCAAGTAGTGGAACTAACACACCTTCTGGTCTCCCAACTATCCCATGTTGCCATTAACTTGACCTAACCAAATTTGTCTGACATGGGTGCTTGTTCTCCTTCAAAAAGGCACGTTCACGTGGCTGTCGATCTCAGTTGGGTCCAACTAAATGATGTGGCCTGACATCGCCAAGTCGGCTATATCGAGTTCACGAGGGTTGTATGTTGTTTGTGTAGCAATAAAACATAGAGAGGGTCACCATGTCGAGCATGAAAGTGAAATAGGCAATAGCAGACAAAATCTCCACTTCAATTCTAGGGCCGGAATTAATAATATGAAAATGAGGGTCATGATTTTATTTGTTCCTTGGCCCGGACCAAGTGGGAGGAGAAGCCATCCTGCCATAACCATAACCGAATGTCATGTATCAGTCGCAAAGTCATGATCGAAGGTTGGAGAAAAACAAATAAAAATCCTGCTTTATGAAATTAAAATAAGGGCAATAGGTTTTATATAAAAGTAGGTATAAATAAGTTTCTAAAGCTAGTCGGTATGTGGGGGCAGATGCACTTATACGCCGTTTAACCCTGTGTCCTGGTTATTGGCCATAAGAATTCACTTTCATTCTTACAATGCTTAGAGCATGGTAGTTGAGGTTAGAATTTTCGTTTATTATAAAAATATTGAGTATTAAAAGTTTTATTGAATACAGTAAAAACTCCATATAATAATACTCCATATATTAATAAAAAATCATAGTCCCAACTTGGGCCAGTTATAAATAGTAATAACCTCCACATTTTAATATTAATAGATTTTTCTAGTCCCGCCATAAAGAATTTACCTCTATATATTAATATAATCGACATTATTGGAAACTTATAAATCTTGTTACAGTAAAAACTCCATATATTAATAGCCTTCCGATTTCACAAAATTATTAATATAGGGAGTTTATTAATATAGGGAGGTATAGCAAAAAAATGTTTTTTTTGTTGCTAATTCAAAGTATGTAAATGATAATGGATATGAATGTCTTCCTTAATCATCCAGATGAGCAACAAGTCGTATATGCTTTAACGGAAGAAGAAATCATCGACGAAATTAAACAAGAAGCGGAGGGAGATAATTTTGATGATGATACCAAAAGTAGCATGCCAAAAAGCTTTAAACATGCTCGACAAGTTGGAAATGTTTTGGCTTCAACAAGAAGGTGCACACAGTAATGAGGTCTTACGCAGCCACAAATCAAAATATGTGATAACAATCCAAAAAGTTACATCATTTTCTCAAACAACTATAGATAAGTATTTTATGTCATCTTAAATTTCGATGTAACAAGATTTATAAGTTTCCAATAATGTCGATTATATTAATATATAGAGGTAAATTCCTTATGGCGGGACTAGAAAAATCTATTAATATTAAAATGTGGAGGTTATTACTATTTATAACTAGCCCAAGTTGGCACTATGATTTTTTATTAATATATAGAGTTTATTAATATATGGAGTTTTTACTGTACATCGAAATTTAAGATGACATAAAATACTTATCTATAGTTGTTTGAGAAAATGATGTAACTTTTTGGATTGTTATCACATATTTTGATTTGCGGATGCGTAAGACCTCATTACTGTGTGCACCTTCTTGTTGAAGCCAAAACATTTACAACTTGTCGAGAATGTTTAAAGCTTTTTGGCATGCTACTTTTGGTATCATCATCAAGATTATCTCCCTCCGCTTCTTGTCTAATTTCATCGATGATTTCTTCTTCCGTTAAAGCATATACGACTTGTTGCTCATCTGGATGATTAAAGAAGATATTCATATCCATTATCATTTACATACTTTGAATTAACTTTTTTTTTTTTTTTGCTATACCTCCCTATATTAATAATTTTGTGAAATCCAAAGGCTATTAATATATGGAGGTTTTACTGTAATAATGAAAATAAAGAAGTAATTATTAATGAAATATTCAACTAGGAAATATAAAGAAAATAATAAAAATAAACTCTTTTATAATATTACTCTAATCAAATGTGTGGTTCAATTAAGAATGGAATTTTATAGGAACCATTGCATAACCCAGTGAATTTCTATCACCTTTTTACGCATGGTTTTTAATAGAAATACCACTATTTCTTTGTCATATATGGATTTTAATATCTTTCTCCGGAAACTGATACTCCCTATTAACAATGTTGTTTTTATTGGTTGACAATGAGTAGGAGTTCTACCCTTACCCTTTCATAAATCGAAGGTGTAATTATCCAATGTGTTGGATATTTGCATATAATCTATATTCTCCGGAAAAGAACAAAATAAATCAAAATCCTCAACAAAATGCAAATTTGAAAAATGAAACCAATATCCAATAGGATAAGCCAAAATCAAATGTGACTCAGAAGACATTAGTCCCACTGTCATTAAAACACTAATCAGTCAACCACATTTGTGTTTTGTCACACATTTTCTTTTCAATCATTTTATAATAATTGATGCACCACTTTACAAATGCCAATCCCATAATATTGTTGCCAAACTGAAGAGATGTCTAATACTATTATATTTGAACTGAACTGAAACTTGGATTTTGTACTTGAAAACAGAATGTTACAGAGAAAACAACAATAGAAACCCATAAATCACCTCTGTAATCTTTATTAGTGTTAGTTTATTATTACAAACCCTTACTTAAGTAGTCAGAGAAACCCTTACTTAAGTAGTCAGTCAGGTTGACCAATCAACCAAGTTCGTGCGCAACACTTTTGACCGCAGTAACAAGTTCCTGCATAACACGTGATGTCTTCATGTCGGCCCATAATTTTGCAGACAATGAGTAAACAATCGCCATATCTGGGTTAATTTTTGTTCTCAAAATATAAAGATGATTGCAGAGGGTAAAATGTATCATCTCGGTAAACCAGAGTATGTTACAACCCATTTACGATAAATGACGTTTGCATTATTCGTCAAAACCATGTTTTCAACCAGAAACTAGTTCAATAGCCAACAAAAGTGTCATGCATGCACCAGCTGAGACCTTGGCAGTCCAAAAAAGTCCGGCATATATCTACCAGTATCTGAACTCGTGATGTGCTTTCTGAGTGTGCCGTGCCTACATGCTTAGTAACACGACATACGATCGTACTGTGCTCGGCCAAGGTCGTGTATTCTGCCGTGTTACGTACGTCTAGAAAGACTGAAACTCTAAATTTCAACCTACATATGATGTGGGATAAATGTACCGGCATCACCAGTTACACTTTTACGTAGACCCATATGATTTTTGCGAAGATTTTTGAGACAAAAGTTGTCGAATACATGTTGGCTCAACCAAGCACCGTCCATGATACGATCTATATATATATATATATATATATATATGCCATAACGGTTCCCCCTTAAATTGACTATGTTTGATGTCTCTTCGTGAAACCTATCACATGTTCATGATCATGGTTATGATTGTGCGTAGTGATGATTGTTTCATCTGCAACTAACCAGATCTCTAATGGAATGGGTCCAAGTCCAACGCTATGTATAAACATACCACTATAATGGATCTTCTCAAGTTACTTTAAATTGTAGCATCAAATAAAACACCAACATGCCAACATGTATATAACCAACAGAAATGGAAATTCTTCAACTTGTCTGAAATATGTCACATGGCATTTAAGTCATGGTATGATAAATTGGCCCAACATATTGATTTTCTTGGCTCCTCTAAAAGATATGTCTACAAGCGATAACAACACATCTGCAGAAGTCCAGATGGTGGTTTTTTGTTTCTGAAGATATATGAAACAGAGGATAGTCTCCAGGAATTAGAATCCCTTTAGAAATAAAAACCAAATGGCCTTTTACCAAGAAACCATTCTCATAAGGGAATATTTGCGAAGGATCCTGAAACTGAGGGGTATTTCTTAAATTTTCTCTTGCACTAGGCAACTTCTTGTTCTTTATAATGTGCCTTAGTGATTTGAATAGAAAGAAGACCAACGAGAAATTTCCAGGTGCAATCAATTAATTAACTGAAAGGCTGCTCTGCGAATCGTGCGAAAACTGAGTTAACTCAGTTTTTGAAATTTCTTGATTTCATTCTCTGATTTTGTTTCATGTTTCTCTGATTTCCTTTTCTTAATGTTTTCCATGTTCTTATTATTAACTTTTCGAATCTAGATCTCTCTTTTGTTTTCTTATTTTAGTTCTTAAGACTTTTGCTATCATGATCTTTCTAATGAGTTGTTAATTTTTTGCAGGGCCTCATCCGTTGTTTATCATGGAAGGCATCCATTATTGGACCTGTTTTACCATTCTCTTGTTTCAAGCAGTATTGTTTCAACCAAAATCAGTATGCACGTCATCTTCTTCTTCAGCAGTTTTGCAACCCATCATTCTCATGATGGATCCCAACAGTATGAACCAGTATATTGCAGTGAATCATCTATATGATTCCAAAGTATCAATCAATCCCTGTGATTGTCATGTTAAAATCTCTCTTCTCTCGATCCGAGTCAAGTTGCTCAGTTCAGACGAGTCAGAAATCTTTAAAATTTTGAATAAGCTTAATTGGCGGCATTACAGCTATTCTCCGAGAATCAAGCAAGAATTGGTAAACACAGTTATTGTAGTCATCTGTCATCAGCAATCTGTCAAAACGACTTTGATGTCTCCTCAGTCAACTTTGCTCTCAATTAATGCCAGATCACCGAAGATAGTCTATGCAGTTATAGACTTTAATCGAATAAAAGATTTCCCTTATTTTTCTATAACTATTTTTGGTCTACCTCAAAATTCTTTCACTCTTTATAACCAAGAAAAGCGGATCTTTCATCTACATTCTATAAACGAAATTCTTATCTCCATTTTTCATCAAAGAATTATGGAATCCTCCTCTAAGAATCCAGTGTCTGCAATTACTAATAAACTTCAAAACGCCAATATCCGTGATATTTCTGCTATGAGGTTAAGAAAAGGTTTTGGTTCGGTGAAAGCTTTATCAGTTGCAAAGGAAGAAAGAGGTCATACTTTAATAGGCAAACTCTTTGATGAAGAGCCTGTGGAAACTGACGATGTGAGGCAAGAACTGAAACCACTATGGAAGCCATATAAATTCAAAGAGATTCGTGCTATGGACTGAAAATATCTTTCTCTTCAAGTTTCAAACTAAAGAAAAAATGGAAGCGGTACTAAGGAAAACTCCTTGGAACGTTTGTAAGTCTCACCTAAACCTTCTTGTTTATGATGATTCCATTCCTTTAAAAGATTGGAAGTTTACTCATCAAGAGTGGACAATTCAGTTCAAAAATTTATTGCTTGAACACCACTCAGTTCAAGTGATAGATGAAGCTATAGTTGAATTAGGTCCAAAAGTTTGGACAAAACCAGAGAACTGTCGACCCACTTATGGAAGTATGATTTCTGCCAGAATGACAATTGATCTAAGCAAACCTATTTATAGAGGAGGGTGGTGGAACACTAGGGCTGGAGGTGTGACTTGGGTTAGATACCACTGGGAACGTCAACCACATAATCTGTGTCCTTACTGTTGGACAGTCGATCATAACAAAGAAGAATGCGCTAATGTAGCACATGATTTAAAGATAAGAAGATACACTAATGAACAGTATATTCAATACTGTCATGAGTTAGCTGCAACATATGGTGTGGAAATATGTGAAGATCTTGATGAGTTGATCCAAAGAATCTGTGAGGCTAGCAGAAAGAAATTGTTAGAGCAGGAGGATGACCATGAAGATACTAGAAGACCTAAGAGATCGAGAAGCTCATAAGAAAAAGATTTAGACTCTCAGAACAAAGAGTCTCAACAGAATAATATGCAAAATACTGGTGGGAAATCATCTATTATTGAGTTTGATGGCATGGAGCATGACCTGGTTGATGAAGGGAATGGTAATTCTAAGGAGTACTCCCATGTTTTGGATGAGGCTGCTGCTATATCCACTCTGGTATTTCCTAAACTCTTTTCTTTTTACTTCCTTTTCTCTGCTCAAGTTTTTTCATTTGTTCAGGTTATTCCGTTAAGTAGTAAATTTATAGTTTTACTTACTTTAACCAATATGAAAGTTTTGAGTTGGAATTGTCAGGGTTTTCTAGGCAATGATACTCGTGATCATTTACATCTTCTCAATCATCTTTACTCACCTGATATCATTTTCTTAAGTGAAACAAAGTTAAATGATAATAGAATTCTTAGACTCTCTAGCTTTCTAGGTATGCCGAACAAAGTCTTTGTTCCCTCTATAGGTACGGCTGCAGGCCTTATTCTTCTTTGGAAGGATGGCTTCCAACTTGATATTGTTGAACAATCTGAAAAAATAATTCATGTTAAAGTTATGAATGACCCAAGTAGAGGAGTTTGGTTTCTGACATGTATTTATGGTACTCCTTATATCCATGAAAAAACAGCTCAATGGACTTATATCAATCAACTTAGTAGCTCTATAGATGCCCCTTGGGTGTTAATAGGTGACTTAAATATCACTCTTTCGCCTAATGATAGAAATACTCAGTCCTCTCAAACAACTTCTAGTGATATTCTTGAATTACTCAATGATGCTGATCTATCTGATATGGGTTTTTGTGGTAACCCTTTCACGTGGACTAGCAATAAACATGGTACTGGTCGAATTAAATCTAGGTTGGATAGGGCCCTAGTTAACAATAACTGGTTTATTTCCTACCCAAATTCAATCCTCACTCACTTATCTCAGAATGGCTCGGACCATGCCCCTATTTTATTAGAACTGTGTAAGCAAAATAGAGTAACGGGTAGAAACTGAAAGTTTTTTGAGCACTGGTTATCTCAGGATAGCTGTTCTGATGAAATAAAAACTGCATGGTCTGCTAGCTTTTCTGGTTCTAATGCTTTTGTGTAAGTTGTCTGCCACAAGACATTCTTTGTCTCAATGGAGTAAAAGTATGTTCAGTAATATCAGTAACTCCATTGCTCAGCTGCAACAGAATATTTCTTCTCTTCAAGCTTCTGACATCAACGGTTCAAATACTGAGGAAAAAGTTAAATTAGAGCAAGAAATCAGGAAACTCAATGATATTCAAGCTAGTTCCAATAGACATAAAGCTCGAGATCATTTTTACAATGATATGGACTTGAACTCTAAGTACTTCCATATTAGAATGAATAGAAGAAAATCTCGTAACATAATTGACTCGTTGTTGGCTCAAGATGGTACATGGTGCAATGATAGAGATTCTCTCTCAGCTCTCCTCAAGAATCACTTTCAAAATATTATGACATCTTCTTCTCCGGCAGACAGCAACAATTTTCTCCAATATATTCCTCAATGCATTATAGATGAGGATAACCAACAGTTAGAAGCTATTCCAACTGATGATGAAATTCATTTAGCTTTGATGACAATGGAGCCATGGGCTTCACCAGGACCAGACGGGTTTCCACCTGGCTTTTATCAAAGGCAATGGCAGATTGTGAAAGATGACGTTTGCAAATTGGTCAAATCATTCTTCCACTCAGGGTATCTTCTTAAGCAGTTAAATAACACAAGAGTTTCTCTCATCCCAAAGGTACATATAGCTCAAAAACCAGAAGACTTCAGGCCGATAACATTGTGTAATACAATCTATAAAATTATATCAAAGATTATAGCTTTGAGAATGAAAAAACACATCTCTTCAATCATTTCACCCATGCAATCTGCATGCGTACCAGGAAGATTAATTTCGGAAAACATCTGTTTAGTACAGGAAATTGTACAAGCAATGAAGAGAAAAGAAGGTATTAGTGGCCATCTTTCTCTAAAGATGGACATGTCAAAAGCCTTTGACAGGCTGGAGTAAAGTTTCTTGTTAGACATTCTCAAGCATTTTGGATTCTCGGAAAAGTTCAGACAACTCATCTCTCAGTGTATCTCTACCACTCAAATAGAAGTCATGCTCAATGGTTCACCTACTTCAGCTTTCAAGCCCTCTCGCGGTATACGTCAAGGTGACCCATTGTCACCATATTTGTTTATTTTGGCAATGGAATCCTTCTCGAGGTATTTGGCGCATTGGGAAAATTCTGGTCAGTTAACTGGTATGAAGATCTCTCGTTCAACACCAAAAATAAATCATCTGTTATTCGCAGATGATTGTTTATTGTACTGTAAAGCTAATGATACTCAAGTTAACAAGCTCCTCCAAGTTATTGATTAATTTTCTAAATGTTCTGGGCAGTTGATAAATTTCAACAAATCAGCAATTTTCTTCAGCTCTAATATGGATCCAGAGTCATGTCAGCTTATCAGTGGCACTTTACAAGTTCGATACCTGAATATCTTAGAAGAAAGATACTTAGGGTTACCCTTTTTTGTTGGAAGGAAAAAGCGGATTCCTTTCTCTTCTCTTTGTGATAAGATGGATCACAGATTTGCTAAATGGAACGGAATCAATATCAGTGAAGCAGGCAGATCTGTCATGGTCAAAAATGTTTCCAGCGTCATTCACATCCACCATATGACAAGTTTCAAGCTTCCTGAT
This sequence comes from Papaver atlanticum, assembly GCA_023531105.1. Lineage (NCBI taxonomy): Eukaryota > Viridiplantae > Streptophyta > Magnoliopsida > Ranunculales > Papaveraceae > Papaver > Papaver atlanticum. The sequence continues at coordinate 5,737,481 of JAJJMB010010315.1, read as the reverse complement.
TCTACCATCAGTAAGATGAAATCTTCTCAACAAAGATATTGGAGAAATAAAAAGTCTTGTAGGGGTAATCACGTTATTACTTGGAAACAAACCCAGAAACCCAAAGAAGAAAGTGGTTTGGGTTTCAGGAATCTAAAGATTTTCAACAGATCTTTATTGGCAAAGTCTGCTTGGAAGCTGTGCTCTGATACTGACTCTATGATGACTAAATCCCTTCAAGCTAATTACTACTCAGATGGTGATCTATTTAATTTGAAGAAAAAGTCAAATACAACTTGGTCTTGGAGAAGCATTAGCTCAGAGTTGAGTTTTGTTCTCAGTAACAGCTGCTGGTTCTTGGGTAAGGGTAAGAAGATACTAATATGGAAGCATAGATGGATTAAAGAGATGAATACTCCACCTGCTCCTAAACAAGGAAGTTTCTCTTATCTATAGTACAAGTATGTGCATCAACTTTTCTCATATGATTCTACTTCTTGGGATCTTAATATTCTGCGGGACATTTTTGATGATAACACTGTGAATTACATACTTCGTATCACAATTCATGTCAACCAAGAAGACAGATTAGTTTGGCTTCTAGAGAGACATGGAAACTTCTCTGTAAAATCTGCTTACCGTAAGATGTATGAAGAAGAGCATGGCTCAGAAGCAGTAGGAGACAAAATGGTGAAGATGTTTAAATCCTTATGGAAATTACCGCTCCTGCCCAGGATTATACACTTTTTGTGGAAGGCTTCTTCTACTCTTCTTTCTAATAGAGACATTCTCATCTTGAAAGTTCCGGGAGTAGCTGATATTTGTCCGTACTGTGAACAAGAACAAGAGTCGCCTGCTCATGTTCTACGAGATTGCAGTCATCCTAGAATGGTTTGGTTCGCACTGTTTGGCTGGTCTGCAAGTGGTAACTTTTCTTTTGCAGAATGGATTGGTTCGTGGTTTGATGATTTACATGCTAAAAAGATCTCAGTTGAGGAAATTTGTAAAAGAGTAATTACATCATGGTGCTTATGGTCTGATAGGTGTGACAAAGTTTTTCAAAACATTGCAGCTCAACCAGATAAGTCGATCAAGAAGTGCAAGAGTTTCTTTGAAGATCATGCAATTCAGTGGAACAAAACTGCTTCTACTAATAACAGATGTTGTCGTAGATTAACCCATTGGAACCCCCCTCCTTCTGGCTTTGTTACAATTAATTGTGATGTTTCTTTTTTAAATTCCTCAGGGGGTATAAGACTAATCATTCGAAATTGTGCAGGTGAACAACAGGCAGCAAAATGTATCCAACTAGAAGGTATTAGAAGCGCTGAGGAGGCTGAATGTATGGGGTTGTGGGAGGCTATTAAATGGGCTCATTCTCTTAAACTAGAGAAGGTGCATTTTGAACTTGATGTTAAGACGGTGGTTGATGCTGCTATGAAGAAAACTCCTATAGACTGGCGCCTTTTCAACATAATTAAAGATATCCAACATTTTTTCAGTAGAAACATCTCTTGGAAGTGTTATCACATTCCAAAAGAAAGGAATAATGTAGCTGACATTCTCTCTAGATTAGCTAGAGTAAATGGTTTTTCATGTACTTGGTCTAGTTTATTTCCAGTTGAGATCAGAACTCAACTACTTATAGATAGGCAGAACTCTTGTAACTTATCTTCTTCTTAATTAATTCATCATCAAAAAAAAAAAAAGAAAAAAAAAAGACTAACAGAATGCCTACTTATTTTGGTCTATTTTCTTTCAAAAATGCATCCAAATTTCAAACAAAACCAAACTTCAAAGGAAAATAAATAAATATGCGGTGAGCGTGGATCGAACACGCGACCTTCAGATCTTCAGTCTGACGCTCTCCCAACTGAGCTATCCCCGCATACATAACAAAAATGTTGGGAACTACAAATATCTAATCAAATGGTCTGATGGTTTGTGCGTCCCCAAACCCTCTAATCGTCAAACCAACTCCAGTTTAAACGAGTGTGGATATATATGGGGACTACACTACCCTACTAAAGAAATAAATAAACAATGGCGCACTACCTAGTTCTTATGTTGACCTCAAAGACTCGTAAACTGGAGATCGTAATCTCATACATGATTTGCACCATTTTTTTCATAAAAAACAAACGACGGTGAATTTAAATCTAATATTTTGATGATTCGTTCCTTTTATAAGACTCTACATTCCTACCAAATATGAGCACAAATCGAGATTGAGAAGACGAGGGTACCCAAATATACCTCAATCTAAAACTTTTCCACCTATAAATCCTTTTTAGAAAGTGATTGTCTATGGACTGAGTCGAGACAATACAACTAATCGGTTCACACTTCGCTTGATCGTTTATGGATACGAGATCGAGACAATACAACAACGAAGTATGTTTACTTGATAATAGGTTCGGCCTTAACCAAACTCTAGGGATTGTCTATCAAGTAAAATAGGAATTAACGTTTGTGCGATTTACTTTAAATTATAATTGCGGAAAATAAAAGTAAATGACACAGCAAGATTTTGTTAACGAGGAAACCGCAAATGCAGAAAAATCCCGGGACCTAGTCCAGAATTGAATACTCTCAGAATTAAGCCGCTATACAAAATCAAACCAACTTCGTATAGTAGAGACCAAGCAACTAAACCTATAGTTCACCTAGTTTCCTCAGTATCCCTGCGCCTCCAACTTGCAGTAAGTCACGCACTTGGAACAATTCCTTTGGTTCGTATTCCAAACAGTAAAGGAACAACAAATCTGTTTGTTAACAACTCTTTTCAAACAACGTGATATGAGTCTGACAAAGGCTCTTCCGTTTAACCAATAAACTCCTTTGTCGGGTCCTTAGATCAATCTCTCAACAACTACCGAAGTAATTGTTAGACTATGCAATCAATACTATTAATCACAAAGAAGTGTATTGATGCCGATCTATTCAACTAATCAATCCAATCTATCACAAAGATAAACCAATTATAGTTGGATCCCTTTCCAGCCGAAACAAGTATTGTGCACACCAAAGATTATGAACCCAAAAAGTCTTCTAGTCTTCAAATCTTCTTTGATCTTTAATCAACATCTGCACACAATCAACTTGAATTTCTTGTGATCAATCACACACAGAACGGAGTCTGTTAACGTTGGATTATCACAAGACGTCTTTAGATCTACAAACAGTCTAAATATCCCCGTCGAAACTTCGATCTAGTTTGAGTGAATCTTATATCAGAAGAGAAGATTCTCAAGCATATTCAAACTAGGTGCAATCAAAGTTCAACAACCTTTAGTCAATCAAATCAATCGAAAACTAAAATAAACTGCAATTATCTAGTTTCCCACCAACGGTACTAATAGAGCTTCTCAATCCCAAAGAAGTCTTTAAACCAAGCGGCCGTAAGAGATTTCTCCTAATTAGGGTACTTTCCTCTCCGATAGGCGGCTCCACCAGTAACAACACAACTGAGGTAGTTTTGCTGGCTTTGAGGATTAGTTTGCTAGAAATGCAAACTTCAATATTTATAGACAAGGAAGTTTGGACACCAAGGAATTTCCAAAACCGAATATTCTCAAAGATATGCAATAAACACAAAATCGGTTTTCATAACTCCTGGAAATGCACTGTCCAAATATTGACCGAAATCCCAATAGAAAAATCTATAATCAGTAAATGCACATTACTAATTATTATTTTCTAAAGATATGCATTTAATTGCTGGAAATTAAATAGCATACAAAAACTAAGAAACTTTAATTAAAAGATTCTCAATTTATTTCGATCTTGGGATTTTCCTTTAGCTATTAAGGAATATCTTTGAACAATTAATGATAAGAGTTACTTCACATGTTCAAAGTATGTCGACATCTTTACTTTGCAAGTCCTTTTTCATACTAACAATCTTGGAAACGATTTGCCACACTTCCAAACAAGTTTAGAATTGGTTCATCTGACTTCCAAGAACTATGTGATTGATTATCCTATCAAATCACCAATCATGGGTTTCACGGTTCTACCAAAACAAGTTCGGTTCTACCTCCATGTGAGTACTGTGCATAGTCACGCTAGTTACCAAAACTCGATTGACTAGGTACTAGGATCGGTTCCCCACATATTTATGGTAACTACCTGTATTTGGTGCACATGTCCATAGGATCGGTTCCCCCAAAACTACAAACTTGTTGCACATGTTCATAGGATCGGTTCCCCCATCTATTAAAAACGTGTTGCACCTCTTACAAGGATCGATTCCTCTCTTGTAAATTTGTTGCACCTCTTACTAGGATCGGATTCCCAATGGCTAGATAAAAGTTGCTATTACAAGGCATCGATCATACCATCTTGAGTGATTACTTAAGATTGGTTTCACTAATAAAAGTCATACCAATACATAAGTCAGGCCTTGTGAATAGTTTTACCAAGATACATAAACAAGTTTATGAGCGGTTATACTAAACACACATATTGGTAATTCAAAATAGATTTGCAATGAATAACAATACCAATAAGCCTAGCGATTTCCCTTTCGATTCACAAAACAAGTTTATGAACTTACTTCCTTTAAACGAATGTAAAACATTGTTTCCTAGGATGAAATCTTCACTCATACCCATACATAATCACAATAGCATTCATATGATCATGTCGATGTCTTATATACAAAGTTTAATGGTTAAGCTATAAACCTCGTATTGTATTCCTTAATACTATGTCTAACTAGAGTATCATACACAGCTTCGCAGTTATGTTTTCAATATGCACGACTTGAAAGATACGTTAGGGAATGAAACAGTTCAATTCAAATATTACTAACCTCAAGAGGAAGGATGATGTTGTCGTTGTAGCTCCATTAACCATTTTCTGCAAGAAAAAAAGAAATCATTTAGTAATATGCACTACAGGAACAAGACAAAATCTAGTGCTCCACTAAAAAATAAAGCTGACCTTGTTCATCATATTCCATTCTCTGACTTGGGGAAAGCAATCTCTCTCTCTACCACTTTCACTGTACTTAAGCTGCATGGTAAATCATGAGTTATCAGTTAGCAGAAAAAGTGGAAACACCAGCTCCATGGCCCTACAAATTTGGTATTACCATTACAACTAACAATGGAAATGTGTAAGCTTATTTACCCATGGGGCAAGAAGAATATGAGCCTCAACTTGAGCAAGCTTTTCACTGATTTTAATTCCAAACTCCTTCGCATAAGGGTCCTCATAATAAGCATTGTGGCGAACGGTCTACAACAAAAACATATTACCAAACAATCTTCAGGTAAAGAAGAATAGGGAACACGCATACAATGCTGTAATACCTAAATGTATACACCCTCGGCATAGAACATTTTAAACCAGGAGCCACAATGTCAACATTACCTGCATAATATCTTTCTCCCTTTCCTATGGCCGCTGACATGTAACTTTCAAAGAGCAGTTATCTGGCGTTCATTGAGTCTTTTTGAGTACCTCCGGCCCTCCACAGTTTTATAAACCTGCATCCAAAAATAGTAAAGTACATTAAATTAAATGCATAAAAACTACAGCACTACAGAAAAAAGTTTGAGCGTGCATTAACCTCCATGGGAAGATAATTTGCCTTTTGTTGATTTCAAACTTGCAAACACGGCCAATGTGTGCTGTACAGAAAACCCATAAGTCTCACCGAAATATTCGACAACAGATTTCATGGTACATCTTTCGTCAACAGGGAAACTTCGAGAACAAACCAAGAAATAAATCATCAGAGAAGTGGTAAATGAACATTTATAAGTGAAAAAATAAAAACACCCCGCACAGTTAACCAACTCTCTAAGATAAATAATTGACTTACGTCAGCTCCCGAGTTGCCTGAGAGGTTAATCCAAATATAAGGTTTCTGCTCATATTTCCTCCTCTAAGGGCCTGTTTGATCTGCAATCCCATTTTTTTTATATAGAAGGACGTTTGTCAAATTCAAAAGTCCAAATCAGTTCATGCGTCATCACGGCACATGGTAAGTTCACTGAGACACATAAAACAGTTGTCACCTAGAGAAGTTTTTTACCTTCTCTCGACCAGCATCAGACAAGGGTCGAGCAAGTGCATCCCTATTGAGGAGCTCGGTAACAAATTCTATGACAGGTAATGGGTCAATGAAAGCCGTGGAAGACTTATCTACAAAAAACAAACAACACAATGAACACTTAGCACGGAACCATGCAGTAGTCATTTTGCTCGAATAAGATGACCAAGTAATGGCTCGTGCATGCAGGACACAGATAACTAAGAAGCTGCTATAAAGTGACCAGATCATACGTATTGAAATCCCAGACTGGCAGTTTAAATAGATTTTCGCAATCAGAAAAAGTCAAAATTAGAACGCACCGATATTCAATGAAAGATCCATTTGAGTTGGGTGAATACGCTGGTAAAAACCCCGCCAACTTTCCAAACCTTCGCCACGTGACTGTCTTCTTCCATCAACAAACCATTGAGCCAGACTTCCATCTTCAACCACCTTCAGGAAGCCTTAACCTGGCGTCATTAATTGCTGCACCCAAGCTCTAACTTTACATTGCTTTTAGCTCTTATAACTTTATGCACCGACTACAGCAAGATACCTGTTTTATAAAATTACCAAGTGTTAATCAATCTCCTACATGGCTAATTTCGACTATGGAATCCAACCGATCAAACAAAGGTCAACTGTTGGTTTAGCTAGTGAAGGAAGTCTCGGCTGAAAGGTAATATACCTCCGAACAGTTACCGTCTCACAGATTATAGCCACAATGTTACCATAAATAAAATTGAATTAACTTATTTTCCTAGTCCCCGAAAGGACATGCTGATAGTAAGAATGTATGCTATGGTGAAGAATATCCTTTTCTTCGCAAATACATTTATAAACTAATAAGTATAAGAATTACTTACAGAATTTTTGACATGGGGTTGAACCCTTCTGCACAAACTGATTAATGTTTACCTTTGGACCTAGAAATCCATCAATCATAACAAACCAAGTTAGGATGATGGTTGCAAAAATAGAGAAAATAAATAACTATATGCAAAGTTAGCATGGAATTTTTTATCAACAATATTAAAGATAATAACATACCGAGCATGCTGAAGATTATAACGTCCATCGTTCTATTGATTATATGTCCCACGACATTTATGGTAAGTACCACTTAACCTGTCAATTTACAAGATAAATACACAATGCCACTTCAAGTGATAATTGCCATACCCATGTCGATGAATGCTGTTAGTTTACACTTCGAAGTCATATTTCTCAAAAAAGAATCGTTGCTGGCCCTATTGTAGGTAGGGAGAAGCTGCTAGTCATGCAAAATTATACTTGAACCATCGAATCTGCATCACGAGAAGGCTTGCCTGAGAATTTTGGAAGTGATTGTAAAATGCATGATACTTTATATACAATTATACGTCAGTTTTAAAACTAAGAAAATGCATCAAAATTACTCCCTAGTTAACTGTGTTTTCTTAGCTAAATTTGAAAAGTAATCACAAAATATTAATCAAGCAATCAAAGCAACAACAACAGAACAGTCAATCCCTTAAATAGTCAGACAAAACTACCAAAGCATTAATCACACCAAGAACACACATTTTGCCTAAATCAAACAAAACCCACAACAGAAAAACGAAAATTAAGTGATACCCAAACTAAGAATCTAACTCATGCCAAATTAACAAAGCAGCATTGGGGAAAAAAGAAGAAAGAATTGATAGTTACCACAAATTTTATTGGAGGGATTCAAGCTCCAAAAGAACAGGTTGCTGCATAAAAATCTCTTTAGAAACAACACAAACCTGTCTCATTTCTGACTCGGATAATTGGACTTGTTTCCTCGGTTTACTTCTCATTTCAAGTAAACGATTTACCATACGAACGAACACTTGAAAGTATCTAAGTTTGATCTGGTTACCTTCAGGTTACCCAATAATTTCAAATACACATTTCGGATGAGATAATTGAAGAACAAAATTTGTTAATCCTGATGAGATTTTTGAAGAACAGAAAATTTTCGTAGAGGTATGTGGATGAAGACTTTTGGAGCAGTTGTGAATGGAAATAGAAGTGGGTTTTTGTTATTTTCCGGATGTAGAAGTGGGGAATTTTTTTTTTTTTTTTTTTATTTATTATTTTATTTATTTTTGGAGAAAATGTCTTTTTATGTAGAACGCCCGATTGGGGATACTTGAACTAATTGGGATATAAATTACTTCCCCCAACCAATAGTGTCTGCTAAAGGGTGTTTTTGCGGGGGACTACTAAAATACCATTTCCTCAAAATAAAAATCAAAAAACAAAATCATATCTCATTTCCATCTTCACTTCTTATTAATCTCTTTTAGGGTTAGGGCTTTGAAACCTAAATATTCCCCACTCCCTTTCAAATTCTAAATTTTCCCCACTCCCTTTCAAATTCTCTTCTCCTTCTCTGCCGGCTCCTCACTTTGAAAACGATTTTTTTTTAACATTCGGAAGTGATGAAGACCATGCCGGAAGTGATGAAGACCATGCCGGTAGTGATGAAGATCATCTCGGATTTTTTTTTACATTGTCGGAAGTGATGAAGACCATGCCGGAATTGATGAAGACCATGTCGTCACTAAATGCCAGCATGCTCGATAGAAATCTACCAATGCCGGTAATCAAGTGAAAAAAAATTCAATTTTCTGGATACTTTACATCATGTGCCGGCAAAGAAATTTAAGCAACATACTATGCCGTTAGTAGTACCGGCATGCTCAAGAATTAACTGACTCTGCCGGCAGTGGACTTTTCAAAACCAGAAAAAAATTCAAAACAGAATAGGTTTTGAATTTCAACATACTACGCCCCCTCGGACCCCCCCGGATAGCGGCAAACATTTATGAAAATTTCCAACAAATGCCGGCATGGATGGACGACCGACAACAACGCCGGCACACTGTGTTGGTTGAATATTCCCTGGTACCTGAAAAACATCCTGGCGGCATTGATATAACTATGAATACCATGCCGGTTTAGGTTGTTCCGGCATGGTATTCATAGTTATATCAATGCCGGAAAGATGTTTTTCAGGTGCAGCCATGGTGAATCCAAAGTTACATCTGGAGAAGATTCAACATAAAAGACATATTTGTTGCTAACGTGAAGACTCGGAGACATCTCTCTGGTCACTATGGTCACTCATCTCAACCAAAAATTTCGAATCCAACATTCATACTTCTAATCTCTCCAAAATGATAAAGATTTCTATAAATCATTTTCAAACTAATCAATTAACATAACTAATTATTATTAACCACTAAACTTGATTAATGAGGGGTAGATTAGGAATTATACGCCCTTACTTCAGCCTTCATGACAGATGTGTCAGTGAAGCAATAAGCAATACAACCCAGAAATTTTCCATCACTATCCTGAGCCACAGCAGCAACGGCACCTCTGTTTAAATGGAAGGCGGCATCGACATTAATTTTGACACTATGAGCAGGTGGAGGTTCCCAGATATCTGTATTTGGATGATGAACTTCTTGAAGTAGAACTTGCTGAGAGGAGGAGAGATCACTGCAGTGTTTTTTTATAATCATTCCACGCCTTTTTCATGCATCTTTCCTTAGAAAACTGTCCTTCATTGAATACAATTTCATTCCGCATCTTCCACAGATTCCAAAGTAAACAAGAACCAGTAACAAAAGTCTTACCATCATCGTCAATGTCCAACCAGTTAATGATAATCTGTCATGAGACCCTTAAGTATCCGGAAAAACGAAAGGGAAATCTTGAAAAACATTTTTGGATACTTGACATTCAAATAATAGATGATATACTGATTCCATGCCATATGAACAGAAGGAGCATCGAGTATCAATGGTAGGATTAAATCTTGCTATGTTTTCTTTTACTTCTACACCATTGTGAACCACTTTCCAGATAAATAGTAAAATTCTCTGAGCGATGTCTTTAACTTTCCAAAATTTCTTCCATGGAAATCCACTTAATGAAGAAGAAGAAGAACCGTTTTCAGCCAAAAGTTTGTAACAAGATTTGGATGAGAATTGACCAGAAGGAGTCTTAAGCCACATCAGAGAATCCTCCACCAAACTCTCAGTAGATAAGTATAAACCCGTTATTTTAGTCACGATTTCCTACGGGAATAAATCCTGTAAAACTTCTATCTTCCAAGTTCTTGTATGTTGATGAATTAGGTCTGACACCACCGTAAATTGAGAAGAATAAAAATCCAGATTTCGCAACCTACCACCCAATAAATTTGGCACCCATTGATCATCCCATATATTGATATCCTTTCCCCTATTTATCAGCCAACAAACATTATACTCCATATGTTCTCTAACTTGCAACATTCCTTTCCAATTAGAAGAGTAAATACCAGTATCCTTTGCATTCCAAAATGAGACACCTTTGAGATATTTAGCAGTTAGTAATCGAACCCACATTGAATTTTTGTTAGACAAAAATCTCCACACCAATTTACATAACAAAGATAGAGTATAGTACGTTTGGATACCAGAAGCAGAAGTGTTTCTGACTTCTCCGAAGTCATAAGTCAGGATATTTTGCTTCACAAAAAAAATTTCTTCTAAAAGTCATTCTGAAATTTAACACCCAAACTTAAGTCAGGATATTTTGCTTCACAAAAAGTCGACTTTTTTGCTTCTAAAAGTCATTCTGAAATTTAACACCCAAACTAACTTATTGGTTTTTGACTTCTAGAAGTCAAAAAGCTACTTATGGATATGTATCCAAACGCGCTAGAGCTCTATTCGACGGATCTCGGGAGATATTTAGGCCAAGCACTATGGTGCATTTTATCCCTTCCTTATCCCTCAAATGTAGGGAAAAATCTCAAAAACCAAGTTTTATGGTCTTCTGTATCCTTACATAAGTAGGGATATCCCTTTCCGATTATTCAAACTGGATCACATCTGATCTGGGTTGTAGGGAATGGAAATGACACAGAAACTGATCTGAGTTTCTGTGTAAATTTCTGCTTTACGAAAACTGAGCATCCGTGTGATAGTTGAAACGGATACTCAGTTTACGTATCATAATACACGGTAACTGAGGTTCCGTTTCCGTAAATTTATTTATTTGACCTTTTTTCTTTTACACCTCTCTCACACTTGATCCTAACCATCCATCATTCACAACGGCTCTATCTTCTCCACCATCGGATCTCAACGGTCATTTTTTCAAAAACTTCTCAAAAATTCTCCATAAATACAACCCTAATTCTCTTTTCAAATCACTCCAAATCATCTTCTTACAAACTGTTTTTTTTCAATCAAATCTCTCAAATTATCTTCTTTAAGAGTTTTTTTTAGTTTTTTTTTGCTCATCACAATGTCGCAAACTCAAAAGGAAAGAAGAAAACATAGAGCGAGATTTAGTAATTTGGAAAATACTCACATTGTTACTACATACTGTGCTCTAGATGAAAGTAGTTTTGAAAATAAGAATAAGTTAAATGAAAACCTTTTTCACAAATTTGTAGAAGCTTGTGGTGGGAATCCACATGAACGTACTATAAAAAGTGTTGGTAATAGGTTTGGCGTAATCAAATCGGAAATGGATAATTTTTCAGAATGTGTTGCAAGAGTCAGTGCAAGTAATCCGGGCTTGGACTCTAATAACCGGGTATGTTATATAAATATGTCATTATAGTTGTTGTATATGTTGTTTGTAAATAATTTAATTTATGTATATCTTATTATGGATTTTTTACATTGATGTAGATGTTAATAGAGAGAAGCAGTTATTTTGAGATACACAAAAAACTCTTTTCTCGAGATGTTGAGCATGAGATGCTTAAAGATGTTCCAAATGTACAAGTAGATGGAGATGAAGATATGGATCAAAATTCGTGTCCTCTGTCATCTCAATATCATGGAAATATCTCAAATATGTTTTATACTCAAACCCCATCTTCTCATAATCCATCTTCAAGCCAATTTGTCGAAACTCCATTTGCAAATCAATTTCCAAACGCTTTTGATGTCCCTTGCGGTATCCCTTATCCACAAGGATATACTCCTAGTACGAACCCAACTATACACCTGGATCGTCGTTTGGTGGATTACAAAAAGATAAACGCAAGTCAAGAGATGCGAAGAAAATCCACAGCTACTAAAAGGGGCTCTGGACCAAGCAAACCCATTACATCCTCATCGAAAGATTCCCAAATGAGAGACGCGGGAAGTAAACGTGTTGATTATCTAAAAGAATCTCGAATGATAGTCGCACCTTGTCAACAACAGCAAAACGAAACTATGGAAAGGTTGCTAGCAATAACACAATAACAAATTGAGTTTAATCAGGAAAAAGATGAAAGTGAAATAGTGCAAATGGATCTCAACATACTGGCTCCAAATGCAAAAATGTACTTTGAATTAAAACAGAAAGCCATATTGGATAAGCATTTGGAGAGGCAGGGACATAATTAGTTCCACTTTAATTAAATATTTATTTTAGTTTTAAGTTATTGAGTGTATATTTTTATTTTAAATAGGTTAGTTTCATTATTTTTTTATTTAAGTAATGTGTTTCAGTTCCAGTAATGTAGTTCCTTTTTTCTAAGTAACATCAATTTATACATTTTCTTGTTCTGATAACTTGAATTTTATTTTGAACTTCCAACGGCTATTTTCTAATAGTTACTTTTGCCGATATTATAAATTGTGTTATCTTTCTCCAAACAACAAACACCTATTTTCATACACTTTTCAAAGCTCCTAATCTGCTCTTTCGATACCTCTTTTTAATACCTCTTAATACGAACACAAGCATGGGAACATTTGATCCAATTGAAGATTTGGTCATCATCAAAGCATGGTACATTGAAAGTCGAGTTGTAGATCTTTCCCTTATAACGGCAGAGCCCGAAACCTTTTGTGTGAAGATATATAACTAATATATACAAGATTATGGGAATTCAAAAAGAAAGAGTATTCAGCAAATTCATGACAGGTACCAAATTATCCAAAAAGGCGTATGTGATTTTATAGTTATTCAACAATAGATCTTCAACGCCAGCCATAGTAGCTTATCCCCTCAACAATTTGTAAGCATTTTAGAGTTGTTTTCAAAGAAAGCTAAATTGATTGATTTTTCATTATAACAATAAGTATATTGTGTCGTGTTATTGTAGCACGAAGTCGTTAAAGTGCTATTTAGAGGAAAAGGGGGAAGCATTCACATTTGATGAAAGCTATAATTTCATGGTATCCAAAATCCCAGAGTATGAATCGCCGGAAAATTCCCCAGGTTCACCCAATGAAGACTGAAAGGTTTAGAACTTTTTCTTTAAATTTTATGGGTAAATCTCTACGTAAACCCTCGGGTGACTATAACTCGTCCACTAAGGTCATCTAGGGGTTTAAAAGCTTGTTGCATGTGCTAAGTGCAACCGTGATTACTACGAAAAGTGATTTCAATTTTTATTCAATAGTTGTAGTCTTGATGTCTATTTTGTGGAATTTCAAATTTAGTTATGTTAAACTTTAATTAAAACTTTTTAAAGATCATATCTAGATTGCAAGAATATATAAAGATAAATGATTACATAAATATAGGATATTACATTCAAATATAATCATTCTTTAGGACTGTAGAGCCGAAGACTTGATTAACATTTGATGCATGAACACATAAAGATAAAAGATTATATAAATATAAGATATTACATTCAAATATAATCATTCTTCAGGATTGTAGAGCCGAAGACTTGATTAACGTATGATGCATAAACACATAAAGATAAAACATTACATAAATATAAGATATTACATTCAAATATAATTCTTCAGGATTGTAGAGCCGAAGACTTAATTAACATCTGAAGCATGAAATCCGGGCGATAAAAAACTCCATTGATATAGCTATATTTCATTGGGATTGTAGGGATCAAAACTTTCTTTCAAGAGCTGATAGCATTCATCACGAAGCAAATTGTTGCTTGTCTGGTTAAGATAGTCTAAATGAGCAGAACTTTTCTGAAATTTTAAAAAAGAAACATAACTTAAAATAGTTCAAATATAGGAAAAAAAATGATATATCTTATAAAATTCTTACCCGTTCTTCATACGGCATTCTAGGATTGGGTATGTTAACTTCAACCTGAATTGTGACAAAAGTGAAAACATCCTTGTTGATAACGCTGAACCTAGTATTAAGACCTCCTTTACTTCTCGCATTTGGATTTCCGGATATGTTATCAAACCCTTCAAATATATTATTCCAGAACTGGTTGCTGCTGGCTTGAACTGAGGTAACAAGATTGTTTTTTGCATGAATCCATGCTTGCACAAGAGCAACATCTTCTTCTTTGCTGAATCACATCATTTTTTTTACTAATATAATACAATGTTTGGATAACTGTATTGGGAAAATGATTTGCTATATATAGAGAATTGATGAGAGCATATAGAAATTAAAAAAACTAGCCGTTATATAGTGAAAATGACCAGTACATATAAAACAAAAAACAAGCCGTTATATACAAAATAGTAAAAATAGTTGTTAAGATTAAAACAAGTCGATACGAAATTCGAAAAACTGTCCGTTCAAACATTTGGATTATACGGTTCCGGCATATGCAACCATGGATCTTGTTCATTACCCTGATCTTGGTAAGTTGTTGTACTTTGATTGAGTTGTTCAGACACATTATAAGGATGGTAGACAAAATCTTCTTGACTAATTGGGACAAAAGAATTCTATGATGGTCCCGAATCACGAGGGTGCCCTGGGGTAGATGACTCACATGTATATGGTGGTAAATACTCTCTGACATACCTCCCCTGGAAATCAGAACCGTAACGGAGTTTGGATTGCAGTTCCTTTGTATGGTCGAAATGGAATTGTTGTAGAGCCCTATTTTGTTGTTGCACAACCATATATGCGTCGAACCACATATCCTGAAAAAACACCAAAAGAAGTTTATTTATTTATTTTTTATTTTGGTGACAACACCAAAATAAATCACAAATATAAAATAAAAGTATTACATGACATATGATACTCACAGATGTACCCTGATTGACATTATAATCGGGTTTAGGAAACTGATCCAAATACTCGCCGAACCCCAATCATAAGAACTGAGCACACCCAAATCCCTCGTTATATGTAGCCATTTAGTCTCAACAACATCGTTCTTGTTTGGGAAAAGGACATTCCCAAAACACTACATCAAAAACCACCTTGCAATTGGCTCCTCAAATACAACATCGTTGTCTTGGTCGAGTCTATGGTCAAGAAACAATTTAATCAAACTAATCTGGATCCCCTTGCATTTACTCACAAGTTGTTTTCTCAAGTCGACTATGTCGTCAGATCTAACTTATTTTATTCCTGTTATTTCTCTTGATTTTTTCCCTCTCCCTTCTTGTTGTAGATGCTGCACTAATATATAGGAGCAAACAATCTATGGTTTCGGGTGTAATGTCATGCAATTGTTCATTACTCATTTTTTCCAATGATATGGGTTGTTCTTGGCCAATAGGAATTCCGGTAAGTTGTATGAAGCCTAATGGGATAAACCCTATTTCAAAACTAGGGAAGTGAAATGTATTGGTGGTATGCCACCACCTTTCAAATAAACCACTAGTTAGGCACTTGTCTTGTAGTTTTGGAAAATGTATTTTGAAAATGGAACCAAACCCACAGTCGTCTAAAATTTGTCTAGCATGTGGAAATTTGCTAATTGCGTTATACAATTCGTAGACATTGCTTACACTACTTCGATGTCTCCTTGGTTTAGTCCTATCTTCTGTCGTGCTTGGGCATTTCACTTTATGCTCATTATTATCTTTTGAAGAAACCGAAATTGTTTCATCCATAATACGTTCAAAATTTTCGGAATACATCTACAACACACATATACATAAAATTACATTCCAAGACATTGGTTAATCAAAATTGAAGGATCAACATATTGGTTCGATCCATTTTAATCACAAAATCATCACAAAAAATTGTTTCAATGTTTTTTACAACATATTGCTTCAAGCACATTATCCATTTCCATCACAATACAATGCCCCAATCTAATCCTAATCACATTACAATCCTAAAAACATTATGATCCTAATCACAATACAATATCTCATTTCCATCTACAACATCACAAATCAATCCTAATCACATTATCCATATTGGTTCAATCAACAATCAATCCTAAATTATCCATCAATACAATTCTTCAACAATCATTCCTAAACATATTGGTTTTGGAGAGAAATAAAAAATTCTTCAACAATCAATCCTAAACAATACAATTCTTCAAATATTAATACAATTCCTCAATTTTTAAACATATGGTTCAATCAACAATCAACATACAAGGAGAGACATCAAAATCAACCTAAAATATCAACAATTTCATCAAAATCAAAATAACATTAACTTTAAACCCTAAAATTAAAATCACTCACCTTTGATGATTTTGTAGATGAAATTCAAAATTGAAGCAGAGAATTTGTTCACCTAGGAGTTAAGAGCAAACCCTTTTAATTTCAACTCCTGAATCGCAATAAATCGACATGATAATCAAATGGGGTTGAGAGGGTTTTAAAGAAGAGAAAATAGAGAAGAAGAAGAAATGATAAATCCAAGCATATTCTGTAAACTTATACCTACAAAACGGATATTCGGCATCCGTTTTGGTCAAGTCGACTTTGCACTATTCAAACGAAAACTGAGTTTTCGTATCATGTAGGGAAGGGATAAAAGCACACCATAATGAGGCTGCCTTGTGACCGATATCCCTTCCCTACATTTGAGGGATAGGGAAGAGATTACCCCTCCCATAATGTTTGGCCTTAAAGCCAGACAAGTTTTCTGGTTATGGGATGTTTAAAGGGAATAGATAAATGCCGGTCTAACTATTCAGTCAACCACATTTGTATTTTGCCAACACATTTTCTTTTCAATCATTTCATAATAATTGATGCACCACTTTAGAAATGTCAATCTCATGATATTGTTGCCAAACTGAAAAGATGTCTAATACTATCATATTTGAACTGACCTCTTTTTAAAAAATAAAATAATAATATTAGAACTGCATTGGAATTTGGATTTTGTACCTAAAACGGAATGATACGGAGAAAACAATAACCCACGAATCACCTCCGAAATATTTATTAGTGTAAGTTTATTATTACAAACCCTTACTTGACCTTGCATTTTTAGGGGCGACTCAAAAAGAATTAGAGACAACTAATAAAACAAAATAAGAGCAAGAAGTATGAACCCACTCCTTATCCGCATAGTTTCCGTAATGGCTAATTTACCCTTCAGAATCTGTAGTTTCGTGATGTTCATTATCTAGCGATTGTGAAAGTAACCTTAAATTTTCAAAATTTAATGATATTTCGAGTTTCTCTACTTTTCTATAATCGGTAGTTCCATTAGTAGCCCCAAATTGAAAATTTTCAAAACAGATAAATTTTTAATTTCTCTACTTTCACAATCGTTAGTTAATGAAGTTCATTATCTACCGATTGTACAATCGGTAGTTTCCTGATGTTTATTATCTACCGATTGTGAAAGTAGCCCCAAATTCAAATTTTCAAAACTTAATAATATTTCGAATTTTTCTACTTTTGTATAATATAATCGGTATTTTCGCGAGTAGCCCAAAATTGAAAATTTCAAAACAAGTAAGTTTTCCATTTCTCCTACTTTCACAATCGTTAGTTAATGATGTTCATTATCTGCCGATTGTTTAATCAGTAATTTCGTGATGTTATTATTTACCGATTGTGAGAGTAGCCCAAAATTCAGATTTTCATAACTTAATAAATTTCGAATTTTTCTTCTTTAACAATCGGTAGTTAATGATGTTCATTATCTATCGTTTATGTAATCGGTAATTTCATGATGTTCATTATCTATCGTTTGTGAAAGTAGTCCCAAATTCAAATTTTCAAAAATTAATAAAATTTCGAATTTTTCTACTTTCATTATCTATCTATTATACAATCGGTAGTTTCGTGATATTCATTATCTACCAAAGTAGCCCCAAGTCCAAATTTTCAAAACTTAATATAAAATTTCGATTTTTTTTACTTTCGCAATCGGTAGTTAATGATGTTCATTATCTACCGATTGTGCTTAATTTTTAGTACAGAAAATTTGAGTTTGTTGACACAAAAATAATCGGTAGACAACAACCAATATGCCTACTGATTATGGTTGATGGTCTTCGTTTCCTAAGAACGTTAACCATAATCAGTGGATAAAATTTACTTTATACCTACCGATTATGTTTCTGCAACTATAAACCTTAGAAAAAAATTCAATCAGTTTTTAGATTTCAAGCAATTAAATCATAAGTTTGGATCACAACTACTATCATTCGTCCGTTTTGTTTGTTTAACTCGATTTTTTTCCTGATGTTCTAAGTTTTCAACTTTAAAGCTAATGAATTTTGGGTTTTAATTTCAAACCATTAACCTAAAAATATTTTGATCGACGATATTTGGTTTCAATCAAACTGAAAATGATGGAAAAAAGGTTCAATCGATAGAATAGAGAAGGAGAAGGGGAGTCTTACGATTATGAAAATAAAGGATATATGTTTAGATTTAGTGTAAAGGTGAAGGATGGTATAAACAATTTCTATTTTTAAGACACCCCATAGCCACCTTTATTGGATGAGACTAAAATAAGTTTCCCCTAATTGTTTTTGAATCAGGGGTTATTAGATGACTGAACCTAAGGTGATAAATCATGGTAGAACCAATTTTAACTAGTATTGAGATTCTTGGTAGATACCTACTTTGGGATACATGGTAGAATGATCCTAACTTATGTTGAGAATTATGGTAGAACCGTCGATCCCTACCTATATTGAGATACTCAATAGAACTTATCCTAGCTATTGTTGGGATTCATGGTAGAGCCGATCCTTATCCATATTGGGAATCTTGGTAAAACCGATCGTAGTTATTGTTGGGAATCATGGTAGAACCGATCCCTACCTATAGGAAGACTTGGTAGAACCGATCCCTACCTAAGTTAGGAGCCATGGTAGAACCGGTCCCCAAGAGTAAAATCGATTTTCATCATTCACATAATACTTTATGGTTTTGTGTGAGTTTGAGATTTGGGTTTGCTAAATAGGAAAGTTCTAGATGTTGATATAATTTGAACATGCACACAATTCTTATCATTAATTATTCAAAGATATTCGTTGATACTCAAGGTGATCCCAAACCGAAATGTTAAAGATCTTTTAACTAAGATTTTTTATTTCCAGCAATTAAAGACATATCTCTTGGAAAGCTATATTAGTTAAGTGCTAAACTAACATTTGATATTTTCCAATGACAGATTTCGGAATTACAGCTTGCATATTAATTGTAAATTGTTGAGTTTGCATTTCTAGCAAACAACCTTGGTCCATAAATAGTTGAGTTTGCATTTCTAGCAAACTATCCTAAGAGGCAGGCAAACTTCATTCGTGTTGTTTCTGGTGGAGGCATCTATTTGGAGAGGAAGGTACCCTAATTAGGCGAAATCTCTTACGACCGCTCTTTTAAAGACTTCTGTGAGATCAAGAAGCTCTATGAGTACTGTTGGTGGGAAACTAGATAACTGCATTGTTATTTTAGTTTTCGATTATTTATTTGATTGACTAACGATTGTTGGAACTTTAATTGCACCTAGCTTGATTATTCTTGAGAGCCTTCTCTTCTGATATAAGGTCACTGAAACTAGAAAAAATTGTTGACGGGATCTTTAAAACTGATTTTAGATCTAAAGACAACTTGTGATCATCCATTGTTGACAGACTCCGTTATGTGCGTGATCGATCATAAGTGGATCAAGTTTGTGTTGTGCAGGTACAAAAGAAGGCAATCGAAGATTTGAAGACAAAAAGATTTTTTTCTTATTAGTTTTGTGTCTCGTGATTTGTGCACACATCTTGATCGGCTGGGATCCGACTTAGATCCGATTTATCTTTGATATATTAGATTATAAAGTCGTTTAGATCGACAACTATCATTTGGTGGTATTCTTTAATATCCGAATTTGATAGTTGTGAATCCAAATCTAAGTTACTGATTTGTATTGATCTTACCCGACAAAGGAGTTTACTAGTTTAAACGGAAGATCCTTTGTCAAAACTCAACAAATATTTTTATAAGATTATTGGAGTAGCTACCAAACAGATTTGTTCATTTACTGTTTGGAAAACGATCAAAAGGAGCTGAGTGGTCAAGACTTTACATCGGTAAAGCAACTCAAGATAATGATTTCTGTCTTGGGATTCACGTATGTGACCAGTAGGTCGTAGATGCAGGGATACTGAGGGAACTAAGTAATTAGGGTAGATTACTTGGTATCAACTATACGAAGTTGGCTTTGTTCTTTATATAGCAGCTTAATTTTGAGAGTACTCAAAACTGGACTAAGTCACTGGGTTTTTCTGCATTTGCAGGGTTTCCTCGTTAACAAAATCTTGTTGTGTTGTTTACTTTAATTCCGCATTATAA
Source organism: Papaver atlanticum (assembly GCA_023531105.1). Classification (NCBI taxonomy): domain Eukaryota; kingdom Viridiplantae; phylum Streptophyta; class Magnoliopsida; order Ranunculales; family Papaveraceae; genus Papaver; species Papaver atlanticum. Next base: position 5,716,979 of record JAJJMB010010315.1, on the reverse strand, counting down.
TTGTTTTATTATAATAAAGTAACTTATATTTGTACATTAATTCCTAATCACTTGACATTGATCCTATAGTCAATCGGTATTGGACCATAACTATTGTCAAGTGAATATCTTAAAGTTGTATTATCTCGACTTTTTCCATGGACGATCATTCAATGTATCATACTTATAGGTTGAAACAAAAAGATTATGGTGTACTTGGGTACCCTCGCCATTTCAGGAGGAATCTTTTTTCCTTGTTTTTAGGATCACAAGTATCTGAAGATCATAAAGATTTCAAAGGAGGCAGAATACATTGTTCAGCATTGAAGCGTTTCCTTGTATGCAAGAAAAACTCAACAAATGAAGTTGAATATCCTGAACTCGAAAAAGTGTTTATCTTATGGTTGATGGGTCAGACGTTCTTTCCAAACTGAATATCCGTTGGGAGATGCCAAGTAATACTTCATAATTGTCCCCAAGTTATGGAACATGATTATCCTTACTTCAATCTGGATGCCATTAATGATGAGTTGAAGAGAAAACTTAACGATATATATTGGCTGGCTGGGAAAATGGGGTTTATACACTTGAGTGTTTGTCAGAAATTGCAGACGGACATAATGTTTGGATTGAGTCCAACTATAAATGCTGACGGGCGCTCACAGTATTCTAATTCTACCAGGAGCAACAGATCATGGCATGATGATACAGTGGTGGGAGATACACAAGCACCACAAAGTGTTCCTGTTTCTCAACCTCCAGTGTTACAACTTGATCTGAGACACCTTTCATCATCATTCTCGCTTACAACCCAAGTGAACCTTATTACACTGTTACACCACCACAACAAACCGCTTATGCGTTTGGAGCACCGGGTTCTTTCCAACAATCGCCTAGTAGTCTTCAACCATCTCCTTCTATTTTTCAAAATTTCCAAAGTTTATTGGCAAGTGAGGGTATCCCGGATGTTGGAGAATGGACGACTTCAGGACCAGAAGATAATAATGGTCGACGTTAGAGAAACTATAACTTTTAATTCTATTACATTTGTAATTTTAATTTTAATCAATTAAAAGTACGATTGTTCGTTGAAATCAAATCACATATGTTTAAAATTAAGCGTTACATTAACTTCATTGAGATGAACTAGGTGGAACAACGACTAACAAGAATGGGTTGAAATTGTTCACGCCTTAAGGATTTCGAAACAATTTTCGAAACATAAAACCAATTTTTCCATCTTCGCCATTCCTATTTTGATCTTGTTACCAACTCATCATATGTTTCACCCTGGAGTCTAAAACGATTGACTTGCATGGTTAAAGCTATAAATTTATCTACTTTTTTCTTAATCAATTGAAAACGGTTTTCTATGTTGCATATATATAGCATGAAGATTCGAGTTACGGGTGTCGCTGCAGGAGCCCTCGTGAATAACCGCCCATAAATTCACACTTGGATAATGTGCTGAAGCAAGTTGTTGTTGTAACAAAACATAGTTTCTGCAAATAGCTTCATCTTCTTCTACAGTATACGGAGCTCGTCGAACTAACAAGGGTCGAGACATCTTTCGACAAATTTATTGAAGTGAAGAGTTTTTTTTTTTAACTCAAAGAAGAGTAAAGAGACTAGAGGTGTAGAATGTGTGAATTTGGAGTTGAAGTGAGGAGTATTTATAGAGCTCAACATTTCTATCCGTTGGATGATGTGAGTTTCTAGACGTTCAGGTGTATTCGTTGGCGTTGGATTACCGTCCACTGGCGGGTTAATATTAACCGCAGGCGGGTCTTCAAAAGCCGTGCGGGTTTTCTTCACCCGCCAACGGGGTTTCTTCACCGCGCGGTTCTAAATGAAACGCGCGCCTCATGTTAGTTTGCAATGAATAAACCAACAAATTTGTTGGTTTGACCACTCGTTTTTCATGTTTGTTGAGTTCATAGTTTTAGTAATGGAGGGAGTAGTATAATATTAATTATTCCATAGGAATTGGATACAAAAACTAAAAAGAAAAGTACCTCTCTTTTAGGAATGAAGGGAGTGGTATAATAAGTATGTTTATTTTTATTCTTTTGGTCTGGTCTGGTCTAGTTCTAATCTCGGAGAGAGAGCGACATATATACATATGAATGAAGTAAAATAAAATTACTTTCACTTGTTATAGCCAGTGGGTCCTAAAAACCCTACAACAGAAAGAGAAATACGAAGAAAGTAAAATAAAACTACTTTTGAATGAGATAAAAAAAAAAAAAAAAAAAAAAAAAAAAAACTCAACATCACTTCTGCCCTTCCCTTTTCTTTTTCTTTTCAATTTTCTGATTCTCTTTTTTGATCGTTGGACGCTAGTTATTTTGGGCAATCAATCATTAATAAAAAAATGTCTCGTTTCCTTCTCAAAATCAAACTATCTTCATCCATAAAAAACATTCCCGAACAAAACCTCTTCTTCTCAATATTTTTCAATAGAGAAAACCCTAATCTCCACAAACTCTAGGATATACCATGGTTGATTTCATATATCTTCTTGGTTCTAATTACCCTCGCATGTATAGAGCAAATCGCATATATCTCGATCGAAAACTTTTAGCACTCTTTAACGATCGTAAAACCATTGGTATCCTTCCAGGTTCTGAATATCAGCCTCCGAACAACAACCTCATCAGCTTCATCTATTATTATAATGACAATACAGATTTCACACTGAAGAGAAGTGTTTGGAATGCTCCACCAGCATATCTAGATTTTACTAATCGAAATTTAGGAATAGGGGTAAGATTTACCCAAATACCTCTAGGTGATATGCATGGTAAATGTGACAGCTCATACAAAGATAAGGATAAAATCAAAGGGGGTGTAGGGCTTGCTGTGAGCGACCATGGCCGTCTCTGACAGTTAGATGACTCTGGGAGAAGAACATCTGGAACGTTTTTTGACATAATTTTTTTCATACGCATGTAAACTATATGTTTCCTGATAATGTTTACTTATATATAATACTAATTGAAAAAGAGCTTATTCAAATTACATTATATTTCTCTCGTTATAAATTATAAAGATACTTGCATCCTCGCATAAAATTTGAAGTTATCAACTTGCTAAAATCCAACTTGAAGTTAGCATAAAATTTGAAGTTATCAACTTGCAAAAGTTATTGTGTTGAAGCACTAACATCGTTATTAAATTTCGTCTTTCTAGATTCTTGTTAGCAAACTCACCAATCAATTTTTCAAAATCATTTATGCCTAAAGTTTCTAATATTAACACAAAACAATCGAAAGAAAAAAAAGGAAAAATCAAAAATAAAATAAAAATATGTGTTATAAACTTTTTTTTTTTGAAGCAGCGTTATAAACCTTAGTTTAGTGACTAAGATGCCCTCGAGTCTAAGATTAAGTTTTCCATATACTTGGGTATTAAGTCTTCTATCCATATAAACAGGGGGTTAATACTTTGTAATCACACACACATGAATAGAAAACTCCCTTCGTTTTCTTTTCCTCTATTTATGTCTCTTCTTTATTTGATGACACATTATTAACACGTAGTTCTAATAACTAAGCATTTTATTTCTTACAATCGGTTTATCTAATTATTTTATTGTTAGTTTATAACCGATTGTTTCTTTTCTTTTCTTTTTTGTAATCTTCTTTAGATAAGTTTAACTTTTTTTTATTCTTTACATATAAATTTAAAGCTAACCTTTCAGTTTTCTCATGAATCATATGATACAATGTATATGAAAACAATAAAATTTATTTTTTTCTATTGTATCTTGATTCATTATAATCACACTATATCTTTTTCTATTTGTTAATCATTTGTACACCATTACATCAATTTTGTATATTGTTCATAACAAAAAAAAAAAAAAGTTGATCATATTCATCATATTAATATTATATTATTCTTATTAGCTAAAGAAAGTTTTTGTTCCTATTATAACAAGACTTGTCAAGTTTGAAAACTATATCTGACTGGTTAATAATAAGATGTGAGTTGCTCGTTTGAAATCATCTAAAAAGTCATAAGTTTTTGTTGAATACATCAATTATTATCTATTATTTTATTCATATATTCTAGTTTGATTTAAATCGTTGATTGATGTTATATAGGATTTAGTGAGAAAAAGATACTATTACTGTGATGTACATCGAAGGCACAAACATGTATTTTCCATACTATAAAGTAATATAGTTTTTTTTAATACGATGTGATTGATTTTTTTAATTCACTATTATATGCAGCGGGTAATAAACTTCGACGATAAGCTTGATTCTCATTTCTTCTCTAATTCCTTTTCTAACAAAAGAAAAAAAAATATTCGAAGGAAAATCTTTGAACAATTAGAGATAAGAATTATGTACATGTTCAAATTATGTCGACATCTAGAACATTCTTATTTAGAAAACCTTAATTCCAAACTCACACAAAACCGTAAAGTAATATGTGAATGTTGGAAATCGGTTTTTCTCTTGGGTACGGTTATACCATGACTCCCAACATAGGTAGGGATCGGTTATACCAAGTCTTCCAATATACGTAGGGATCGGTTTTTCCATGACTCCCAACAATAGCTAGGATCGGTTCTACCAAGATTCATAATATAGGTAGGGATCGGTTCTACCCTGAATCCGAACAATAGCTAGGATCGGTTATACCATGTATCCCAAAGTAGGTAGGGATCGATTCTACCTTGACTCTCAACATAAGTTAATTAAGATCGGTTCTACCTGAATTCCCACCTTAAGTTCGAATTGGTCATCCAATAGATTTTTATAAAAAACAGGACCAATACACCTATTGATTTCTTTTCTATTACGAAGAAAGTTCGTATATGTACTTCCTTTAAACATATGTAATGAAACATAGTTTCCTAGGATGAAATCACACCTATATCCAATACACAATCAAGTAACAAGTTACATAGATTATGTCGATGTCACATTTACGAAGTTCAAAGATAAACGCTATACTTCATAATTAAATATTATTCCTTGACACTTTGATCATAACAAAATAACCAAGTCTAATACTAGAGTATTAAATATAGCCTCGCATGTCACGTTTTCAATCTTAAACGACTTGAAAGTAACGATAGGAATAGAAACAACTCAAGTCAATATCAGTAACCTCAAGTGGAAGGATGATGTCTTCATTGCAGTCGATACGTCTTCACGTTCTTCGGGTCTTCAAGGTAATACGCGAATGTTTCAACATTCCAACCTAAACCAAGTTGACTCTAATAATCTTAACTAAGTGAACTTTAATCGAGTTTTGATATTAAAATATTACAACCAAACTTGACATACCAACGCTTTGTGTGTTCAACCGAGCAGTGCTCTAACAATATCCCCCTTTGTCAATTTTAGTGACAAAACTCTAATACATATGGAGATAAACGAATTACAAAAAACTCATTCTTCATACGCTTGATTCCAAGTTTCAACAACACAATATCCTGCACATATTCAAAAAATGAATGCCGATGTTGACATTTGAATAACAAAAGCTTTACTCCCCTTAAAGGAAAGCTAGGTATATCTTCAATCCGAACATCTTTGTTATTCCCCTTTTGTAATATGAAATAATACACAACATGATGATATATTTCTCCCCCTTAGTTATATGTTTTATTCTTTCGTTAGATATAACGTTTAAGCATATATGTAATTTCCTAGTGATCATAAATCACTTGTTTACTCCATATATTTCTCCCCCTATTTGTCACAAAAATGACAAAGAAACGAATAAACATAAGAACAAACCGAAAGGATCTTACAAATCCATAAAAACTTGTACAACATATAAGAGTTAAGTACGAAGGTTTCACATATCATTTTAGATAAACTATACTAGAACCGAAACTACCTAAGTAATCTTGTTTTAGTATGTCATCAATGAAAAAAATTCCCGAAGCAATTTTACTTAGACCGATTAGTTGACTAAGAAAACTTATCTACAAAACCGAACCAATTATGTATGTATAATCGCTTTATTCGATAAGACTCAAAATAAATCAGAATTAACTCAATTTCTCTGATCAGGTTCTAATCATTCATAAAATAATTGTACCTTCTTTTAGACAAGTTAACTAGTTTTTGATGTCAAGGATTCGGCTAGACTTGAATAATCGAATCCTAATTTTGATAAGCTTGAACTAAGATCAAAATCAACTTAGTTGCTCTTATCAGGAATCAAAAGGACTAAAACAAATGATCCCTTTTTCGTTAAGCAAAAACAAAAATCAGAATTGACAAAGTTTTTCTTAACCGGAAACAATTGAAACATAAAAATCGAAACAATCATAATGAACATATAACAATTGTACCGTATTTCGTTAAGCAAAAGCAAAGAATAAGCAATTTAAATAAGCTTTTCTTAACAGGAAGACGATCTAACACAAAAAATTGTACCTTACTTTTCGACATGACAAACAAAGATCAGAATTAACTTAGTTTTCATATCAGGAAATATTATAAGCATAAATCTTTCTCGATTTCAACAACCACTTTCCCTACAAAGATATATCGTTAAGCACCAGTTCAATAAGAACTCTTCCCATGTGAGTTTTTATTCCCCTGCAAAAACAAAATAATAACAAGAAAAACAACCTTTACCAAAGAAAGGTTGAAACCGTTTTTTGGCTAATACGTGCCAATAGTAAAATCCTAAAACCGAAACCCATATGTTATGTTAAATACATAACTTATATAAATATAAATTGATAAAAGCATCATTATGACTTTCACACGTGAGTTTTAATCGGTATCTCTTTATGATCCTTTGATAAAGCCTACCCAAAAAGGTTGGAATCTAATCCTACTATATCAGAAAGTCACACAAATCATAAGAGATCACCATAATACGAGATCGGAAATAATGGTTAGTGACACCGAAATAATATCTCATAACCGCAAGCAAAGCATAAAAGATATTAATTCACGTAAGCAATGAAATCGAAACCATCAAAAAGAATGACTCAAAGAATTTAAAATAAAAGCTTAATCATTCATATTATTGATAGTTTTGAACAGACTTTACACAAACATTGAAATAAATCAACAATTGATTAGTCTATTCTTATTTTGATCTTTAATTCGTCTTAGATTAAAGATCATCTTCAATATCCTCAAATTTTTTGGGATCCTCATCTATAGCATCACGACTGATTTCCCGAAATCGATAAACAGTATCTTGATTGTGTTCACAGGCTAAAGCATTAAACTTTCGATTAATATTGCGAGCATACTCCATATTATCGATTACAAGTTTAAGCAGCTTCATTTGGTTATGGATAAAAGTTCTTAGAAAATTGAAGATATCAATCTTAGTGTCCAAACTGTGTTGAACAAGAAGATCAAATACTCCTGCATGAGATGACATATCTTCATTCAGACTCCTGTCTTCTTTTCCCTTGTTCTCACAACCAGTTTTCTTGATGGTATCATCAAGATTGATAGTTTCGTTATAAAAAAATTTACTCAAAGCTTTTAGGATTTTAGCCTGACATCTGGTTTGAGGATGCATCTTTTAGTATAAGTTCTCAGACAAGATGAGTACAAATACTAACAGATTTCAAAAAATACCAAACATAGGTATATCCTTATATAAATAAGTCTGATCAGATCCGAAAATAAATTCGTCTATTATGTGTACCCATATCCTTCGCAAAGACAAAATCTTTTACTTCTTTCATGTTGATGAATATAAGGATATAAGGAAAAAGAAATTCTTACGAAGTAAAATCAACTTCATAACAAAATAACAGAAGTATGGATATCTTTGTCAAGAAACATCATCCTGTTTATACAAGTTATTGCAAGATAACTTTTCTACACATTAATAATTATGAAATATTCTTAACTATATTGTATACTTTCTTTATGTTGAATAAAAGATATTAACAGGATTCCGTATGGCCAGATACTTCTGCTTCCGGGCATTGTAAGAATTTACTTTCCAACATTTTTAAGTGTTGGGGTGAGAATAAATTTTCCCACCAAGTACCATTGCAGCAACATTTTCTTTATCATTGCAGGATTGATCTTGAATCCTGGAAGAGTTACTGTCTACAAGATGATGGTTATTAGAAGCATCATTGGTAGAGTTTTTCTGAATCTGATCAGGAAAAATTTCTTCCTTTGGGTGTTCATGAGTTTGATCATAAATCTCTTCTCACAAGGAAATCTTTGATTCAAGATCCTTTTTCTATTTTCACAAGAATGAGTCTCAAGAGATCTTACATGAAGAAATTTATGATTGAGTTCATCACAACGAATTTTATTAAGACATTTGATCTCCTTTTGTAAACCAATATTTTCCAAAAACAGAGTGAGGTACTCTATCGAATTACTATTATAAGTCATTTAAGACTGCAATAGTTCTTGAAATAGTTCACAATATTTGGCTTGTAAATCATATACAAGCTTAATGACATCCTCCAAACAGTTGATGGAACTACTACTTGATTTAGACAATCCCTTGATTTTTTTTGAAAAGGATCTCCAAGATAGTCATGTCTTCCATAGTTAATCGGGAATTTGGATGACATTATCCTTAGGTAAAACTGAATGATCTTTATGTCCAAAGGATGGTACCGGTCCCAATACAAATTTGCAAGAGGAATTTTCTTCTCTAGTATTTGACATTCCTTTCTTTTGTTATAAGAAGATAACTCATTCAACGATTTATCAGAGAGATTCTTTGTACCTGATTTTGACTTAGAAGTGGTATTTGACCAATTACACATGGCTTGTTTAGAGACAATATTCTTCAATCTCGATGTACATTAACCGAGTCTATTTTAGGTCTCCCATTACCTTTCTTTAGACTCATATCTTATAGGTTGGATCGCATCAAACACAAATTGTTAGATCTTTTCGTGTTTTCCTGCTCTGTTACCAATTCAAATGACGAGGGTACCCAAGTACACCACAATCTTTTCATTTTAGCCTATAAGTACGATACCAAGTGTGATCGTTCATGGACAAAGTCGAAATAATAAAACAACGAGGTATACACTTGATAATAGTTATGGTATAAAACCGATATACTATAGAATCACAATCAAGTGTCTTGGATTAACATAAAAGTGTATTTACTTTTAGTTATAATAAAACAATTAATTACGAAATGTAAAAGTAAATGGCATAGCAATATTTTGTTAATGAGGAAACCGCAAATGCATAAAAACCCCGAGACCTAGTCCAGTTTTGAATACTCTCAGAATTTAGTCGCTATACAAATAACAAATCCAACTTCGTATAGTTGAGACAAAGTAATCTACCCCTAGTTACTTAGTTCCCTCAGTATCTCTGCGCATACAACCATCTGGCCAACGCACGTGAATCCAAAGACCAAAATCACTATCTTGAGTTGCTTTACCGATGTAAAGTCTTAAGCACTCAACTCCTTTTGATCGTATTCCAAACAATAAATGAACAAATTTGTTTGGTAACCACTTAAATAATATTTTAAGAAATGATATGTTGAGTTTGTGACAAAGGCTCTTCTGTTTAAAAAAGTAATTTCCTTTGTCGGGTAAGATCAATCAAGATCCGAAATAATCAAATCTAGATTCACAACTATCGGATTCGGATAATGAAGAATACCACCAAATAATAGTTGTCGATCTATACACCAACTTGATCAAATCTACCAAAGAACAATCAGATCTTTGTCGGATCTTATCCGATCAAGATGTGTGCACAAATATCATGAGATGCGAAAACCAATCAAAAAAGTCTTCTTGTATTCAAATCTTCAAATGCATTTAATTGTACTTGCACACCACAAACTTGAATCCACATATGATTGATCACACATAGAACGAAGTATGTTAACAATGGATGATCACAATTTATCTTCAGATCTAAAAACAGTTATGAAGATACCGTTAATACTTTGATCTAGTTTGAGTGACCTTATATCATAAGAGAAGGCTCTCAAGAATAATCAAACTAGGTGCAATCAAAGTTTCAACAACCGTTAGTCAATCAAATCAATAATCGAAAACTAAGATAAGAATGCAATTATCTAGTTTCTTACCAACGGTACTCGTAGAACTTCTTGATCCCACAGAAGTCTTTAAACGAGCGGATGTAAGAGATTTCATCTAATTAGGTTACTTTCCTCTCCGGATAGTCGGTTCCACCAGAAACAACAACACGCATGAAGTTTTCCTGGCTCTTAGTACAGTTTGTAAGAAATACAAACTTAACTATTTATAGACCAAGGTTGCTTGGACAACAAGGAAATTCCAAAACTGAAAGATTCTCAAGATATACAATCAGTACCTAATTTCGGTTTTCGTATTTCCAACCAATATCCAACATGTAATTCCAAAATCTATCTTTAGAAAATATCAAATATTAGTTTAGCACTTAACTAATATAGATTTTCAAGAGATATGTTTTGATTGCTGAAAAATCAAAAATATATTGTTAGAACACTGCTCGGTCGAACTCGCAAGCGTTGCTATCTCAAGCTTGTTGTCAAGTTTAGTTGCCAAAACTATAAGTCTTGATTTCTAGTCTACTTATAGCTAAGTCTCAGACTAGGATAAAAATTGTAGTTGAGCTCTAGACTCCACGACGTTTATCATACAAAGACGAAAAACTACTCAAGGAACTGGTGGAACTTCATCGACTAAAAGGTATGTGGCGACTTGAACTTATCTATCACTAAAAAAGTCTATCAACTCTGTCTCCTATCTTGAGAAAAAAGTCGTATTGCTATATAGACATTGATTATACACATTTGCTATTTCGAGCCGAGGTTATCTCGCTTATCTTTTTCTCGAAATATATGTTGGTAAACTTTCGCTTTGGCCAAGTTCATATTTACAAGTTACGAAAGTCATGTTGATTATTTCAATATCTTGAAAATTGCTTTGATGAAAAATAATGTGTGAATAACCTGTATTTAACATCCTCTAAGAATGTTTCAATGATTGAAATAAAGAGTTTAGAACATGTAACCATCATTGGATATAAGCATATAATGTGTTCGCGCATTAGTGTATTAGTCCGAAACCGGGAACAAGATGTATACATACTTGTATGTGTACTAAATGGTTGATGGAGACTGGGTAAGTATGCGTACCCGTACGTATACTGGCGGAAGTTCACGTCCGTGAATTTCTACTGAGTTTGGAAATCAAAACCAACTCAATCCGGTTACCTAAGTATGCGTACCCGTACGCATACTGGCGGAAAGTTCACGTCCGTGAATTTCTGCTGAGTTGGGAAACCAAAACAAACTCAAATCCGGTTACTTAAGTACGCATATCCGTACGCATACTTAAGTGTGTTACTTTCTAGAATTGGTTTATTCGTGAACTTAAATATATATAAACTAATGAATGCATATTTGCAAACTGTGGCTATAAAGGTCATGAATCAATTCGAGTGAATCAAAACCAATTTTGCTTCGATTGTGTCTTGTATACTTCTATAAGATCTAAGCAATTTAACAACTCTTGAACTAGTTCATTTGAGTCATTTGGACTAGTTATGGTGAAGATGAATAAGGTTGATATGATAGTGCTCATATGGCTAACCATTTGGTTAACTACTGTTGAACCAACGACTTGTACACGTTTAGTTACGGTTATACAAACCTAAATGACGTATATTTCATTTGTGTATAACAATCTAAGTTCAATCTAACGGTTGAAAGATATTAGCTTGAATCTAATCAGGTTTTCATCTAACGGTGAATATTGAATGCTTTGTTACCAAGGTAACTTAGATTGCAAACCCTGATTTTGAGACTATATAAAGGAGAACTCTAGCAACTGAGAAAGTTAATCCCCACACCTCCTGTGTGATACTAGTTGTATAAGCTAGAGTCGATTCTCCTTTAACCTTAGGTTTCTACCGAGACCCTGTAGGTTAACGACTTGAAGACTTCATTGGGATTGTGAAGCCAGACCAAACTATTTTCTCTGTAGTTGCGTGATCTGATCTTGTTGTTTCTATCGTATTGAGTACAATTGTAAAATTGGCTCGAGATTTATTTCTCCGATAGGCAAGATAGAAAAGTAATCACAAACATCTTCGTCTCATCGTTTGTGATTCCATAATATCTTGTTTCGCTAGTCTATTAAGATTATTGTGAGGTGATTGATAATTCTAGGCTGTTCTTCGGGATTATAAGTCCGGGTTATCGATTGGTTCCTGTTCACCTTGATTTATCAAAAGACGGAACAAAACTTGTAGGTATTTCTATGGGAGACAGATTTATCTATTCTTGTAGACTTTTCTTTGTGAACAAATTTGTTTATTAAAGTCTTCAACTTTGGGTCATAGCAACTCTTAGTTATAGGTAAGATCAGCTAAGGGAATCAAATGCGTAGTATCCTGCTGGGATCAGAGACGTAAGGAGCGCAACTATACCTTGGATCAATGTGAGATTGATTGGGGTTCAACTACAGTCCAGACCGAAGTTAGTTTGTAGTAGGCTAGTGTCCGTAGCGGCTTAATACAGTGTGTGTTCAATCTGGACTAGGTCCCGGGGGTTTTCTGCATTTGCGATTTCCTCGTTAACAAAACTTCCGGTGTCTGTGTTATTTGTCTTTCGCATTATATTTTGTTATATAATTGAAATATCACAGGTTGTACGTTTAATCAATCAATTTGGAAATCCGACCTTTGGTTGTTGATTGAAATTGATTGATACTTGAACATTGGTCTTTGGTACCGTTCAAGTTAATTTCTCTTGTATTCAATTAGACTCGCAGATTTCTATTTGCTTGAGTAAGGATTGAACCGAGAAATTGAGATATAACTCTTTTATATACTTTTTATTAAGATTGAGTCTGACTGTCTAGTTGATTCTCTTAAAAGTATATTTGAGTTAGTCCATACAGATTTCTAAGCGAATTATCGGGTGAGGTTGTTGTACCCCCACTTTTTCAATTGTTATCAGAGCTGGCAAACACGTTTAAGACCTTATAAGTCTGTGTTTGTTGCGATCTGACTATATGGACAGCAGTAATATATCTGACAAACGCGTCACCAGAAACAAAAACTCTGTCTCGACAGTATCTATCAAAGAGAAAGATTCGTCAATCTCAAATATAGAAGAACCCAGCGTTCTAACGAGACAAACAGACACTGACATGTGTTATTCCGAAGAGTCTGTCTCCGATGAAAGGGGAACAGCTAAAGAGAGTGAACTGATTCTAAATCTTGTTAGAATCCAAACTGATAGATTTAATCGGTTGAAAAACAATGTCAATGTTCTTCTCGGTATAATAAGAGACTGTGACTCTAAAGAAAAAGCTCCTTGTAAAGAAAATACTGAAGTTCAGTCTTCACATATCTTACTTGAGGCAAGCCTCAAAAAGGATGCTTTGGAAATTGAACATCGCATGAATAAACTCTCGATACAAGGATATTCCAAAAAGTCCTCTATACCATCTACTTCTATTGCAACTGAGAGAGTTCCAGTTCGAGAAGTAAAATCATAATTCCCTTCTATTGGAAAAGATGTGCCTATAGCCTCTTCTAATCAAGGATGTTGCACATCACATGGAAGGAAGAAATCTCCAAACGATGATGTTAATACGATACCTTCTAATCACTCTCATGATCAAAAAGTATGTCTCTTTTGTGATTCAAAAGAACATGTTAAGCAAAAGAGAAACTCTAGGTTGAATGACAATTCCATTGTACGACTTCAACACACCTTAGATTTAATTCTCAAAGGTATAACTGACATTCGTATGTCTAAACCAATTGGTTTCATTACTCACCCTGTGTATTCTACCAGGAAAGTCAGTCCTATGAGTTCCTCAAATGCTCAGAAGCATAACAGACGTCTCAACAAAAATCGTCTAAAAGTTCAGAAATCTGCTTCTGACAAAAAGGGAGATAATGTTGCTTTTGATGTGAACAGAGTGTCAGGAGAATGGAGCAAAAATGATGATATGATAAATAACCTAAAGGTGATAATTGAAGGTTATAAAGGAATCGTCAACAGGCTGTCAACCGCCTCTAACCAAAATTCTTCTGGTAAGAGCTCAAACTATGTCTCATATTTTGATGACAGTAAATTTTATGATAATTTCTCACATCAAAAGAGGTTTTTTCCTAGATTTGAAAGGAAAAATAGACTCAACCATGAACATCGTTCATTTAATGATCTTATGGCTCATTCTTGTGATAATTAATCACAAGGGTTGAGAACTTACTCATAAAAATCTTGTTGAGTAAGTTGTGGTAATGGTCAGGTATACTTGATGGCAAAGTGTGTTTTGATTCTCTGGCTATTTTCTTATCGTTCCTAGCCGGATAATTTTACAAGCATGTTTGCACAAGTATTTGCATTTTGTTTTGACGAAGTTTTTTTTTTTTGTTGAATTTTTTTGTTGACAAATTGCTACTCTTGTGCTCTAAATTGTTTCTCTCTGAAGATATAAATTTATTGATCCAAAAAGATTAGTGATATTTTTCACGTAGCAAAAATTCTGTCGAATTGTGCTTTTATTTTTTGGGTCAAATTGTATTCGTACGAGTACCCGTGTTACTATCACGAATCAATCTTTGGAAATCCTAAAAATTACCTTCCCTAAGAAACCATTTAAATACCCAATCCCTTGAGTCACGAACGTATACTCTGGGTTATTTTGTGTTATGTCAAGAATGTCTTCATCTTCACACTCTGGTGATTTTGCAAGAGGTTTTCTTGATAAAGGTATTGGTTTCGAGTCCAAAGGGAGGAAGAAAAGAACCCTAGTAGAAGATGATCATCCTAATGCCTCATGTTACTATCCCTATACACATCAGGATGTTGAGAATGAGGATATGGTTTTTGCTGAAGTGGTTCATGATTTTCTTAAATATTTTGAGGAAGCAAAACTGCAGCTCGTTGATACTTTAAAGAGTCTTGATGTGTTAAGAACTGAGTTGAAAAAGGTTACTTCTGACCTTGGTATCATAAAGACACATGTTAAAGAGATTCTCAATGAGGATATCTTCTCTGAAGATGCAGTGGATGCTGTCAATCACAAGCTCAAAGACCTCAAGGTTCGTGAGGATTCCGAAATGTCTATGTGATTTCAGTTCGTGTTCGGTTTTGATGGTTTGGGAGACTGTCTTTGTTTTTAGCTTGTTGATCTTATTTTGTCTAGGAAAACTTCTTATGAGAATTTTATTCTTGTGTCTTTAAGAAGAATAACTAGAGTTTGGAATAGCCATTATTGTGATTACACATAGCTATGTCCAACGATTTTCATCTTTAATGTTTTTAGATTTATTTGTTTAAATTCTAAAGTTTGTTTGGAAGATGATTTTACAGTATTAATCTTTATGGTTTTATATATTGCAATTTGTTATGGGATATGTGTGTTTGCGTCCGTGAACTATGATTGTCCCATACGTTGTCAAAAGTTAAGTATTTCGTACGTCGATATGCAAGTATTGATAAAAGAATGAATGGACTTTTGACAAAAACAAAAGATAAGCCTTTAATGTCATTATGCAAATATTGATGGAAGAAATGATGAGATTTTGTTTAAAAAGATTAAATCTATTGTATGTCATTGTGCAAATAGTGATGAAAGATATAATGAATCTTTGTTTATTCCGCAGTATTGATCTTCCCTGATCCATAATTTTTATGTATATACTGTGCGGCTCCGTAAGTTTTCTTATGTTGAGCATTTTCCAATTAGATTAGTCATGGGTTCTCTTTTGGTTAGTTTAGTTGAGTATTCCGGTTGAATTAGTCATGGGTTCACTTGTGGTTAATTCAATTGAGTATTTTGGATACAAATTCATATTCTTATATGATTTGTTGTTGTCCAAAGAAATTATTCTTTTCTTGTGAAAGTAAGGTCGCTCTTGTTGTTCTTTCGGGAATGACATTATATGGGGGAGAGTTCTTATTTGAACTTGTTCTTTAATGCCAAATCTTTGTGGGGAGTGCGGTTGTGGAATATTATAGGGGTTATCTTGTATCTTTATAAACTCCTTGATGAATGCATTTAGTTTCGACTATATGATTGCATCTAAAAAGTTGATATGTGCTTTCTTTTGGTCATGAAATGTCTCTATGGAAATTTCATTAGGATCCCACTAGTTTTCGTACCTTTGCCAATTTTATTGACAAAGGGGGGAGAATTAATGTGTAGTTCACACTACAAATACATATGGTTTTTGGATCATTATGTAAGGGGGAGTGGTTTCCATGAGAGATGGAGTATTGACTAAGGGGGAGCGATACATATCACCATAGTATTGTTGTCGAAGTTGTGATACAATTGAACTTTGATGCTGTGTAATAATATTATGACACTGTGTAACAATATGTTGTATGAACACAACAAATTAACAAACAGAGATGATAGAAATTGGTGTAAACACCTCCTAAATCAGGAATTCAGGCCAAATCTGGCTTAGGAAAGCGCATCCAACAATTCTGTTTTATTAATCTTTCAATAATTGTAGAAGATAAACTTGTCTTACAGATTTAAAACCAATGACAATCCCTAAAGATTACTCAATGGATAGAGGACACATGTTCAAAAATCAATGGAAAAGAATTAAATACTGAGGCACCCAACATCCTAGACTAGAGGAAGCCAAAGAGGTAGAATAAGAGTGAGTTGCTATGTTGTAGTATGCAACATTGCCTCCCCCTGAAGAAGATCCTTGTCCTCAAGGATAAACCTAGGATAATGAGCTTTGATGTTGGAGATGGCTTCCCATGTTGCGTTCTCTGCTGTATAGTTTGTCCATTGAATTAATACTTGGCGTACCAGCTGCTGGCCTATGAGCACAGTTCTTGACTGCAACACTTTCTCAGGAAACATAATGACAGTCCCAGAATGATCCACAACAGGTAGAGTAGGAGAGGGTGTGTGCTTGAGTCCAATGTGCTTCTTCAATTGTGATACATGGAAGACAGGGTGTATACGAGAACTAGACGGTAAATCTAACTTGTAAGCCACAACACCTACCTTTTGTAGTACCTTAAAGGGGCCATAAAACTTGGCTGACATTTTGAAGTTCTTCCTTAGGGACACAGATGCCTACCTGTAAGGTTGAAGTCTCAGATAGACAAAATCCCCCACCTCAAAAGATCTCTCAACCCTTGAAGTATCAGCATATAGTTTCATACGCTCCTGAGCTTTGTGTAGTGATTCTTTGAGCAGATCCAGCATAATGGCTCTATCCTTCAAATAAGTCTCAACTGTGGCCACAGAAGTTGTAACAGAAGTAGGGAAAGCCATGTGGGGAGAGACATACCCATATAATGCTTGGAATGGGGACATTTTCAAGCTTCTGTGGTAGCTAGTGTTGTACCACCACTCTGCAAGTGACAGCCATTGACTCAAACTACTTGGTTTATATACACAGATGCACCTCAAGTAATTTTCCAAGCAGGCATTGACTCTTTCAGTTTGCCCATCTGTTTGTGGATGATAGGCAGTGCTCATGTTCAAACTAGTCCCCAAAGCTTTGAATAAGTCTTGCCAGAAATGACTTGTGAACACTTTATCTCTGTCAGACACTATAGAGGAAGGCAACCCATGTAGCTTGAATACATTGTGTAGGAATGCTTGAGCCACAAATGCAGCTGTGTAAGGATGTTGCATAGCAATGAAGTGAGCATACTTGGTTAATCCGTCAACTATAACTAGGACAATATTCTTTCTGTTGCTGACAGGTAAGCCATCAATAAAATCCATAGTAATGTGCTGCCAAGATTCAGGTATTGGCAAAGGTTGAAGCAGGCCAGCAGCATTTGCTTGATCACTCTTATATCTCTGGAAAATGTCACAGTGGGACACAAAGAGTAATATATCTTTTAGCATTCCTTGCCAGTAAAAATGGCTCTTAGCTCTGACATAAGTGGCTTGCATACCAGAATGTCCTCCTATAGCATAGGCATGTAATGAATGCAAAATGGTGTCTCTAACATTTCCCCCTGAGCCAATGTATACTCTGTTTTTGTATTTCAGAATTCCTTCCTTGTAGGTGAAATGTGGCACACTATCAGCATTGATGAGTAGCTGAGATATAAGTTGTTATGCCTTGTGGTCTTGTGCATAAATGAGAACCACATCTTGCATCTAAGATGGAGTAGAGAGGGATAATGAATTACAAGAAACAACAGGTCTTCTAGAAAGTGCATCAGCAACTACATTCTCCGCACCCTTCTTATACTGTATCTCATAGTCAAATCCCAATAGCTTGATAAGCCATTTCTGTTGTAGAGTAGTGGTGATATTTTGTGTCAGGAAGTATTGAATACTTTGATGGTCAATTTTAATGATAAACTTGGCATCCTGCAAATAGTGTCTCCATCTTTGAACAGCAAGGGAAATAGCTAAGAATTCTTTCTCATAAGTAGAGAGTGCTCTGGCTCTTGGTCCTAATGGCTTGCTGAAGTAAGCAATTGGTTTTGCCTTCTTGAAGCAAAACAGCACCGACAGATAAATCACTGGCATCACTTTCCACCACAAATTGCTTAGTAAAGTCAGAGAGAGCTAAACCAGGAGTGTTGCTCATGGCTAGCTTGAGCTTCTCAAAAGCAATGGTTGTTGCAGGACTCCAATGAAAGGAATTCTTCTTAAGTAAGTCAGACATAGGTTTACTAATTGCACCATAACCTTGCACAAATTTCCTGTAATACCCAGTGAAGCCAAGAAAGCCTCTTAGTTCCTTGATATTTTTGGGAAGTGGACAAGTCTGTATGCATGAAATCTTTGTAGGGTCTGCACAAACCCCTGCAGGTGTAATAATGTGGCCCGGATACTCCAAGGATGATTGGCCAAAACTGCATTTAAACATCTTTGCAAAAAGCTGGTGTTGTCTCAATAAGGAGAAAACAATCTTTAGATGCTCTAAGTGCCCAATCATACTTGAAGTGTAAATGAGTATGTCATCAAAGAAGACCAAAACAAATTTTCTCAAAAATGGCTGAAAGATATCATTCATTAAGGCTTGAAATGTTGCAGGAGCATTGGTGAGGCCCAAGGGCATGACCTTGAATTCATAATGGCCTTGATGAGTTCTAAATGCAGTTTTGAATATGTCCAAATCACTGACCCTGATTTGGTGGTAGCCATCTCTAAGATCAATTTTTGATAAAACTTGAAATCCTTGAAGTTCATCTAGCAGCTCATCAACAATAGGAATAGGAAATTTATCCTTAATAGTAATGCTATTGAGTATCCTATAATCAACACAGAACCTCCAGGAATTATCCTTTTTCTTGACCAAAAGTATGGGAGATGCAAATGGACTGTGACTTGGTTGAATAATCCCAGAATGAAGCATGTCTTTAATCAATTGCTCAACTACTCCTTTCTGTACATATGGACATTTATAGGCTCTTTGATTGACAGGAGTTGAGTTGGGTGTTAAAGGAATGGTATGATCTAAACTCCTTTTTGGTGGGAGTTCAGTTGGTTCTTGAAAAATATCATTGAATTCTTGTAATGATGGTAGTAAAATATCTGGAGTTGGAGGGGGTGGTGATGATGGAGAAATGGAAAAAAAATTGGCTGTTATGCCATAAGAATGTTTGTAAAAGTACTTTTTAATGGTTGTACCACTCATCATTAAGAAGGAGTTTTTTGGGGTAGTGCCTTGCAAAGTAATGTGCTAGTTGTTATAATGAAATGAAATATTGAGTTTGGCCAAGTTGAAAATCACATCACCTAGCTTCCTCAGCAAATCTGCTCCAAGGACCATGTCACAGCCTCCCAATGGTAGTATTCTCAAATCTTCCATAAATGTGTGTCCCTGCATTTTCCATTGTAGTTTAGGACAAATACCTGAACTTACTGTTTGTGCTCCATTAGCAATAGTAACCATCGTTGGTGGGGGTGGGTGCAATGGAACATTGAAGTGAAGAAGCCAAAGTACTGTCAATGAAGCTAGTTGTGCTGCCTGTGTCAATCATAATAGAAACTGTTTTATTGTTGATGAGGCCAGGAATTCTGATAGTGTCACCAGTGACATTGCCTATGAGAGCATGTAGAGAGACTTCAATATCAGAGTGTACTGGGGATTCATTTACTTCTTCAAAAATTTCTTACTCCTCTTCAGTATCCTGTGACTCAGAAGTATCCATATGGACCATGTAAAGTTTTTGCTTCCCTTTGCAAAAGTGGCCTGGTTTATAGACCACATCAAAATTGTAACACAACCCTTGTGCTCTTCTTTTATCCATCTCCTCTTGTGTTAGTTTCTTAATAATTGGAGGTGGAGGGTTAGGTTTTGGAGTGGGAGTGAAAAAAGTTTTGGGAGTAGTAGGAGTAGATTTAGGTGAAGTGTGAATTGATATTGGTGACAAGGGTGTAGGAGAGTATTGTCGATGAGAGGTATAAGAGGTAGTGAAAGATTTGGTAAATGGTTTAGTAGCTGTGTTGGTTAAGTGTAGTTTTTGTTCTTGTAGTCTGGCCAGTGAGAAGGCATCAGCTAAATTTTTTGGGTGAAACATAGACACAGACTTACTAATTTCATCTTTTAATCCACTCAGAAAACTCATGACAAAGTAAGCTTCACTCAATGAAGGATTCATACGTGACATTAATGCTTTGAGTGACTCAAACTCCTCATAGTAATCATCCACAGTTGAACTTTGTATGAGCTTATTAAAACTACCCACGAAATTCTCCTCAACAGGGTTTTCAAATCGAGCACATAGATGGTGAGATAAATCAGCCAAGTAATTCTATTACGATTAATCTGAAAATTTAAAAACCATTTTTCAGCCTTACCCTAAAGATAGATAGCTGCAATGTCTACTTTCCTGTGTTCTTCAATGTCGTTCAATTGAAAGTATCTTTCGCTTTTCTGGATCCATCCTCTGGGATTGTCTCCAGTAAATCTTTGGAAATCTAACTTTGGAATGCGATGATGGTGATTAACAAAGTTAGAATGATGTTGATGAAATATGTGTGAAGTCTCATCATCATTGTTGTGAGATCCCCCTATATCTTCAGAACGATTAGGATGGATGGGTTTACTGAACAATTGAATGAGATTTCTATTGTTGTCCTGTAAATCTTCTTTGAAGCTAGCCTTTACTGTGTCAATCTCACTAGTAAGATTTGAGGATAGGGTTTTGAATTCCGAGCGAAGTTGAGAGATAGCAGCGGCGTTAGCATCAGCTTTTTCAGCAACCTCTTTGATAGTCATGGTGGATCAGAATTTTTTTTTTTGAGTGGATTGAACGGCTCTGATGCCAATTATTGTATGAACACAACAAATTAACAAACAGAGATGATAAAAATTAGTGTAAACACCTCCTAAATAAGGGATTCGGGCCAAATATGGCTTAAGAAAGCGCATCCAACAATTCTGTTTTATTAATCTTTCAATAATTGGAGAAGATAAATTTCTCTTACATATTTAAAACCAATGACAATCCCTAAAGATTACTTAATGGATAGAGGACACGTGTTCAAAAATCAATGGACAAGAATTAAATACTGAGGCACCCAACATCCTAGACTAGATGCAACCAAAGAGGTAGAATAAGAGTGAGTTGCTATGCTGTAGTATGCAACACAATGATTGAGAGCTTTTGTTTTCTCATTGTTATGGCTACGGATTTTCAACAACGATGATGCTGAAATTACAACCTTTGGAATCATTAGAGTACTTGGAAGTGACGAAGATTTTGAGTAATGTTGAAGAACCAAGGAGATCATGCATGTGGAAGAGAAACTATAAAGTTTATTTTTTGTATTCCATGTGTATTGATAGTTTTGTCACTAAAATTGACAAAGGGGGAGATTGTTAGAGCACTGCTCGGTCAAACTCGCAAGCGTTGCTATCCCAAGCTTGTTGTCAAGTTTAGTTTCCAAAACTATAAGTCTTGATTTCTAGTACACTTATAGCTAAGTGTCGGACTAGGATAGAAAGTGTAGTTGAGCTCTAGACTCCACGGCATTCATCATACAAAGATGAAGAACTACTCAAGGAACTGGTGGAACTTCATCGACTAAAAGGTATGTGGAGACTAGAACTTATCTATCTTTCAAAAAATCTATCTACTCTATCTCCTATCTTGAGACAAAAGTCGTATTGCTATATAGACTTCGATTATACACATTTGCTATTTCGAGCCGAGTTTATCTTGCTTATCTTTTTCTCGAAATATGTGTTGGTAAACTTTCGCTTTGGCCAAGTTCATCTTTACAAGTGACGAAAGTCATGTTGATTATTTCAATATCTTGAAAATTGCTTTGACGAAAAATAGTGTGTGAATAACCTCTATTTAACATCCTCTAAGAATGTTTCAATGATTGAAATAAAGAGTTTAGAACATGTAACCATCATTGCATATAAGCATATAATGTGTTCGCGCATTAGTGTATAAGTCCAAAACTGGGAACCAAATGTATGCATACTTGTGTGTGTAATAAATGGTTGATGGAGACTGGGTAAGTATGTGTACCCGTACGCATACTGGCGGAAGTTCACGTCCGTGAATTTCTATTGAGTTTGGAAATCAAAACCAACTCAATCCGGTTACCTAAGTATGCGTACCCGTACGCATACTGGCGGAAAGTTCACGTCCGTGAATTTCTGCTGAGTTGGGAAACCAAAACAAACTCAAATCCGGTTACTTAAGTACGCATATCCATACGCATACTTAAGTGTGTTACTTTATAAAATTGGTTTATTCGTGAACTTAAATATATATAAACTAAGGAATGCATATTTAAAAACCGTGGCTATAAAGTTCATGAATCGATTCGAGTGAATCAAAACCGATTTTGCTTCGATTGTGTCTTGTATACTTCTATAAGATCTAAGCAATTGAACAACTCTTGAACTAGTTCGTTTGAGTCATTTGGACTAGTTATGTTGAAGATGAATAAGGTTGATATGAAAGTTCTGATATGGCTAACCATTTGGTTAACTACTGTTGAACCAACGAATTGTACACGTTTAGGTACGGTTACACAAGCCTAAATGACGTATATTTGATTTGTGTATAACAAGCTAAGTTTGATCTAACGGTTGAAAGATATTAGCTTGAATCTAATCTGGTTTTCATCTAACGGTGAATATTGAATGCTTTGTTACCAAGGTAACTTAGATTGCAAACCCTGATTTGGAGACTATATAAAGGAGAACTCTAGAAACAGGGAAAGTTAATCCCCACACCTCCTGTGTGATACTAGTTGTATAAGCTAGAGTCGATTCTCCTTTAACCTTAGGTTTCTACCGAGACCCTGTAGGTTAACGACTTGAAGACTTCATTGGGATTTTGAAGCCAGGCCAAACTATTTTCTCTTTAGTTGCGTGATCTGATCTTGCTGTTTCTATCGTATTGAGTATAATTGTAAAATTGGCTCGAGATTAATTTCTCCGATAGGAAAGGTAAAAAAGTAATCACAAACATCTTCGTCTCATCGTTTGTGATTCCACAATATCTTGTTTTGCTAGTTGATTAAGATTATTATGAGGTGATTGATAATTCTAGGCTGTTCTTCGGGAATATAAGTCCGGGTTATCGATTGGTTCATGTTCACCTTGATTTATCAAAAGACGGAACAAAACTTGTAGGTATTTCTGTGGGAGACAGATTTATCTATTCTTGTAGACTTTTCTGTGTGATACAGATTCGTTTAATAAAGTCTTCGACTTTGGGTCGTAGCAACTCTTAGTTGTGGGTGAGATCAGCTAAGGGAATCAAGTGCATAGTATCCTGCTGGGATCAGAGACGTAAGGAGCACAACTGTACCTTGGATCAGTGTGAGATTGATTGGGGTTCAACTACAGTCCAGACCGAAGTTAGTTTGTAGTAGGCTAGTGTCTGTAGCGGCTTAATACAATGTGTGTTCAATCTGGACTAGGTCCCGGGGGGTTTCTGCATTTGCGGTTTCCTCGTTAGCAAAACTTCTGGTGTCTGTGTTATATCTTTTCCGCATTATATTTTGTTATATAATTGAAATATCACAGGTTGTGCGTTGAATCAATCAATTGGGAAATCCGACCTTTGGTTGTTGATTGAAATTGATTGATACTTGAACATTGGTCTTTGGTACCGTTCCAGTTAATTTCTCTTCTATTCAATTAGACTCGCAGATTTCTATTTGCTTGAGTAAGGATTGAATCGATAAATTTAGATATAACTCTTTGATATACTTTTTATTAAGATTGAGTCTGACTGTCTAGTTGATTTTCTTAAAAGTATATTGGAGTTAGTCCATACAGATTGCTAAGCGAATTATTGGGTGAGGTTTTTGTACCCCCACTTTTTCATATATAATTCGAAAATCTTATTTAAAAGATTCTCTATATTTCGGTCTGGGATCACCCTGAGTATCAAGGAATATCTTTGAACAATTAGAGATAAAAATTATGTACATGTTCTAGCTTCCTTTTAATTCCTCCTATATCCCTCATACTATATAGACATATCAAAGGGGGTTTGGGCCTTAGTACCAAAGTTCCCATTCCACCTCTTAGGCCTTACCTATTTTAGGGACTTTTTAGCCCTATTAAAGGGTACATAGTTATTTTTCATGTGTCAACACAAAACAGTGATTACCAATTCAAATAGGTAAATATAAATGTAGAGCTTTACCATCTATACGAATATCTAGAGTAGTATTTGTAGGATGTGAGACTTGTCTAGCGTGCCTTTTAATATCCCTTAATCTTACGCTAGACGCAACTATCGCTGAATTAAAATTAAAACTTTAAAACTATTGGAAGTCTCATTGAATAAGCATAATTGATGTCTTTTAAAATCTAGAACATTTGAATCATAAAATTACCTTCTTGATTGGAATATGTTAGATGATATGGGAACGCAACTCCTTCCCATAGTTCTTGTCTTCTAATCTCAGTCAAACCGGTATTCCTTTCTGTTTTCTGTAGTTTGATTGCCTGAATAGAAACAAAAGAGTGTTAGACTGTATAAGAGATTGTATTACACCCTAATCGAAATCCTATATACACATTAAATGATAATCATGAAGACAATAACATAGCCACATACAATAACATAATCTAGGTTGAAGCAGAAAAGACCATAGAAAGATTTTAAGGTTGAGAGGAAAAGGGAGATGGATTGAGATGAGAGAGGATCATAGAAGCAGGAAAGAGAATAGAAAGAACTTGAGGTTAAGTTTAGAAAGAATAACAGACTCTCTGCAAGCTTGCATATCATGAAGATGAAGGAGAAATTGGGGAAATTTTTTGGCAAGGGAACCACATAACCTAACCTAACACAAAGTATTGTACCTAACTCGATTAGGAAGGGTAAATTGGTAAGAAACGTAAATGATAACTCGGCGGGTCAGACCGAGTCGCAACACCCACATGGTTGATGCTTTTGGACGAGTCCAACTAAATATGTACCTATAAAACAACTAATAACCTTGAGCTTTTCTATTAAAATCATGTCCACCATCAAGAAAATAAAAAATGTGCAGGCTAATGATCCAAAAGCCTGTTTTTCGGATATTATTGAAAATTTGTGCCGTGGCCCATGAGATAACTTCGCCATATTAGTTGTTCTTGGTTTTATTATGGTCAAAACCAAAAGAAATCAGCCATACATCGTAACGTTTCCCCTAAAACCGCGGGGTAAATGCCCACGAAAGCGAATGGAATACATCGTGGACCGTTCATCGTAAAACCTTTGGTTAAGTCTTTTACTCCTTCCGCCTGGAACTACTTGATAAATTAGGGTTTTAAAATATTATTAAGGATTTAAAATTATTTCCAAACAGATCATCAATTTCTTAAATTTTTTGTTTAATATACTAGTTTTCACATCCTATTTTTTTATTTCTTCTTGATAATCGGGAAATTTGAAGGAAATAAATGGAATTTTTTTGTTACACTTTTGCTAAAAAAAACCAATTTTATTAACTAAATCCGGACATAGGGAGTAAAATCTTAAAACCATCCATAAAAAACAGAAGCTAATAATCGACCCAAAAAGTTACTTTATCGACATCAAGTATTAGAGCATCTCCAATAGTGGGTGTTAAAAATCCTACGTGGAAACATAGATAAAATATAGGACCCCGGTACTAGTAAATTATCTCAAATAGTATAGAAGTTTAACCTTTAAAAACTCTTATGTGATGAAATCTTAACTGTTTAATTGTATTTTAATTGATAATTAAAAATAAAAAATATGACATGGAGGTCATTGTGAAGGTCTAAATAAGACTTTCTTTAAAACCTTCGAAATTAATATTTCATCCCTCCTGTTTTGTAGGACCTACTGTTGGAGATGAATTTGTTTTAAATGAAGGTCTAAAATCCTATGTTTCATTAAAAAATAAATCTTCCACCTTCTATTGGAGATGCTCTTACGAGATGAGTCAATTAAGCCATGACTTAACTATCTGGGAAAAATAAGATGAGTCAATGCCCATAGTAACTGTTCTTGGCTAAACTATGGCCAAAACCCAAAACAAGTCATCCACCACAATGTAAATGGGAAGAAAACCAAATGAAACACATCCAGTTTGCATCATCATAAAAGGAAGAGCAATTTGAAGCAGAATCATAAATGAGAGGGAAAAAGTAATGTGTGATGAGCGTGAATCGAACATGCGACCTTCAGATCTTCAGTCTGACGCTCTCCAAACTAAGCTATCCCCGCACTTGGTGTACAATAAACGCATGCCGCAAACCTAACAAATTACAACTTACGGCTCTTACAACTAGATTGACACCGCTTCAAAAAGAACTAGCTTGATGATATAATTTTGATAATGGTAAGAATGAGGTTCGTAAGACTTGTGAAAGAAATTGAATTTAGATTTATTTAAACTAAAAGTAGAGAAAATTTTAATCCAAATTTGTTTTTTTTTAGAGTGAAAATAACCAAGACACTAGATTCCACTATTACACATGAATAAACG
>JAJJMB010010315.1:5675456-5690124 GCA_023531105.1 Papaver atlanticum | reverse complement strand
CCCCTAAACTCCCCATCCCTTCTTTGAGTCTCCTAAAGCCTTTATATAGTCACAGGACCAAGAATAATATCGTAATAACCCAAAAATCTTCTCGATATCCAACCATTAACTCATGAATATTTTCTTTTATGTTTTAGGTTCTTACGCATCTTTTCGACGTATACACGCTCCAGAACTTCCTTGTTTGACTCCTCCACACTTCTGCAGCAACCAAACTCCATCAAAACTCAATCCATGCACGTTCAAACACGTTGTATTCCGAGGTTGAATATTTTCTTCCCGACGAAAATTCAGCCCAACTGAACGCATTAGAACACTCATACCATCATTGTTTGGGCATATCACGTTCATCCCAATCAAAATCAATGATTTAATCTCACTAAAACTCCTTCAAAAATCCAACAGAAAATTCTGCAGAAAAATGATTTTTTTCCCGCCAAAAATATTTTTCAAACGATGAAGGTGAAGTGCCCTGAATCCAAAACGCGGGTGCCTTTAACAGCCGGCTGCCTTGGGGGTGCCCTTATCCATTTTTAGGGTGCCTTTAGTAATTTTGGTGGGTGCCTTTAACACTTTTTTCTGGGGTTTTTCCAACACTTTTTCGGGATTCTTCCGGTGTATTTCTGGGGTGCTTCCGGTGTATTTCTGAGGTGCCTTTAGTACTCTATCCTGGGGTGTAAAACACCACTTTACAAGCCAATTTCGTCGCAAGAGCTTATTTCTCTAAAAATACCTACAAAAACATAAAACACCATAATAAGTACAAAAATGGGTACTAATAATATATACAATAGAGATGAAAATAGACACATAAATGCGTCTATCACTTGACACAACTGTCTTAATTAAAAAGAACTAAAAATCCAAGGGTTCTGACTCGTGAGAACTGAAACATGAATTTGCATGCTTGGGAGTATAAATATATAGCACTGGCTAACTGGTTCTTATAACGGAAGTTGTTGATCACCTCAAGGATTCGTAATTTAAACCAAAGATTGGATTTCATTTTCGAAAAAAGGAAAAGATCAAATTTCTAGTATCTATTTTTGCTTATTAGTATCAATTTCATTCACTATTGTAGGATCGAGCAAGGGAGAGGAGAGCACAACGCGGAAGCAAAAACAACTACATTGATTATCAATTCGGTGTACAAACTCTCATGGCTCAATGACCTATTTATATTGTTCACAAACTTGACGACCACTCAAAGCACTTTCCTAACAAAGATCAAACTCTAAACAAAGACACTTTCCTAACATAAACCAAGCTCTAAAATAGAACTCTTCTAGAACTCTCTAGAACCAAAACACATTGTTTCTCAAGTAAACTCGATTTCCAAATATGACACACTGTGTCAACTTTTCTTGTTGATCCTTCCTGACTGCGTCAACTACAGTTGTTGATCCATGCTGTCTTCTTCATACTGTGTCAACTATAATTGTTGATCCAAAACCAAATCACCATATCTTGGTTTAACTTCCAATATCCTCCCTTAAACCAAGATATCCTTAACAAACTTGAAACCAAAAATTATGTAAATCATCACCAAGCATTGTAGCTCATCTTCTACTTTTAATCTTCTCTTCACATGTTACTTTAACAAGAGTCACAACCGTCAGTTAGTGATGTCTGCTAGAACTGATATTTTCACAGTTCACAAACTTTTCTTCTCTTTTAAAGTACACATGTTCCCATATCTTTATAATCACAACCTTGTTAATTATTGTGATGTTCCACAACTCATGGGATTTTAACCCACTATTGTTGTTCTCTACAACTCATGGGATTTTCACCCACTATACTCATGGGATTTTCACCCACTATACTCATGGGATTTTCACCCACTTTTGTTGTCTTCACTTCTCTAAACCACAAGGAGGTATTATAACCTCCTCTTGTTGTCTTCTCACACATCACCCTTGGTGATTTCTTTTCTTTCTTCACATGTTTCTTCTTCTCTTCACACTTCTTTGTTCCAGTCATGCTTCTACCACAAGCGTACTTCTTTACAAAGTCTGCCACACTTTGTAGGAATTCCAAGTTTCTGCCACAAACTCTTCAACCTTACTTCACGGTTTCCAATATGTTTGAGCTTAAACTCTAACATGCATGCCATCCTCCTTTAAGCTCAAACATCACCAACATTCCTTGTCATTCTAAGTCTCTGAATTCGAACTCAACACCATCAAAATGTACCAGTCCTTCTCTCGACTGCAATACTAACTTTGATCTTCTTTTTTTTTGATTTCAAATCCATGACCTAACCCTTTGAAACAACCATTCACCCAAAGCTTCTTCACCTTCTAAAATCAACCAATGCTCTGCCACAGCAACCCTTGTTTGTTTGTTTTTTGCAACACCACCTTTCACAGTCATCATCAAATCTCTAAACTTAAGACCTAATCCTAAAATCTATAATCAATCACATCACTGGTTTCAAATCAATCAGGCATTTAAACAAACACCGTGTCTTCTTCGTTTCTTAGTTTTATAGTCGCACACACATATTATACCAAATATCCACCACCGGAACTCTTACTCCTTGATACTCAATTATAACTAACCCAATTTCATGATCCTACTGGAATTCCGTCATCATTATCCAATCAGCCACTACTGTACAACAACGACAATTCTTCTTCTTTCATTTCCTTTTTTTTTCTTTTTCTTTTCCTCTGCAACTTCAATTCCACAATCACCAAATCAAACTCATCAGCAGACCAAACTCCCTGTAATAAACCCATCTCTCTTAATCACTTGCAAAATTCTTCTCTGCTGTAATCACGATCATTTTTTATTTTATTTAGTTTCCTATAGCTACCAGAACTATCTTGTCTCCATTAATCACCCATCTGTTTGTGATCATCAGCCTCACGCCTTAATTGTCTAACAACAAACAAGCTCTATAAGTCTTCCCTACGTACCACCACAGATTAACTCTATTACTACCGTCAATGGCATCTCGATGATCAGCAGTTGCTTCTCGAAACTTTTCCGATCTCCTTCTTATAATTGCTGCTTCAGACAAACCCAAACCCTGTTTTATCTGAACTTCTAAAAACAGGCCATATTAATCCTTCGCAAACAGTCGCACAAACCATAGTAGTAACAAACTTATTCTTTCTCCTGATTTGCCGGCGATAACGAACCCAGCTTTGACCCAGTTTCCTTACTGATAAGGAAGACGTGATTCGATAGCCAATAAACTCTTCAGCAGCACAGCTACGAACTACACCATCATCTCAGCTCAAGCTTCACGCAATTTTTTTTTTTAAACAACGACTTTACTTCAAGTCCTCCTTTTTCCTTCAAGACCCACACGAACAAACAAAAACAATCACTGCTTCACGTCCAACAAGTCACGTAGCAGTAAGATAAGCAATAAACCTTACGCCTTTACCGACTAACAATTACTTTCATAACTTTGTACAAACCTTCTTTTCTTTTTTTTACTTCTTTTCCTGATTTCTTTGGAGCAGCATCACATCTTACGTCTTCTTCCCAATAAAAAACAAACGCAGCTTCAACACCTTCACGAACAAATTAACCCTAAACAACTCCATCTTGGCCTTTATGATCATCTTTGCTTCGAACTCTTCTCATAAAAAAACACCGGTAACACTTCTTTATTTTTCTTTGGAATTTTTCTATGTAAGAACTATGAACCTTCTCTAGATCTTTCTCCCTCTCCTCTCTCTTCCTATCACCTTGCTCTGATACCATATGTAGGATCGAGCAAGAGAGAGGAGAGCACAATGCGGAAGCAAAAATGACTACATTGATAATCAATTCAGTGTACAAACTCTCATGGCTCAACGGCCTATTTATATTGTTCACAAACTTGACGACCACTCAAAGAACTTTCCTAACAAAGATCAAACTCTAAACAAAGACACTTTCCTAACATAAACCAAACTCTAAAATAGAATTCTTCTAGAACTCTCTAGAACCAAAACACCTTGTTTCTCAAGTAAACTCGATTTATAATTATGGCACGCTGTGTCAACTTTTCTTGTTGATCCTTCCTGACTGCGTCAACTACAGTTGTTGATCCATGCTATCTTCTTCATACTGTGTCAACTATAATTGTTGATCCAAAACCAAATCACCATATCTTGGTTTAACTTCCAACTACTATAAACATAATAAAAGACTTTCTACCAAAAACAACAACACCAAAAAGAGAACTCTGTGTGGTACTTATTGTTTTAATACCGGGTATAAATCAGAAATTTGTAGCACATTTGCTTAATTGTTAGCCTTTGGAATTCTCAATTCTCCTCCCAAAATGAGTGCCAGCAGCGCTGGATGCATGTTTAGCGCGTTGCATAGATTAGTTTGTTTCTTTTCCACTAGGCCTCATTTGCTTCTTGCATAAATGACGCCGCGGCAATGATGCACGCCGCAGCGTCATTTATGTTTTAGATGTTGAACCGGGTACCTTCGTAATCCAACATAATGTTGTTGCTGCTTTTGTTACACATAAAACCAATTGTCTGCTCTAAAAGTTCCTTAGGGCACCCTTAGTTCCAAAAAACAAGCAGTCCCCCAAAAAAATGGTTTTATTCAGATGCATATCTTGAAAACACTACCCCAGGGAGACCCATTATCCCTTACAACTCAATTAGTCACGGGTGATAAGTCACGATTTTCTCTCATGAATTCATTCTTGCCAATCCATTATCTCATAATAAATCTCACGTCTAAAAAGTAAAAACTTGCAGTAACTTTAGGTTTATCCTACATTTCCAACAAATACCTCCATTTTTTATCATACATGGAAGATGGACTGGGGGTTAGTTCACGGGTGAGTTCGGGGGAGTTTAATGTATTGTGAATTTGGGGATTTTGAGGGAGTGTAAGAGTGTAGGGAGTTTGAGAAATTTTGGTGTTTTTGAGTTTAGGGAGTTTGGGAGACTCTTCCAAAATCTCTACTCTTTTGAGAGATTTATAGTGAGGCAAAAACACACTGTAAAGTCCTTAGAAATCCCAAGAACTCCCCAAAACAACCAACTCCCTAGAATTCTAGGGTTTTACCACTAACAGGGAGTTCAAGAGTTTATTTCAAACTCCCCCACGACTAACAGGGTTTTCTAGGGAGTTTGGGAAACTCTTCTAAACTCTCCCACGACTAACGGGGATTTTAAGAGATTCTTTCAAACTCCCTCACGACTAACGTGTAAAAACTAAACTACACTCAACACCCCCAACTCCCCCGAGGACTAACCCCTGGTAAATTTTCGGCACCAAAATCTCCGACTTCTAAAATTATTCGGTTCATATCCTTTATCCTGGAAAAGTCTAGGTGTTTATCAAAATCGTTATACTTATGAGTTATCTAAATATTTTCCATCCCAAAATTAACTAATTTTTTTTCTCTCCTTTCCGAACAAAACTAGGGTTACTAGGGTTTTTTAGAGGATAAGAATACGAGAAGAAGCAGTATATATATAGTTATATCTTCACCTTCTTGTTTCCAAATCATTTGAAAACTCTAGTCCAGTTTTTCTTCTCTTTTTGCAAAAGAAGCTAGCGGTGCGTCCATGGGCTTTTAATTCGGTTTTTTTTTCCTTCGCAAAATGGCAAAAGCATCATATTCTTAATTGATTTTCTCTTGGTGAAAGGACGTCAATGATGTTTCACTTGCACTAGCTTATATAACATATCATAGAAATAGTCAAAATTGGCAATTGAGATAATCTTGCCATTGTTTACTATTTTATGACATGTTTTATTAGCTACCTTGCAAGTCATTTATAATGATTTTTCTCTTGGTGAAAGGACATCAATGATATTTCACTTGCAGTAGCTTATACTTCATGTCATAATAGTAGTCAAAATTGGCAATTGAGCTAATTTTGCCATTTTTTGTTCTCTCTCTTCCGATTCGCGAGCTCTGCAACTCGTTTTCTTAAAAATATCTGATCCTTTTCTTATAACCCTGAGTTTATTTTGATGATCATTATTGACCTATACCTCTATCTTTGATTACCTAAAAACTTTTTCTCAAGATTCTTGCCCTTTTGATCTTTTGAGAAGTCTGGATCCTATCTTTTTTGTCATCTCACGTTTAATCATAAAAGAAATTTCATTCATAGTTTCTTTGCCTAATTACATCATAAAACCAGTGACAGATTACAACTTTTATTTAATTACATCTAGTCTCCTTCATCACCTTCCTCTTCAGTCCGCTTTTCCCTTTCCATTGCGATCATGAAGGTCTGCTTTTTTGCACTCTTACTCCGGGTATGAGAAGACACTGCACCAGTTCTGCTTCGAGTCTCCTGCATCGCTACATTAACCCTCTTCTTGCCGCGTCCAACCCTTTTAGGCGCCGAAGGAGGAGGAGGAAAGTCAACATCTGAGAAACTTTCATGGTGGTCAGTATCAAAAAAGTAATCAGAAACTCCAGTGAATCTAGTTCTTCGACATGTGGAAGTGCTAGCCTACTTAGTATGATCATAAGGGATGGGGGGATACAGACGAGAGGGCTCTCCAAGAAGATAATTGGGATGCACTTGCATGTAGTCTCCAACAGCAGCAACCTGGAATCCTCTAGCCATGATCCTCACCAACCCAATCCAACCACCATAAAAGGAATCACTGGCAAAATGAATGCAACGTGTTTCCACATCAGTCCCAGTACTATCCTCAGAATCGCTGATTATGATTGTAGTCTCAGGAGATGGAGGATGGAGTATTTGCACACTAATATTATCACTGCCATTGATACTAACTTCAGTATATATTCTCACTGGAATTATCAGACATCTTGAGATTGAAATCAAAGTTTATCTATTGATAAGAAAAGTGAATTTCTCTCGAATTGACTGGGGGCATTTTATAATGGGATATCTTCACCCATCAACATAGATTGTATCAACACTAATAAAGGTTGGCAATTCAATTGCTTCATTACCATTAATGAGGATCATAAAATCTCCACCTACGTTACCAATTCTCACTTAATTTCCAATGAAAAACTGTTGGTGACGGTTCGACACCAAGGATCAACTCGGTTAAACTTCCGATCCTTGAGTCGGATAAAAACTACCGAGTCTTTCAATCATGGAAAATCAGAGCCCACTGCTCACCAGTTTTCCTCAACGGCTCCTTTCTAACGGTATAGAAAGCAGTCAAAGCCTTTGAATAACGGGTTTTTCTTCTCGGCCCAAAAAGACAATGTAAAAGGTCTTTCAAATTTTCTGATCACCATTTATTATCCCCGCCTCTGGCTGTGGCCAAGGAAACCTAACTGTTCGGTCCTTTGGAAATCATTAATCAGAGAAGTTGTAAATTCTCAAATAATGCTTTACCAGAATTTGGTAAAATCAATACGCTTTTTCAGTGTGTTGTTCACATTGAACAACTCAATCAATACAAAAACCATACGCAAAGGATGAAAAAACAATCAATAACTGCAACTGCAATAAACTGGACGTTAATATGGTCTGAATTCAAAAAGTTTTATACTTTGATGGTATTGGATTTTCAATCCAATTCCTATTGCTCAACTGGCCATCCAATATGTTTATGCGGTCACAATGTGGAGAATTTTATGCCACTACACGTGAATTTAATTCATAGTAAGGTCCAGGGGATATCCGAGGATTATCCCAACCACAAACAATCAGCTACATACATTATTAACCCATGCGAAGTACAAGGTCACGAGCAACTAAAGTATAGAAAGTCAAAGTCCCAAAAAAAAATTCTATACTGTATGTTATCTCTTGGCAGGCAAGTACAAATCCAACAAAAGATTTAATGGACAGGAAAAATCTGTATCAGGTTTTGGCCAGAAACATTAATTTTGGGAAGAAGTCATGTAAAAGAGATATTCTCCTTACAAGGTGCTTTGACCTAAAAATAAGAGTTATTTTTGATGGATCAAAAGTAGATGAAAATTTCTTTACTAGCATCTACCAAACTCTCCCTCTTAATCAAAATATCATGAATGAAAATTGCTGTAAAAGAAAGAAAATCGCTTCTCTCTCCATTGGAAGTACGTTGGAAAGTACCTATTGGCCTGGCACCCAATGGAAGTGGTACAACAAAAAAGGAACCGTTTCTAAGTTAAGATGGGAGGAGATAACCTATATTTTCATTGAAATCGAAAGAGCAATTACTCACTACAGCTCGATAACCCAAAGCGACACTTCACAGGTTGAGCAGACCAAAACTGCAAACGCAATACATTTCACCATCAATAATATATTAATAAACAATACTGAGAATACCCTAGTCCCCCAAACCTCTAAATTTTCTGTTTACTTAGCCAAAGGAAGGTCAATACCTAGAAAGATAAGTGATATCACGAGTCACTGTAATCATCTGCAAAAACAATAGCACAACAGTGTACCAGCAAATTTGAATTTTCAAAAGCAAAGTACTCTCCCGCCAAACTCCAAAAGCTTATCAATAACAAATCTTAAAGAAAGTAACACCCTCATCTTCTCTCTCAAAACTACTAAATCATGCACTCTCTTCCTTATGGTAAACTCAGAAAATACCATAAACAAGCTTGCTGAGAAAATGAAGAAGGTGACCACCATTGCGGATCAAGAAGAAACTTGCATAGAGATAAATCCGTCTTACCTCAAAGCTACAGAGAAGAAAGAATTGAAACTTAGTTTTGTAAGAAGATATGTGAGTCCCCACAAAGCTCTGATAATGAACTTAACAAACTGCATCAAAAAATCATGGGACATCTCCAAAGGTTTCAATATATCCAAATTTAATAAGGGTTTAAATTTCTTTATCATCAAAGTAAACAGTGAAGAAGATCGTATTCATCTGGCTACAAGGGGTCCTTGGATTTCTCTGGAAAAATTTATGGTTCTTAGAGAAGTACCAAAGCACAGTTTTGTCGACTTTAATCCAAAATGGTTTGATTTTGTATTAATGAAAATCCACTTAAAGAGGGTGCCAACAAGAATGACTTCTTGGGAAGCATTGTATGAAATCTTCAGACCAGCAGGAGTTCTCACAGAATCAAAAAGGCCTTATGGTATAGACGAAGATGAGAAGAATGTGGATGTCATGGTTTTAATCAATCTGAAAGAAAAAATGCCAACAGGAATGTGGGCAAAAGTGGGAGATAATAAGACCAGAATCGAATATGCTTACTCAATCTATCCAAAGTTGTGCCAAGTATGCATGATTCCAGATCATTCAGCAAAAGCCTACAACCCTCTTGAAAATGAAAGCAATGTTAAAGAGGGTGGAACTGAAAAAAGACATATGGAGATAGGAGGGCCTTCGAACTACAAAGAAAAAGCCCAGCAGGATAGTGAGAATGGCAATACAGAGTCTTCAGATTCTCACCTTATTACAGTGCAAGTTACAAATAATGATATCCAAAATGCTAAGAGAATTATGGGTTTCTATGGCAAGGAAACATAGATTGTAGAATCAGGAGGAGAAGAAGGGGAGGTCAATAGCAATGCTTTTTCAGAGGAAGATTTCCTCCACAATCTGAAGCTTGCGGATCTCTCGGATCACTTCATCAACAATCCTTTCAAAGGCAGTCTGATGGAATGGGAAAAGGATCAAATTTTCTCTCTAGGAGGGGGAGTTTCTGAAGGCTGCAAAAAAAAAATCCCAGTAGGAAGACTACAAGATCTCCTTCAATCAAAAATGCAGCTGGATCAAAGTTGGTGAACAACAACAAAAATTCTCCATTAACAATCCCACCAGGTTTTGAGAACATAACACCTCAGCCAATTAATCAAGACAGCCCATCCAAATCTTGGACAAACAGCAAAGCCCAGCAAATCTCCTAAAGAAATTTGAAGAAGCTCATCAGGAGGATAGAGTCCAAAATCCAGGGCATTCCAAGAAAAAGAGGGTCTTTGAAGAAGAAAAGGAATGTACTAACAAAATCCCTACAAAGGAACTCAACATGATGGACTTTCAGAAAAAGAGAGAAGTAATGCAGGATGAAGTGAAGGGAACAGGAGCAGGCTGGACTGAAAAAGCTCAAAAGGTAATCCTAAACTACAGCAATTTCAGTCCTAAATCTCATTTTGGAATAATGAAGTATCACACCCAGAGAAATAGCTCTAAACTAAGCATGCTTTTTCATAATTCTAAGGGTAAGGAGTATCCTATAATATCTTATTTTTGGGAATTCATTGTGGTGATAACTTGGAATTGCCAAGGCTTAGGGAAAAAAATACTCAACATTACCTTTTGGAAATCCTAAACAAGGAAAATCCAGATATATTATGCTTACTAGAAACCAAACAACAAAATGGGAATATGCATAAAATTCTAAAGTCTGTGAATGTTCACAATTACTGGCTTGTACCACCTAGAGGTCAAGCAGGGGGTATGGCCATGATATGGAAACATAACTTATCTATTACCATTGAAAGCTCAACTTACAACCAGATAAATGCTATTGCCACAGAAAACTGTACCGACAGTTTATACATGGTATCATCTTTCTATGGTAGTCCATATCCTGTTGAAAAACAGTCATCTTGGGATATGCTAGTTAAAATAGCTGAAACTATCAACATACCTTGGCTTGTAATGGGGGACCTAAATGTTGTTCTCATTAGAGAGGAAAAAAAAGGAAGTAGAATCTTTGATAATGGTGAAGCCACCATTTTCAAAGACAAAATATCTGACATGAACCTACAAGATTTGGGGTTCAAAGGATATCCCTATACTTGGAGCAACCAAAGAACTGATAACTCTAGAGTGGAAGAAAGATTGGACAGAGATCTAAGCAATGAAAAATGGATTGAGCTTTTCCCAAAATCCACAGTCCATCATCTCATTGCTAGAGGATCTGATCATGGTCCAATCATTCTTAAAACTAACCCTGATTGGTAGGATGGTGCTTATCCTTCAAGTATTTTGGGGGTTGGATGGATCACCCAGATTGCAAAAGGTTAATCATGGACTCCTGAAGAACTTCTCAACAAGGATCTATGAGTTTTTCTTTTGCTAAAAACCTGAAAAATGTTAAATTCTCCCTATACAGATGGAACAAAAACACCTTTGGTAACATTCAACGCAACATATCAAGAATTAAAAAAGAGATAGATGACCTGGATAGCAAAAATAACAGATGCCATACTAATTTAAAGAGACTTGAATCCTCTCTTAGTAGATGGCAGGATATTGAGGAAAATTATTGGAAAACCAAAAGCAGAAATAACATAATCAACTTGGGAGATAGAAATACCTCTTTCTTCCACAATGCTGCTAGGACAAGATACATTAGAAATATAATTGAATCCCTGAAAGATCCAAAGGGTATTTAGTTGGAGGAAAGAAATGTTATTTCAAAATGTCTCACAGACCATTTCAAAATCATAGCTACCACCAATACCCCTGTTCTAAATATGGATATGTTAAATCTTATCCCCTCTTCTATCACTGAGAGAGAAAATGAAATCCTTCTTGAAATACCTAAGGGTACTGAAATAAAAGCCACTTTGTTTGCAATGGAAGGCAATACAGCACCTGGTCCAAATGGTTTCCCTCATATTTTTTTCCAAGATAATTGGGAAACCATTGGAGAGGACTTAAAAAAACTGTTTCTCATTCCTAAGGTCCAATTCCCCTCCTCTCCAGGGGACTTTATACCCATTTCTCTATGCAATACCACCAACAAACTCTTATCAAAAAATTTACCCCAAAGAATGAAACCATTGCTAAGTAAAATTATCTCCCCTTACCAATCTGCCTTCATACTAGGAAGGCAGATAAATTATAACACAATGGTTGCTTATGAGATTATTCATAACATGAAACTAGGAGAGACCTACAAGAATGGATGGGTTTAAAAATTGATATGTCAAAAGCATTTGACAGAGTGGAATGGCCTTTTCTATTAGTTGTTTTAGAAAAAAATGGGTTTCTCCAAAAAGTGGTGCCACATTATAAACCAATGTATCTCCACAACTAGTCTAGCCATCTTGCTGAATGGAGTCCCCTGTGATACTTTTAAACCCACCAGAGGGCTCAGGCAAGGGGACCCTCTATCCCCCTATCTGTTCATTCTTTGCATGAAGGTCTTCTCTAGAACTCTAATGCAGGCTGAGAACGAAGGAAAATTTCATGGGATAAAGATTGTGAAAAAAGCCCCACCAATTATCCACTTATTATTTGCTGATGATTTCATCATCTTCTGCAAAGCAAATACAACTGAGGCTGAAAACATCCTTGACATCATAACTAGATTCAGCTCTTGCTTAGGGAAAATGATCAATCTAGCTAAGTCAGGAGTTTTCTACAGCAATAACACCTCTCCTGAAAAGAAACTGAATATAACAGGGTTTATGAAAGTCAGTCCTATATCCCTTAAGGATAAGTACCCGGGATCACCACTTTTCACAAATAAGTCTAAAGTAAAAGCTTTTCATCTGTGATTGATCTCATAAAGCACATGATGGGGTGGGGGGGGGGGTGGAATAACAAAACCTTTAACCCAGCTGGGAAAATGGTTTTGATTAAACATGTAACTTCCACCATGGCTAACTACCAGATGAGTACTTTTAAAGTCCCAAAAGCTATAACAGATGAGATGAACAAAATCCAAAGGGACTTTTTTTGGGGAAGAGAAGATGGAAAACCAAAAGGAGTTTACTTGAAAGCCTGGTATGGAACTTGTATTACTTTAGAAGAGGGGGGGGGGGGGGGGCCAAGGATTTATAAATATAGAAAAATTTAACAGTGTTATCATCTCCAAAATGGGTTGGAGAATGCTACAACAACCTGATACTTTGGGTGCTCAAGTGATGCATGCAAAGTACTTTGACAAAACTGATATCATGCACATGTCGGCTATTCCCAAACCAACAGACTCTTGGGTTTGGAAAGGAATTTTGGTTGGCATAGCTAACATCCAAAAATTTGGAAAATGGCATGTGGGTAATGGTAACAAAATTAATATTTGGAAGGATAGTTGGGTCCAAGACTTAGACTTTCTAATCTGTAAACCTAACAACTTCCCTCCAAATATTGAAAAGGTTGCTGATCTCATAAATGAAAATCAGCAATGGGACAGAACACTTATCTATAACATCTTTATTGCTCCCATTGCTAAGAAAATAATACAAACAAACATAAACCTAGGACATGAAGATAAAGTCATATGGCCTTTGACAAAGGATGAAAGTTTCACGGTGAAATCTCTCTACAAGAAACTAACCCATAGGAATCATAATGATTTCGAGACAAAAAACTGGATTGCCATCTGGCAACTAGCTGTCTCCCATTCTATCAAAGTCTTTCTCTGCAAAGCAGCTCACTTTATTCTCCCAACAGGAGTAAGAATGGGTAAACACTTGCACTACATTGACAAACTGTGCAAAACTTGAAACTGTCAAGAGGAGACCATCTCTCACTTGTTCATTCACTGTCCCCTAGCTCAACAGGTGTGGAGAGAACTACAGTTTGAACCAAATGTAGTTTTCAATAATAGGGATGACTTCCATGAATGGCTATCTAATCTCCTAAATAACAAAAGACACAAAGACCAACCCATGGGATGGGCTGAGATGTGTATTATTGTTATATGGCATATTTGGAAAGCCAGATGCAATCTAACTTTCGAAAAGAAAAAACCAAATGTTGGTAGAATAGCTAAAGATATCATCCATTACATTAACAATCAGAAAGCTGTTACTGAAAGAAAAAAAACTAAATATCATGAATGTGTTATATTCAAAAGAGGAAGCTGAAAACCAAATCATTGAATTCGGTCTAACGAGGAAACAACCAATCCTTTTTACCCTGAAAATCAATGTGGCAATCTTCCTAGACTCTATTTCAGGAAAACATGGAATGGGGTTAATCCTTTGTGACCACACAGGAAACTGCAGGGGAGCAAGAGGAGCAATGTTTGGGCAAAGATCGAGTGATGAAGTAAAACAAAGGGAAGCCCTGGATGCTTACAACTGGGCAGCGTTGTTAGGAAGCAGAATGGATTTTGAATCCAACTTCTGCCAAATAATAAAGCTGATCAGGAGTATGTATGCAGAGAAGATTGGAGCTCGTTTCTCTCTAGCCTACGATGGAAATGAAGTCTTTGAAATTGGCACGTGGAGCACAACAAATGACAGGGAAAACTATTTGGCAGTCAACCTAGCTAAATATAGCATCGACTGTAATTTTGATAGGTCTTGGGACCAATTTTCTGTAACAAATATTATCCCAAACATATGCGGCAGTATTTCTTCTTTTAGTTTAAGACAACATCAGGACGACAATGTAACAGCTGAAACTGACTTAAATGGTTTAGCTGCAAACCGAGGGGCATCTGGTAGACTGCTCAGCAGCACCAACCCTCAGATTATGTCTGCAGTTTGAGGTTTTCCTATTGCCTCTTTATCTATAAAAAAAAAAAAAAAACTAATTTTGCCATTGTTTATATTTATGACATGTCTTACGAGCTTCCTTGCAAGTCATTTATAACCGAAGACGAAGTGGAGCTACCTTGTAAGCATTCCTCCTGTATCTTTTGTCTCTTTATGTGTTAAAATGTTGGTATATCTTTGTATATGTTTACTTTCACTGGCATTGCATTTCTTTGTCATTGTTTTACATAAGTTACATTGCAGAAGACACACAAGAAGCTATGGGTGCATCCTCAGGACTAGGATTATCGACTGTAGTTAGATGTTGAAAGTGCAACTCGAAATTGTCT